>JAVIAB010000025.1:20777548-21255411 GCA_032433765.1 Megaustenia siamemsis | reverse complement strand
AACGTTGCACTGTGTTCTGCGCCAGTGGCCCAGTGCATCCGATTTCAGCCAGCATATTATTCGGGTTGCTTTCCTTAGCCTTTGATTGTCCCCAATCTTCCTGCAAGACAGCAGATTGTCTTTTCTGTAGGGGGATTCTGCCCTTAGATGGTCGGCCCTCCCAGGTCTACAATCCGGTACAAGAAGTCAGTTATGAGCCACAGACTATTTTTCAACATAGGTGCTGTTGGACGTCTTAGGCCTATCATAGGTAATAAGAGAGGAACAAGTAGGAGAATTTAGAAGCATATTTTGTTGATGATCCAGCCAAGAGAGGAACAAGTAGGAGAATTTAGAAGCGTATTTTGTTGATGATCCAGCCAAGAGAGGAACAAGTAGGAGAATTTAGAAGCGTATTTTGTTGATGATCCAGCCAAGAGAGGAACAAGTAGGAGAATTTAGAAGCATATTTTGTTGATGATCCAGCCAAGAGAGGAACAAGTAGGAGAATTTAGAAGCATATTTTGTTGATGATCCAGCCAAGAGAGGAACAAGTAGGAGAATTTAGAAGCATATTTTGTTGATCAACCAGCCAAGAGAGGAACAAGTAGGAGAATTTAGAAGCATATTTTGTTGATGATCCAGCCAAGAGAGGAACAAGTAGGAGAATTTAGAAGCATATTTTGTTGATGATCCAGCCAAGAGAGGAACAAGTAGGAGAATTTAGAAGCGTATTTTGTTGATCAACCAGCCAAGAGAGGAACAAGTAGGAGAATTTAGAAGCGTATTTTGTTGATGATACAGCCAAGAGTGGAACAAGAAAAACACATTTCATCTCAGCAGATGTTATTTTTCTTATTATTCTTGAATCTTCGGTCCAGGACTTGACATTGGTAGCACAAAGTTTGGATGAAGATTGTTTTGTAGAGTGCCCGTTTTGTCCTAGAGTTATTTCCTTGTTGGACAATAGTGGTCATAGCTGTCCAAAGATTTGACAAGCTTTGTTGCAACTTGAGTCTATTTCTGTTGTTTGTGAATTGTCGTTTGTCACTAGACTTCCTAGGTATTTAAATTCCTCTACTTGTTTTAGTTGCCTGCTTTCTATAGTTATGTTGATGTTCTGTTTCTCTTTTGCGATATTCATGACTTCTGTTTTGTTGATTTTCATGTTGTATTTTTGTACCTGTGATGTTGAGGCTATTTAAGTGTACTTGTAGATCTTTTATTTTTCCATGTATGAGTGTCTGATTGTCTGGAAATTGAAACTCGTTAATCTCCTCTTTTTCTGATGGGTTGGCTAAATTGCATATAGCTCATGTTTGTAATAAACAGTGGAAGCGGAAGGAAAGGGGGCGGAGAGAATAGTATGATGCACCCCTATCTGATCTAACTTTGAAGTGGTCTGTGTAGTCGGCTGCTGTTCTGACTATGCAGCTGATGTTGATGTAGAGACTTTTATTTAGGTTGTTTAGATGTTGGCTTACTCAGTATGTTGTTAGTATCTTCCACAGTGTACTCTGTTTACTCTGCCAAATGCTTTTTCCTGGTCAATGAAAGCTATGTACACAATTTTGATTGTGTTCTGTTGTCTTTTCTGCAAGCTGTTTTAATGTGAATAGAGCGTCAGTACATCTTCTGTTTTTTTTCTGAACCCCATGTATTCTATGGTGTGAATGATTCCTAGCCTCTTTCTCAGTTCTTCATTTCTGATCTCATCTCTCAGGCTACATCCTGTTATTCCTCTAACACTTATCTCCGTACACCCTAGAAACTATCATTATATTACCCAGATACTATTACTATATTCAATTACCCCAGGCATTATCACTAGATTGGAGCAAGTGGTGGGATATAACGGACACTCCTACAAAGTAGTTTTACTTTGTAAACCGACACCAAGAGTGCATGGGCATTTACAGCACGCTCGGCAGGCTGAATAGTCAAGGATGACAGTGGTGCATACGTTATGACCACGAGTAGTTTGACGATGGGGGTAATGGCAGTGACAAGGGCATTCGTCTGGTTAGATTCACAAGACCACACCCATGCCTCCGTACCAAGTGGTTCGATGAGTATGATAAGAAAAGTGGAGGCAGGCTCTGTACGCAGGCAATGGATAGAGTCATTGCAGAATTTAAAAATATGTAAGGTCACCTTTGTCTACTCTACGTCCATGCACATGCAGAAGTCCAGTGAAATGAAAGAGCGGACAGGTTGGCTAGCTGTGCTATCATTGAGGATGGTCAACTAATGGATCGGGTGGACATCATCAATACCCTCTGAGACGATGGAAGGGCACAGGACTTCAACAATCATGAGTCCATATCACTCCTTTGAATGAAAGAGATGGGAGTTAAGAATGGCACAGCCAGAAATGAGAAACTTAGTGGGCGTGTAAGAAGACTTATCAACCAACGCAGAACTGGAGTCATCAGTCGCTGGACACTGCGAGACTTGCTGAGGAGAGGATATAAGAACCTATGGACATGTTCGGAATGCAATGATGATGGCCCGCAAATAACTCAATAATAATCATTTACCTGTTACCTCCCCTTTATCATCATATTTCCATAGCCCAGACACTATCACTATAATACCATACAACAGACACTATCACTATAATACCATACAACAGACACTATCACTATAATACCATACAACAGACACTATCACTATAATACCATACAACAGACACTATCACTATAATACCATACAACAGACACTATCACTATAATACCATACAACAGACACTATCACTATAATACCATACAACAGACACTATCATTATATTCCGATACCCCAAACAATATCACTATACTACTATACCACAGACACTATCATTATATTCCCATACCCCAAACACTATCACTATATTCCCATACCCCAAACAATATCACTATATTCCCATACAACAGACACTATCATTATATTCCCATACCCCAAACAATATCACTATACTACTATACCACAGACACTATCATTATATTCCCATACCCCAAACACTATCACTATATTCCCATACCCCAAACACTATCACTATATTCCCATACAACAGACACTATCATTATATTCCCATTTCCCAAACACTATCACTATATTTCTATACTACAGACACTATCATTATATCTCCATACCCCAGACACTATCACTTATATTTCAAATACCCCAGAAGACATAATAGTTTACTTTTACTTATACTAATGGCCTAAAAGAAATTAACAAAATCTCCATTATCTGCTGAAAGTGATTCAGTTCCTATGAGTCTGTCTAGGCTGCAGCAAATTAGAGTCTTGCATTCAAAACCCTAAGATAATAGAGAGTATTATACACTTGTGGACAAAATTAGCAACCTTCTTCTTCTGTATACACCCCTGAACAATCAATAATGATTTAGAGTAAAGAATGAAACAAAAGAAGCCCAGCAAAATGTACAACTGAACTGGCACAAACAAGGAAAGAACTTAGTAGTGAAAATATGAGAACATTGTCACTGGTGTCTAATCAATAGAGCTTAAAGCTCTGATAATAAGAGACTGTGTATGCAGACAGTTGCAGCTGTGTTTCATAGACCATTTTTCAGATTTATAGACATCCCTGAGTCACAATATCTTTTCCTTCTTTTAATTAAGTTGGGCTTAACATGCATCTCAGGTAAGAGAAAAAGAGGAGACACAGGTGACACTGAGAAAAACATTGATGAGAGAGGCAAGAACAGCAGGATTCGGCTCCCTCAATGAGCTGCTTGCACAGAACAGAGACAAATGGCGAGATTTGATAAAATATCTTTAAAAAGAGTTGAAAACTGCTAGAACAAAAATTCAGATAGGAGAAGGTGTATCTTGGTCTACGCTCTATGGGCCGGCTACAGCTCGAAAGGTCAATAGATAGATAACATGCATTAAAACAACAACAACAACAAATATATCAATAAATAAAAACTGCGCCATTATTATTATTGCTTTTGCATTCATATTTTGGGGTTTGTTTCAGTGGCCTTGCACAATTGTCAATTAGAATGATTAAACGCACGGGTGTACAAGGAAGGGATATAAAAATATAAATTATGAAATTATTATATGAAAAGTGAATTACTTCCCTTACTACCGGATCACAAACACAAAGGAGTTAGCTGGGTTAATAGCATTATGTTTACATAGTTGAATTATATTTACAGGGGACTGGGTGGTCTAGAGGTAATACATCAGCCTGTGGATGAGAAGGTCTCGGGTTCAAATCCTACTACAGAAAGGTAAGAATTTTTCACTTCTAATACATGGTTTCTTCTTGGCTTTATACTTCCCTCGTCTCTGGGTAGTGAGATTTGATGTCTAGCCCTCAGAAAAATTCGAGGTCCCATGCACGCTCATCTCCTCCCTATAGGATATAACAACTATAAGAAAGCTCTCAGAAATTCGAGGTCCCATGCACGCTCATCTCCTCCCTATAGGATATAACAACTATAAGAAAGCCTCTCAGAAATTCGAGGTCCCATGCACGCTCATCTCCTCCCTATAGGATATAACAACTATAAGAAAGCCTCTCAGGCCCTTGCATAGCTGATTTTGATGCACTTGACAAATAATAGCTGCTTATAATCAAAATTGGGTGCTGCGATAGCACGGTGGCTAGTTAGCTGGACTACAAAGGACATCAGGTCGGGTTTGATCCTGACAGATGGCTTCTAGGTTCACCCAGCCCCAAATGGGTACAGGATTTTTTCTGGGAAAGCTAAGCAGCATGGGCGTAATATTACAAACACATTATCCCAAAAATCATGTGCCGAAGGTCTATAAAAATTATGGTTACTACCACCATATTCCCTATATGCCTCTTGGCGTGACGAGGCTCTTTACTTTTTTTAAAACTTATAATCAAAATTACTAAGCATAAAAACAAAAATCACGATTATCAAATCAAATGTATCTCAAATCACAAAGTATATGAGGGCTGGAAAACAACTAAACAAATTGAAAACAAATGCCTCAGAAAAATACTTTGCATACCATAAAATAAATTTGAGACTAGTGCAGAAATAAGAGAAATGTCAAAACATACAACAACATCAACTGTACTCAACAGAAGATTATGGTCATATGATGGCTATGAGATGAGAAGAGACAAGAGAATCTCAAAACAACTTCTCAAATGGGAACCAGAGGTTAAATGAAAAAGAGGCTGACCTAGAAAAGCACCAAAAAGAAAAAACATAGTTGAGATGCAACAACAGCAAATATCAGTTCTCTCTGAGTTTTGAGACACTCACCCAGAACAGGGACGTTTGGTGAGATGCAATGTGGATCCTGAGCAAAATCTGACACTTAATAGCAAACATCGTCGGACATGATGAGTCTAGATTTTCTGCCCCATGTGCTGTCTTTAGGGAGCCATGATAGCTCAGTGGTTAGTGAACTGGACTACAAAGAACAAGGGGTAGGGTTCGATCCCAACCGACGGCTTCCGGGTTCACCCAGCCTTTAATGGGTACCGGATTTTTTTCTGGGAAAGTGAAGCGGCACGGGCGTAATACTGACCATATTACCCTAAAAATCATGTGCCGAAGGTCTGTAAAATTTATGGTCACTAACACCATATTTCCTATACGCCACTTGGTGTGATGGGGGTACTTTACTTTTTTTTTTACTATGTGCTGTCTTTATTTCAAAAAGTCCAACTCCAACTTCTACAGCAGACACATGAGATCAAGAAAGTCAATACAGCCAGCCATATGTCTAAGAAATAACAGCTCAACCCTAATGGCATTATAAAGAAACAAGAAAAAGGATGTAATTTTTAGGTCATAGCTAGACTAAGACTACAATGACAATTTTTTTTAAAGAATATTAGATTTTGGATAAATAAGTGTTTTGAGAGAGAGAGAGAGAAATATGACAAGCGTTTCTCAATTTTCTATTATTTGCTATAAATGTGGAGAGATGGGGTTTCTGTACAGACTCAACACCGGGAAAGGTGCCAGGCTAAAAAGAGACAAATCATGGGAGGGCCGAGCAGAAGATGTCATCAAACAAGTCTGTGGGCTTACCAATATCAGTGTTGGTGAAGAGTGGATACCAGTGCCTACGACATTCAAGGGGACTTTCTCGTGTATTGTCACACTCGACAGGAAAAGTAGGGAACAGAACCCGGTCGTGGTTAATGCTGAGGTCAACGGTCTCATCTGCAATAATACCGATGAGAACGATGCAGTCATTTATACAGACGGATCTGTAAGACGACACCAAAGAAGTGTATGTAGATTTACAGCACGCTCGGCAGGCAGAATAGTCAAAGAAGACAGTGGTGCATACGTCATGACCACGAGTAGCATGACAATGGAGGCGATGGCAGTGACCAAAGCAGTCAAATGGTTAGAGTCACAAGACTACACCCACGCATGAATACTGAGTGATTCGATGAGCATGATAAAAAAAGTGGAAGCGGGCTCAGTACGCATGCAATGGGTAGAGTCGTTGCAGAAATCCAAAATACGTAAGGTCACCTTTGTCTATGTCCCTGGACATGCGGGAGTACGGGAAAATGAAAGAGCTGACAGGTTGGCTAGCTACGCTGTCGTTGAGGATGGGCAACCAATGGATCGGGCGGATATCATCAATGCCCTCTGAGATGTGGGAAGAGCACAGGACTTCGACAAACACAGATCTTTGTCACTTCTACGGATGATGGAAATGGGAGTTAAGGTGGGCACAGCCAGAAATGATAAACTTAGTGGCAGTGTAAGAAGACTTATCAACCAACATAGAACTGGAGTCGCCAGTCGCTGGACACTGCAGGACTTGCTGAAGAGGGGATCTGAGCACCTACGGACATGTTTGGAGTGCAATGATGATGACCCGCTAATAACTCAATAACTGAGGAGGGGATCTGAGCACCTATGGACATGTTCATAATGCAATGATAATGACCCGCAAATACCTCAATAACTGAGGAGGGGATCTGAGCACCTATGGACATGTTCGGGGTGCAATGATGATGACCCGCAAATAACTCAATAACAATTAAAACTTGAGTAATTTTTATTTCTTTTCATTTAATATTATTTGGGGGGTGTGTGTGTGTGTGTGTGGCTGTGTGCCACACTGGGGCTGTGTGGTCTAGAGGTAAGATGCGCTGGCTTCTGCACGAGAAGGTCCCAGGTTCAATTCCCACCACTGACTTTAGAAAAATCTTTTTATTTTTTTATAAAATTGAATCTGTGGTTTATCTGTGGCTTTACCCTCCCCTAGTCTTCAGGTAGTGAGATCTGATGTCCTCTCGGACAACGACAAAAAAAAAACAGGAAGTTCCGTGTGGACTCTGCTCATGTTAAAGCACCATTGTCAGTTGGAAATCGAAAAGAGTAGGCCAAAATGGTCACTGACCAGACAAAATTTATAGGAGGAAAATAGACCAAGAATGTTAACACTCTTGACGATAAAAATGAAAGAACCTCTGAAGTCAGAGTTTATCTGCCTGTGTGACAAGGGACACATGAGCACAGGGCTGCCGGTGTGAAAAATAGAAAAAAAAGTGATATTCAGGCAAAATTCAGTCCTTCGCTGGTTGATGCACTTTGCTAGAGATATAAAGCTGGCAAACATAAACATACAAACAACATTTCATTATTTTATACATAATACTTTGTGAAATACGGTTCTCTATGGACAATAGGACAACAGACAAGAAAATCACTGGAGTCCTCAGGAATGTGGTTTTACAGAAGAATGTTGAGAATACCATGGACAGCTAAGAAGAGTATGAAAATGTTCTGAAAGAGGTCAAAGCAAAAAGAGAGCTAATTTCTGATATTAGGAACAAACAATCATCAATTTTGGCTATGTAATGAGAAGAGAACAACTGGAATATATTGTAACAACTGGAAAAATTGAAGGACAGGGAGATAGAGGGAAGCAAAGAGAAAAAATGCCAGACAGCTTAAGAGAATGGCTTGGCAAAAGGTCAACAACATAGATGATATAAACTATCAAGATCGAAAGTTGTGGAGAGACATGATCACATACACCAGCAGGCCCGGTACTTGATGATGATGAAAACCTGATAAATTATTTCTAATAACCCTGTATGATATTACTGCAACAGGACATATATGTCACTCACTTGGTGAAGATCCTGGAGAAGGCTGATGATGTAACCTTGTTGTGGTATGATGATGGTAAGCTCCTGGCACTTTGTCCTCTCTAGTGAGAAGAGTCAGATAGGACCCCACTTCTTCAAGTTCATGAACCTGTCCATTTCTAAGCTGATGCATGTCCTGCTGACAGGATAATAAGGATGAGTCTTGCAGTTTAATTCTCTGCTCCTGCTGAGTCTGGGAACTTGATTTACTGGGCGTGGCTGGCTGAGAGTTATCATCATCCCATGCCAGAAGGATCCTCTGACTCAAATGCTGGTCCCTGCCATTATGTCCATAGGAATCGTTAGGCATGGCAACATCTGAAAAAAGGAAATATTGAATGTTATGTATTCTGTTTATGCAACTACAGTCAGGCATTTCTTGGGAAATATTGAGTTGAGTAGTACAGATGCGCAAATTCTACGCAGTGTTTTTGTGTGTAAAAAGTAAAGTGCCCCGTCGCGCCAAGTGGCATATAGGGAAAATGTGTTGGTGACCATAATTTTTACAGACCTTTGGGACATAATTTTTTGGGGTAATGTGGTCAGTATTATGATCATGTCACTTTACTTTCCCAGAAAAAATGTGGTACCCAATTATGGTTGCATGAACCCGGAAACCGTCGATCAGGATCAAATCCTACCTCTTGTCCTTTGTAGTCCAGTTCACTAACCAGTGAGCTATCGTGACTCCCATTTTTGTCTGTAGGGCCTATGAAATCATAAACCTGGACAAACTGTTCAGGACATCTTACAGACTTGACAACACATGGAGTCATCAATAAGATTGACTTGTATGGTAATAAAATGTCAGGAGGCTGGCTCAAACACAACCAGAGCTTCCTGTGGTTTAATTACATAGACATTAATGAAAGCAATTTCAAAGGTACCGCAAACATTCACCTTATTTACTTCAACCATTCTGAATTTCTATAACTATACAACTGCTAATCAGTCATTCTGTTCTACTCAAACCTCTGGATTTGTTAGCACTGTTCAAGATGGACCGAAATCTCTAAATCAGCTTAAGAGAATGGCTTGGCAGAAGGTCAACAACAGAAATGATAAATAGCTGCCGAGATGAAAAGTTGTGGAGAGACATGATCACCTACGCCAGTAGGCCTGGTACTTGATGATGATGAGTTATATTCCAGCTCTTGCAGGTAAGGATGTATAATACATTTGATTTGAAAATCCTGAGCCATGTACTTAGTCATTTTGATTACCATATTTTATCAAGATTTCTGAAAGTCATTGCCAGCCTTGCTATTCTGATTCTAAATCTCTCTCCCCATCTTTCCTTCTTTATCTATGCAGCTTTCGAGATATACAAAGTGATCTACTTCCTCCACTGCTCTTCCTTCCAGGTATATTTTTTCTTCTGGCAAAATCAATTTTTCATTACTTTTGTCTTTTCTTGGTTGATCTTAAATCCTATTTTTCTAGCCTTTAATGGCAGGACATTTGCTTTCTCTTGCACCATGTTCACATTGCTATTGAGAAGAACTATTTGGTTATGGAAGGCCCCGGTATCACTGCAAACGAATTAAAATCCATAATTGCTCAACCGCCCGTGCCAGCGTAATCATCCAAATTAATATCTCATCCCCCAAACAAAGAAAGGTAACTGTAGTCCCCATTGAAGTAGTCTCAGCACACGCCAAAAGACATAAGGCGAAACCGCACAGAAAGTGAACATAGCCAACTGTTCCCTGTCACACGATATCATCATTCATCGTAAACAATTGGAATATCGAAACATGATCAAAACAGATAAGACGATAAGCTCACGGTGTGCACAGAGCACTTAACTCAGTAGCTCCTGCAACAAGCAATAAGAATGAATAAATAAGAATGAGAAGAACTATGTTGTCTGCAAAATCAATGTCCTCCAATTGAGATTTATATGTCAATTCAATGCCTTTGTTACCTACCTATACAGCATTTCTGTATTATAAATCCAATAGCAACAAGGGAGATAAAACAACATTCTTGTTTTACTCTGGGTTCAATCTGGAACCATTCACTCAATTCAGCCTCTGCGCAAACTGCACTTGAGAAGCAGTCGTACAGATCATTGATGATGTTAATGATTTTTGGTGGCATTCTATATTGTCTCAAAATGTTTCACAGTGAGTCTCTATGTTTGCTGCCGTAAGTCCTATTGAAATCAATGAAATTTAGAATAAAAGGGTTCTGCTTTTATGTTCTGATATAATTCTTAGGGTGAAAATATGATCAAGGCAGCTTCTTCCTTTCTCAAATCCTGCTCGTTCTTCACTCAAAACAGCATCTAGATTAATTAATTTAATAAATGGTCTTTTGGTTATTTACATGTATAAAATTATTGATTTCTCAAACTATAAATCTGGCCATAAATTACAATTTTGTAGTAACCATAATTATAACAATCACAATTTAACATTTTGGGGGTCTCAGTAGCCTAGTTGAGAAAACCACCCGAATGGACAACCAACGTTCGGACAACCTGTGTTCGATTCCTGCTGGGAACAGTGTGAGTTGTACTTGTGGTTGGAAAAAAAAATACCCCCACGGTCGATCCAGCCTTTGGCAGAAATGAGTACCAGGGTATTACCCTGGTAAGGTGAGGAATAAGCTTCGCATCATGAGCTTCGATGCTTGAAGCGACACTATCCAGAAATCTCCGAACATTTCTGGATAGGCAGCCGAGCACATATGGGTGGAAACTCACATGCTAAGACGCCGGTTCACGTCTCGCACTTTACCTTTACATTACCTTTACCTTACCTTGACATTCAAACATCTGGAAGCTATAATAGTATGTCTAACTATGTATCAAGCAGAGAGAACAAATTAATGTCTGAAAAACTGCAAGTAAGTTACTGGTCATCATCATGTGCCAAACCAGTTGGCATAGGTGATCATGTCCTTCCAAAATTTTCTATCCAATTATGGTGTTGACAGTTTTCTGTGCCATGACAACAAGTTATCTGGTATCTTCTCCTTTGTCATTCGCAATCCTCCTTTCCCTGTATTTTTGCCAGCTGTAACCAAGTATTCCAACTTTCCTCTTCTCATGATATGCAAAAAAATGTTGATTGTTTCTTTCTGATGTCTTTAGGGAGTCCCTTTTTGTGTTGGCCTCTTTGAAGCCCCTTTGGTCTTTTTAACTGTCCAGGGAACTCTTAAAATTCTACTGAGAAATTCCATCTCTGTGGCCTGTAATCATCTTTTCATTGGTCATTGAAATCTAGGGACTGGCAAATTACTTAGAAAATATTGATAACAAATACAGACCAACAGGATCTATATTTTCGCATATAGAGAATTGTTAACTTCAAGCAAAATTAATTCTTTTCAAATTTATTATTAAAGTACAATTGAAATGTAAAAAACTTTTTGCTAAAGTTATTTAAATATTAAAATACTATTTTAACAATTAGAAAAATAAAGTAAAATACCTATAATATAATGCTTGATAAACTTTATATTTCAGCTAATAATAATCTTCTCATAATACTTTTAAAAATATGTTCTTACAATTTAACTGTTGTGAGACGGATGGAACTGTTGCATTAATTAAAAAATACCCTGTATGTCCAACGAAGGGATAAGCCATGCAAGTAAGAGACGCATTGAAAGCTCTATCCATAAGTAAGAACACCTAGGAAAACAAACCACTGCCAACTAGCAGTTACCATCGGAAGAAGCAAAGGTTATGGGGGTAACATCCAGATAGAAACCATGGGCAGGATTGGCCCAACAGCTCTGGCAGGCATCCAATCAACGAGAAGGAAATCTCCTACATCAAACCAAGATCCAACCTGATGAGGATGGAGTGTGTCAGCCATGGCGCAAGTTTATAGAAGAAAAATCAGGACACACATGCATATACGAGTCACTAGGGGGGATAAGACCAGGCGGCCAGCTCATTATGTGTCATGATGATGATCTTACCTCTTCATCATCAAACAGGACAGAGTCAAGTTCAAATGATCACAAGACTTGAATGCAGAAGAAGCTGTTGAGCAGCAGCATTTTATTCAAAGTGGCCTTTTCCTAGAATTAAAGCACTTTCCTATAAACACTCAGAGGAGTATAATTAAAACAAAATGAAGTTTTATTTTTAGCCTAAATTGACAGAATCTAATGTTATTTTGAAAATGAGTTACAAGAAGTTAGATATTATAGTGAAGGAAAGCAACAATAAAGGACTCAGCCTTAATAGCAAAAAGATAGAAGTAATGGTAACAACAAAGAAAAAGACATAACTGCAATGCACAATAAAGACAAGTGGGACAATATTAAAACAGGTAAATGAATTTAAATATCAGGGGAAAATGTTAACCTCAGATGGTAGATGTACAACAGAGGTGAGATGCAGAATGGCTCAAGCAAAAGCAGCTTTCCAAAAAATGAGGAAGATGCTGTGCAATCCATTTTTGACAATAGAAACAAGAAAAAGAGTTCTTAAATGTTATGTAGAGCCAGTCTCAACATATGGATGTGAATCATGGACAATAGGACAACAGACAAGAACATTTTTGGAGGTTGTAGAAATGTGGTTTTACAGAAGAACGTTGAGAATACCATGGACAGCTAAGAAGAGTAATGAAAATGTTCTGAAAGAGATCAAAGCAAAAGAGAGCTAATAATCAATATTAGGAAGAAACAATCAGCATTTTTGACAATGTAATGAGAAGGGAACAGCTGGCATATATTGTAACTACTGGGAAAATTGAGATGAAGAATAGAGGGAAGCAAAGAGAAAAGATATCAGACAGCTTAAGAGAATGGCTTGGCAGAAGGTCAACAACAGAAATGATAAATAACTGTCAAGATCAAAAGTTGTGGAGAGACATGATCACCTACACCAGCAAGCACGGTACTTGATGATGATGAATGTTATATTCCCTAATGCAATTTAATCCTAATGCTGTTGCTAGAGAACATAAAAGTGACATGTTTGTAAATGATCCAGGGCAGGCCAAAGCTTTCAATCTTAGTTACATTCAGTCACTGATTTATCAATAGTTACATTCAGTCAATGAGTTATCAATAGTTACATTCAAACAATGAGTTATCAATAGTTACATTCAGTCAATGAGTTATCAATATGGTGATTATTGGAGCAATTCTTCTTCTTCTATCCTTCCTCCATTGCCCTTGGCATTGAGGGGAGATACAATCTGCAATACTTTGCTCTTCTGTTGGCCTCTTCTGGTGTTATCCCCCCTAGTGACTCTAGTATTCTCTTTATCCATCTCTTTCTCAGTCTTCCTCTTAATCTGGTGTTTTCAGGGCATTTGTTTATGGCTCTTTGAGTCATTGTTAGTTCTTTTTGTCTTGTTATGTGGCCAAACCAATTTATTTGTTGTTTCTTTATGTATTCAATGACTGGTTCAATTTCGAGTTTCTTCCTCAGGTCGGTGTTTCTTACTCTGTCCCTTAAGCTGTTTCCTGTCATTCTTCTGACACACTTCATTTCAGTGGTCGTTATCTTTCTTATTGTTCTAGAGTCTAGTGTCCAATTCTGGCACTGATAGCACAGAGTTGGTAGAAAAATTGATTTGCATATTGCCCTTTTGTTTCCGTAGTTATTGCTTTCTTTTTCAATAGTGTTGATACTTGGCCTATAATTTGGCATGCTTTGTTACACCTTATATCTATTTCTGTCTCTTGATTATTGTCTTTCTACTGTCCTTTCGAGCCGAAGACGGCACATAGGGCAGAACTACAATCTCAAAAACAGAAACCTTGCATGCCAAAATGGCACATATTGCAGAGATCACTGCTTCTAAAATCTATGGTTCTGTTTCCATAACAAGGCTTTTTACAATGACAGCTTGTCAAGCCATCGATCAACCTCCTTAGTCGTCTCTTAAGACATGCCTAGAAGGTCACAGTGTCACTATTCTTTACTTCCCTCATAACAGATAAACTCTGACTACAAACAACCGCTGCCTTGCTGAAAGTGAAAGGTTGTGGGGGAAACCTCCTAATGTTAGGAGGTAGACAGTAACAAATGTCAAGCCAAATATGCATAAAACAGATGCATGGATCACACGGTGCTGTACACAGTGCAAGCAGGTTGATAGCTCTGACTACTGTACTGTACATGATCGTGTGTGCGTGTAACCCAAGTAAAACTAGCACATAGATTGTTAAAATAAAAAAATGAAACTTGATATTATGTTATGGGTTATTATATTTATTATATGACAATATGCTATGATGATGTTATTGTTATTTTGTTATGGCTATGAATTACTGTGATTTCAATAATAAAATAATCATAATATAATTGTACGTTCTGTGGATGGATTTGTCTGTTTAATATATATTATATTGGCAAATGCAGTCACGAGAGAAGCAGTTCAGTAAAGCAGCACCCAGTATGTGAGTAGTATGAGACACTAATACTTAATGCTTTACCAAACTACTGACTTACCATCATAATTGCTTACTTAACTTACTACCAACAGTCTGTCAAGACGCCAAAGGCCATACAATCATAATAATATGTATAGTATTATATTGTATATTGTATTTAAGTCTTACAATAGTTACAAATTAATAATTATTGATGAGGCAATAAATGAATAATAATAATGACAAAATTATAAAATGAAACTAATAATAGATTCTAATAGAACTATCAACTATACTTGACTTAAAGTTTCATTAGTTTCAGAAAAGCGGAGCGCCCCATAATAACTTTTATATGCAGCAGTCAGTAGAGTACTATCACAACTAATAGAGGATCTAAGAACTGTTGCGTTGGTTTAGCTAGTTAAGAAATGCGTTACCTAGACTCAGACTCAATTTTGCACTGAGAGAGACCTTTCTATAGCCCGGGAAAATGTTTCTCCATTAACTTCTTGTCTGCTGGACTGGCCCATCATTTCTTTTTTTTTTATATATTTTTGTTCCATTGGTGAATCTAGAAAATGTTACCGTAATTTTCATTGGTTAGTGTAATTAGCATTTATCCAATAAATTTGCGTTTCTTTAGTCAATATACAACTGCATCCGGTTCCTTTAACGTTCCTTGTAGAGTTGTTATACGACGTTGGAAATTTATGCTAAATATTATCTGAAAATATCTTAAAATCCGGTTTAATAAGCTTCAAAATGTCTAAATTTTATAGAAATTTTCTAATTTTACTGTTGCTTATCATGCCGACGACTGTGCTATTTTCTGAGCAAGGTATTTTTATTATACATTGTATTCACGCCTCTATTTTGTTTTGTGTTGTAGTGTCTGCGCTACGTGGCAGCTGTTACTGTTACTATGCAATTTAAAATGTTTAGAGAACATGACCACGGTGATTTAATACTATTCTTATAACAAAAGTTCAAATCTACCATATACTCGAAAGCAGATGTGTAGCATTTATTTAAAGGTGCATTTATCGATTTTATTTGTTACAGATTATTATTATTTTATGAACAAAAAGAGTTAACTGTAAACTGTAAAAGTAAAAGTGTAAAATTCAATAATAATTCATCCATATCATGTCAATGTCACAGTCAGATGTCATTTCATTCAGCATAAATTCATATCATAGTTCAAAAAATAAAATTAAAAAGTCAAATGTTAAATTAAAGACATTTTTAGACATTCATTAAAGAGATTTTTTTTTTAATTAAGAAGTGAAATATACTGTCAGTGTGAGTGTCTCACAAATATTACTTACATTTAATCAGTTTAGTTTAGTATTTTTATTTGTCTTTCAGTCTCTTATTTATATACTGATGGAAGTAATAATAAATGTGGAATTGGACTTAACTAGATTGATGATAATATGATAATGATTATGTTGATATTGATATGTGTTGCTTCATTTACTTGAATACTTCACACTCACAAACAAATTCGGAAAATCACAGTGAAAGTGGGAGTGGGTGGAACTTACAAAAATTAAGTCACTTTTATAATAATATTGTATTATTGTGTATTAAATTATAAGTTGTTTGTGAAATTGTGAGTTTACACCTTCATTCTTAGTTATATACTATATATACTAATTATATAATATAATATAGACTAAGACAATTACAATACAATAACAATTTGAGTATTTTGTAAGTAAGTATAGTATTGATTTTGAATAACTATTATTTGTCTTAGTCTTAGATAGATATTAGAGTCTGCTAGTCTTCACTCACTTGTCTTATAAATAATATAATTATAATCAATATTTATCTGATATGTATTTCTGTTGGTAGTCACATCATCCATACTAATTTGGTGCATAATAATCAATGTATTATTTATTATATAAATATTAATTATAACTCTAGCAGTGCAATCTTTCTGTCTTCTAATTCTTTGAGGTTTTTGTGGTTATACCTCATCATTCATCATGGGATTATCCCATAACTTTAAAACTTGAGTAACAATATGAATAATGTCTAAACAAGCACTGTGTACTGTAGTGTTGAGTGTTGCTTCAATGCTTCATCATTTCAACCAAGTTTCTATCATCATCATTGAGTGCCGTCTCCGCATCGAAGGTTGGCTACCATGGAGCGCCATTCTCAATCATTCTGCTCTGTCTCTTGCTTTGATGGTGCAGATTATCATAGGTTGACTTGTCCATCTTTTGATATTGCTTGCCCATGTTACTCTTGATCTGCCTCTTTTACCTTGTATTTTCCCTTCGAAGATTACTTTTATTAAGCTGTTGTGGTCTTTTAACATAATGCCTCAAAAATTTCATTTGTCTTGTTCTAATTGTGTTTTTAATTCTCTTTCCATAATCTTCCAAGTTTCTATAGTCTATACTACTTATAATAATAATTATGTAACATTTTCTCATAAGTGAGTGATCTTTTTTATTTTTATTTTCCTTAAAGAGTTCCTTCATAATGATTTGTGTCTACAACATAGTTTGGTAGTTTATATATAGAGAGTAATAATTGTCATAAATCATACACTGTGGACAGTATCATACTGAGTATCATTGATTCTAAAAATTGGTCCTAAGAAAACATTTGAAAGCTCTTGGGTTGAAATTGGTCCTGGTCAGTATGTCCATAGTTGACTGCTTTTGTTAGGATCAGTGAACAGTAACAGAAAAAAACTTAAAAAGATTATATTCTCACATCCCCAGTGGTGGCTTAGAATGAACAGGATAACCAGTGTGACCGATATTCTCACATCCCCAGACCCTTAATATCTGCTTTCTCTTGCCCCACAGAACACATCCAATTATCTGGATAATCTTCCAACCCATTGTTGCAGGCCTTCCTACATTACAAACAAGAACTGTGCCCAAAGTCCAAAGAATTTTCTCTTATTCTCGTCATTCATATAGACAGCCCCTAATATCTTCAATTCTTCCTGGACCAAGGAAACATCCTCCTGTTAATACTTCCACTAACCTTTTCCTCACGCCTCACTGAACTAGTTCTCACACTTGGGCTGTAGAATAAATCTTCACCATGACTTGTTCACTTACTGACATCATCCATCCGTCACTTTCCATCCATTGTGAGTATTGAAAGTTCCAGTTTCTCTATATAAAGATGCAAATGTGACTGAACAACATATTTTCAATTTGAATATGATTCTGTAAAATATTGAAACTATTTCAAACCTATGTATGTCACAAAAGTTTGTTAAAGTGCTTTCAAATTGATTTTTTTTTTTTTTTATCTCCACAAAATGAGATGAATTATTACAGCTGCAGCTTTTTTCATCCCATAATCCTGGTTTGGGGGGGGGGGGGGGGCATCACTGACAAACTGTCAGGCTTTCTCTATCTTAAGTCAGTCATTCTTTAGGACTTTGCAAAGTCAAATCTTAGGTGCGGCACCTATACATGTGTGTATATTTGTCTGCATATGTATTGGCACATTTGGACACCTTCTGGTTTTCTTTTGTGGGCTTGTGGCAATATATACAGACTTATGCTTTTATACATGTATGGTTATGTATGCATGCTTTTATTTTTTGCACATCTGTTCGGTGTGCACACCCATAGTTAGATATACACAGTTTTATACATATCTTGTCCCCACCTCCCCATATTTATAGAACATTTCCCTTTTATTTCTTGCCTGGTCAACCTGCCTACCAATTTTAGTTCAGTCAATGGTTCAAACTCTGCACTGCAGGGAAGTGGCTTTTTTCCCTTTTTTTTTTTTTTAGACTCTGGCAAATTATCGCCATATTTCTGTGTATATCCTTCCTTATATATTTTGTTGTTTCTTGTTCCAGCTGAAGGCCTACTTGACTGAAACATCGTTTGACTTTTGTTTCTCACCTATGTAAAGCTGTTACCATACCACTTTTCTATTTTTTTTTTTCTAAATTGTCATTAGACTGGTTAGTCTGTTTCTAGAGGCATCGCAAAAAAGTGGATACAGTCTGGATGGCTCTGGATCACCAATCTTGACGCAAACCATCAGCTATGATTCACTGGCAGCTCTATTGCTGTTTTTAGTTATATAATCATATTAATGTTTTTAGACTCATCCAATCTGGCAGAGATGTTCGTTCTTTTCAAATGAATCTGTTCCTGTCAACTATACTTCTCTTATTAGTGTTATTTTTAGGGTCTCTTTAAGTCTTACTCTTTTTCCATGTCCTGGTGTTTCCCTATTAGAACCCATTTTGAGATTCTCTTGTTGTCCCTTCTCAATATGTACTCAACATATGTCCCATCTTCTCTTAATTTTAGATGAAATTGTTGGTTAAATCCCTAACTGGAATTTATTTATATAAATTTCAGCCAGAGGCAGCAATATTGCATTTGCTCAGGATGCAATGGAAGAAGAAGAAGAAGCAACTGTGGAAACAGAAACCCCTGATGATGTAGCACTAGAGGAGGAGGCACCTCTACAAGAAAAGGTAGAACTGGTTTTTTTAATATTTTTTTTAAATAAAGTTTTAAAGAAAAGACTTTCCTTTTATGTATCCAAAGAATACTGGTCATTTTAATTTTAGTTCTTTAATTGGCCACGTATAGCGGTGAAAAGAGTAAAGAGGTGAAAATAGATTTATACCTATGTTTCATAGATTACACCAAGGCATTTGACAAAGTAAAGCACTAAGAAATAATCAAAATTTTAGAAAGCATAAACGTAGACAGCAAAGATCTAAGAATAATAAAGAATATGTACTGGCAACAAACAGTGGCCATACGAACTGGAAACCAATTGGGAATGTTTCAACAAATAAAACAGGGTGTTAGACAAGGTTGTGTGCTGTCACCAGATTTGTTTAATATTTATAGTGAGATTTTTTTAAGATCCATAAGGGACATGCCTGGAATAACAATTGGAGGTCATAATATAAATAATCTAAGGTATGCTGATGATACAGTCTTAATCGCTAAGAGTGAAAATGAGTTACAAGAAATGTTGAACATTATGGTGAAAGAAAGCAAAAATAAAGGACTCGGCTTTAATAGGTAATGGTAACAACAAAGAAAAAGACATCACCTCAGTGCAATATAAAGACAAGTGGAACAATATTAAAACAGGTAAATGAATTTAAATGACATAGTTCTCATCAGCAATCAGATAAAAACGATGCAGGAAAACACAAATGAACTATCATCAATAGCCAGCAAAATTGGGCTTGAGGTCAATCATGAAAAGACTAAAGTCATGAAAAGTTTAATTCCAACAAGTGACAAAATATACATGGAAAACAAACCAGTAGAAGAGATCGATCACTTCATCTATCTTGGAAGTCACATTGATCGAGAAGGGGATACGAGCAAAGAAATTAGAATCAGACTGGCTAAAGCAGCAATGTCTTTCAGAAGCCTTGAAAAGTTGTGGAAATCAAAACTCATTAGCACAAACACAAAACTTAGGCTATTCAAATCAAATGTACTATCAACCCTTACGTATGCGTGTGAAAGCTGGAAAACAACAAGAGATATAGAAACAAAGTTGAACGCATTCGAAAATAAATGTCTAAGGAAAATACTTGGTATAGAATGGAACGAATTCAAAACAAACGAGGAAATTAGAGAAATCGCCAATCAACCACTAATATCTTCAGTAATAAAGAAAAGACGATGGTCATACGTTGGACATGTGATGAGAAGAGATAATAATCGAATAGCAAAGCAAGCCCTCATATGGGAAACAACAGGTAAAAGAAAAAGAGGAAGACCCAGGGAGACACTGAGAAGAACATTGATGAGAGAGGCAAGAGCAGCAGGAATCGGCTCCCTCAATGAGATAGAACTGCTTGCACAGAACAGAGACAGATGGCGAGATTTGATAAAATATCTTTAAAAGAAAACTGCTAGAACAAAAATTCATATAGGAGAAGGTGTATCTTGGTCTAAGCCCTATGGGCCGGTTACGGCTCGAAAGGTCAATAGAAATGAATTTAAATATTTGGGAACTTTGTTAACCTCAGACAGATGTACAAAAGAGGTGAGATGCAGAATGGCTCAGGCAAAGCAGCTTTCCAAAAATGAGGAAGATACTATGCAATCCATTTTTGACAATAGAAACAAGAAAAGAGTTCTTAAATGTTATGTAGAGCCAGTCTTAACATGGATGCGAATCATGGACAATAGGACAACTGACAAGAAAATCACTGGAGTCTGTAGAAATGTGGTTTTACAGAAGAATGTTGAGAGTACCATGGACAGCTAAGAAGAGTAATGAAGAGGTCCTGAGATAGGTCAAAGCAAAAAGACAGCTAATTTCCAATGTTAGGAAGAGACAATCATCATTTTTTGGCCAATGAGATGAGAACAGCTGGAATATATTGTAACAACTGTAAAAATTGAGGGACGAAGAGATAGAGGGAAGCAAAGAGAAAAAATACCAGACAGCTTAAGAGAATGGCTTGGCAGAAGGTCAACACAGAAATGATAAATAGCTGCCAAGATCGAAAGTTGTGGAGAGACATGATCACCTACGCCAGTAGGCCCGGTACTTGATGATGATGATAGCAGTGAAACTTGTTAGCGCTTCCTCGTTAGTTGTATCATTTATATAAGGTAGAAACAAGATCTTTCATAGATGCTTGCTGCCTCCTTTTAAGTATTCATGGAAACTGGTCTCTTGTCTTGTCATTGATTGGTCTATTTAAGCTATTTCTTCCCAAACAAAAAATAAATTTTACAATCCCTCTACAGTGCTTAACACATTCGCTACCAAGGAATTTAACTCTCTGTGGCCGCTCCATTCCTAATTATTTTTTAAATTTGTAAATAACTATAAAATGAATTAGATCAATCTAAAACATGCAGTCAGGAAAAGCGGGTTATTAGAGAATTACAAGGTTTTAGTGAAAATAACTGAAATGCAGTTAAATTAAAAGCCACAAACCGTGCCTTTTGGGCTTGGCATGCCAGCCGCGGAAGTCACGGTTTGCGGCTCATGGTACAGAATGTGTTAATATAACCGTGGCATCTTTCTGTTTCCTTCCATCAAAAAAATACCTATTTCTTACAAATTGGCATGTATGTTAGTCAATGATATATAAATAATCAGTCCAAATCACATATTCTCTGTTAACTGACATCCATCGTTCTCTTGTTCAGATTCAACTTGTAATGTGAGAATACCATCATTGCTGTATTGTTCTGGGCCCTCCTTTCGGTCTAAAATCTTTCATGTCATAAATAGGCGTCTCCACGAATCACTTTGTATGGTACCTGTGCTAATGCAGCTTCCAATAGCTCTATAGTTTAGTGTGCTTGACTACATCCAAATTTGTTTGATCTCAAATTAAAATTTTCGCAGTCCTGATAATATAACATTGGTGGTGTGTCATGACATCAGTTACATACTCCTAATCATCTCCAAATTGTTTACATCAAGATAGGTTTTTCTTGATTGTGTTGCCTGTTCTGCCATAATGAATTACTTGGGTCTAGTCTTTCTTATTGTTTACATTCAGGCTAAATGTGCTGTCATATTTCAACTCATCTAGCACTCTTATGTTCTCATTTACCTGAAGTGACCTTTCAAGAGCAGAGACTATGTTAGTTTGTCTAAGGTAGTGAAGTGAGCATGTTTTGCCTTTCTTCACTGCATCAGATTTATGACTGATGGTATTACAATGATTATCAATAGGGGAAGAGTACAATGTACCTGTGAAGCAGGGAGGAAGCAGTGATTAAAGAGTGTACGATAAGATGGGAGTGAGGTAGTAATAATCGAGGGGAGATAAGATAAGGGTTGAATAAAATAGAATCATGGGATCCACGGGTAGAAGGGTTAGGAAGTAAAGAGGATGAACACATTGTGATTCACAGGAATTGTAAGACACAATGTAGGTTCGAGGCAAAAATGTAAAACAGGGTATTGATTGGTTGAAGGGAGGAAAGGTTAGATAAGGATAGGTTGGGAAGATCATGAGACGATGGCTCTATACGGACGGTTTGTGTGTTTGTGTTGCAACCGATACCGTGTGCAGGGTTGGGTTAGTTCACCAAAAGTGATAGAGTTAGTTAGTTGGCATGTGATTGCTAAGTGGAACAGACCTATTTCCAGGAGCAGTGATAAATTGAAGTGTCTTAGAGTGAAATAGAGAGAGAGAGAGGGAGAGAAAAGACAGAGAGGGAGATGGAGATATAAAAATAAATAAAGGGTGAAGGTCATATAAAGAGTGAAAGGAGAAGGGAAGAATTAGAATAAGAGGCCCGGTGAGAGAAGAAATGACAGGAAAGCGTGAAAGGTGTGCTGCACGAGAATTGTATGAATAGTAGACTGGTTGAGAATGAAATGTGAAACAAGTCAGTTACGAGCTAGCGGTGGACTGAGGAACAGGTCCTGCCGAAGGGCATTAGCCTGGGTGGCTAACAACCCTTGAGAGTGTTGTACATAATTTCGTGTGATATTTTGTTTGGTCAGATGTAGACCAGCTCAAGACGCGGAAGGTTATCCAGTCCAGCAGGAGACCAGCGTCTTGTATAGTAGTCTGTGATTAGTTAGTACTGAGGTATCCAAAGCCCTTGAGAAGGAACGATGTTAGATAGTAACCCAGAAATAGTAGGGTGCTACATCCAGTTAGCGTAGTGATCGTTTTGTTCTACAATGCCATGTGATTCGGCGAGAACCTGGCAGAAGACAATGATGTGTGTAATTCAGACTTGGTGAGTAAGAAACTCACCCACTTGGTTACTGTGCGTGTGAGCTGGTTCTGTTAAATAACCAAGTCATTGTCAATTTTGATTCAAGTCTTTGTCAAGTTAAATGAAGTCCTTTTGTCATGTAAATGGAGCGCAAGAGAGTCAATGTTGTTCTTGTGCTGGCAACGAGATTATTGCTGAAGAGACACAGGTGTGTCTTAAACAAGTCATTGTCAATTTTAATTCAAGTCTTTGTCTAGTTAAATCAAGTCATTTGTCATTTAAATGGAGCGCAAGAGAATTTCAAGGTTGTTCTTATGCTGGCAGCGATAGTATTGCTGAACGAGACACATATGGTGTCTTAGTCGTAACACCTAAAGCGCGGAGTACCAAGGTAGGCGATCACCTGGCCAAGGGTGCCACACAGTGGCAGAATTCAAAGGAGGCGACAGTCCCGAGCAGTAACCATCGATCACAGGCTGAGGTCGGCTCGACTTATCAACCAACACTGGTCATTGAGACGCAAGTCGTCACGACACATGGGCCTCGATACAGTGAAGGGATGTCCCTGTCAACTCAACAGGGCAGTTAGGGGAGTTCAGACACCATCAAGTCCAGTACAGGTGTGTTCCAGTCAAGTGCATTTAAAAGGCCGCTGTTGTATTTAAGAGCTGGCCGCGGAGAGAGTGGTAATAAAGCGGCTATACCTGTAGGGTTTGATTCCCATTTCATGAAACAGGCTTTTTTTCTTTTCCATAGACCTGTAATCTCCAGGTTGATTATTTTAAGTGTTGTACTATCTGGTTCCATTATCTTATATTATTTGTGTTACTTTTTTTTATTTTATTCACTATCTCCACAGGAAGATGAAGAAGCTGCAGAAGAGCAAGCCACTATACAGCCATCTCCAGATGCAGACACTTTCATCCTATTCACAAAGCCAAACAACCCATTGGGTAATTCTTTTGTCTTAACTTTATTAACATTCATTTTTCTAGTGAGTTGCTTAGTGCAACTTTAACGAATAATTTTCATTTCAATTTGTTGACTATATTGAGTGAATTTTGGTTCTGTATTCTCAGCAGATTGGCTATCTACCAAAATCTGTCTGAATCTATGTGTAGTCTTGGTGGGAATATCATTTCGTCAGTTCTTTTTCTCTTTAAAAAAAAAAATGTCCTTTCCCTATCATTGATCTGAAACAAAACACTTGGGTTTCAGCTGTAGTCATCTGACTAACCTGGACATGAATTGCATGAGATATCTTAAAGCTGTGGGCAGGATGACTTTCCCAATGTCCTTTAATCTACATAATTAACTGTCCTCACTTAATGAAGCCCTTAAAACTTCTATTTTATCCCTGCTAAGTTAAACCAGGGTACAGTTTGGTTTTAATGACCACAGCACATTTTTTTAGCAGTGCAGTCAGCATTATGCCAGGTGATCTTTACTTCCCAGAAAATTCCCTGGTATCAATTTTTAGAGGCTGCGTGAATCCTGTACTCTTATGAAGTGTTGTGTGGTATTTAATCTGATATCTGATCCAACCTGTTGAAGACTCAGCTGTGTGTCAGCCAGATTGCAGGTCTAGGGGGGAAAATGTGGACATGCATTCATGTACGAGTACTGACCATGCTACCAGTTCATTATCTGTCATGTTTTTCTTACTCCTCCATCACAAAACAGGACAAAGAGTAAAATTCACATGATCAAAAGACTTGAACGCCGAAGAAAGAGAAATCTTGTGGGTCATAATAGCTTACTCAGACCACAAGAATGTTCAAGATACTTTTTATATATATATATATGTTTACTATGCATGATTGTAAGTAGTTTACCTTAGTGGCCAATGATATTTGTTCCTTGATTATCATGCACTAGTTTGACCGTAACAATAAAACTGACTGCTGGTCTAATAGAGATAGTGTTGGCAAATCTACCTCTAAAATGCATACCTCTTTGTACAGAGTAATACAGCTCATGAATCAAAGCTGGCTAAAATCCTGCCACACCTCTACATTGTGGTTCAGAAACTGAATGGCTCATATTTTTCTGTCTTTTAGTCATCAATCCAATTGAATTTAAAGGATGTGTGAATTCAAGATACTCATAAGTGCATGGCCAACTGGATCATTATATATTATATTTTTTTAGCCTGGAAACAGACTGACCAGTCATGGGCAAGCAAAGATTGCTTACAATGGATTATGATATCGTATGGAGGAGGACAATTCAGCTGTGTGTACTTTCGGTGCCACTTGACCTTAAGTCTTTTGGCATGTGCTGTAGCTGCTATGATGGAGACTGCAACTGTCTTTCTTTGTTTGGATACTTCAATGAGATGTGTTAATTTGGATAATTTCAACTGGCACGGGTGGTTGAGCAATTATAGATTTTAATTCGTTTGCAGTGATACCGGGGCCTTCAAGTAACCATAAGGAGAGATGTAAAACCAAAAATGCCATTCTGGATATATTGAAGCAAAAGTTACAGACACTGAACCACATCAATCTATGTATTTTTAAGGGTTGATAATTGGGAGGATTTACTGGACAAATGTGAAAGACAGAATGATCTGCCAGTTCCTAACCTTAGGTTTAACAAAGATACTTTAAACTGTTGTGAGCTTAGTGTAGTCTGAATAATGTGGCATGTAGTATACATTGAGTACCTGAGAATCAGTGTTTACAATAATTGACTAGCCATTTTTGTAGCATAGATTTGATGGCATATTTCCACAAAATGCCATGGGGAGTGTTACTTTTGTATTTTATTTGTGTAAGATTATTGCTGAACACTTTCTATGTGGGGTTTGCATTACAACATTGCTATGTACTTTATCTACAGAGCTGCCAGCAGGGAAGCAAGTCAGAATCTTGATTGGCCTTACAAATAAAGGAAATGTAGATTTTATAGTTGACACCTTGGAGGCATCCCTCAGATACCCTCAAGACTACAGCTTTTTCTTGCAGAATGTAAGACTTCTTAAGGACTTTACACACAAATGTATACGTTTTTTTTTCTATTTATATTCAAAAGGAAGGCTTTAACTCTTTCTGTGCGTTTCTCATCACATTGCACCACTGTTTGATTAGTGTAAACCATCATCAAATCATAGGGAGCTGCGATATCTCAGTAGCTAGTGAACTGGACTACAAAGGACAAGAGTTGGGTTCGATCCCAGCCAACGGCTTCCGGGTTAACCCAGCCTTTAATGGGTACCTGATTTTTTTTTCTGATAAAGTGAAGCGGCACGGGCGTAATACCGACCACATTACCCCAAAAATCATGTCCCGAAAGTCTGTAAAATTTATGGTCACTAACAACCATATTCCCTATACACCACTTGGCGTGACGGGGGTACTTTACTTACTTTTTTTTACTCATCTAACCATATTCTTTTTACATGTCTTGTTTCATCTTGGTATTGGTTAAATCTAATACTTGTTCAATTATCTAAAAATTCATATATAATATGTTAGATAAATATGTAGATTGATTCTTAAAACCGTGAAAATTGTCTCAGAAATCTCTTCTGTTGTTTTGATAAAAAAGCTTCCGTACGGAAAGAGTTAGGTTATTTTAGCTCCGTAGAATTTTATTTTTAAATTTTATTGTTATTATATATATAGATATATCGTGCTAATAGAATAATGTATATCACCATCATAATATGACAGGGAATAGTTGGCTGTGTTCACTTTCTGCGCGGTTCGCTTTATGTCTTTTGGCGTATGCTGAGACTGCTACGATGGGGACTACAGTTACCTTTCTTTGTTTGGGAGATGTGTTAGTAATTCGGATGATTCCACTGGCACCGGCGGTTGAGAAATTATGGACTTTAATTCGTTTGCAGTGATACCGAGGCCTTCCATAACCAATAACCATCATAACGGTACGATTATATTGGTTCAACTGAGGTCTAGTGACCACCATTCAGTTAAAAATACTCTGAAAAATATGGTCAGATCTCTTGAATTATATGGTCAGATCTCTTTCAACTTGCACACAGGTGGAAAAAAATGGATGATTAATCAAAATATCCATAATAATTAGAATTTGAATTCATGTGTTTTTATTTTATTTTTATTTTTTAAAATACTTTTTCAAGGATGCAGTATTGTAAAACGCTATTTAAGGGCATGAGAATTTTCATATCTAGGAAAATTTGTCATAAAAACTCAATAGGCCATCAGATCAACTCGAAGTTTTGCATAATTATATAGAATTTGATGCTAATTCTCAACGTGCAAACCAATTTGATTTTCAGTATCTCTATTTGGTTGGAACATAGGCTTGTGCTATAGTGTTAAAAAATGCTTTTTAACACAGGCCTGTCAAATCCCTGAGGACTTAACTTTGCCATCTTATATGGGGAATATATGAGCCAGTACACACAACTGAGCAGACTAGGATATTCAGACTGAGAACAGGTCACTATGTCTTCAGAAGACATCTACACAAGATAGGATTGCAAAATGCAACTGCAGAGTATATCCTACAGAATTCCAGCACTCTTCAACACCTGAAGAACACAAATATATCCCACAGAAATAATTCTGTATAAACCAGTTATCGGGATCCGAACCAGTAAAGACCTCAAATGTACTGACGTGTTCGTGACCTATTCTATAGCAATATCATATCACTGAAGAAGAGAAAGGTCATCATTGAAAGGGCACACTATATCATTTCTGATATTTAGCCATGTTTATTTAATTTAATCTAGCCAAAATAGAAACAAAATATGAATGAGTCTTCGTATAATATAGGATTTTCTTTTGTTGTTTGAAAATTGGGCTTTAGGGTGGTGCATCTGCTGGTGGGCAACCATCTAGGGATATATCAGAGTTTGCATAACACCTGTCATGTCTATGTTACACGTTCAGAAGCTTATCACTATGTGTTACTTTTATTTTCATTATGTGATATTTTGGGCTGCGTGCCGTTGTTGAGTGACTCGTTCTAATTAAGTTTTATTGTCATAAACAGTCTTTATCTTTCAGTTTACAACCATGACTTACAACTCTGTGATTCCACCAAAAAGACAAGGAACTTTTGAATATGGTTTTGTTCCCAATGAAGCTTTCAGTGCTCGACCATTTGGCCTGACTATCATACTCAACTATAAAGATACCGTATGTGTTTGCACATTTTTATATGTTACATCCTTGTATTTTTATTCTGTTTATGTGAACTATTTTAGTGCTTGATAATTTTGTTTAAGGGTTTGTGTCAACGAAGGTGGAAAGCTATTTTAGTGCTTGATAATTTTGTTTAAGGGTTTGTGTCAACGAAGGTGGAAAGCTAATTGAACTAAGCCGCTATCGTATCATAAAGTGATTAACTAACAAGGGAGCATAGAATAATTTGTACTGTTATCAAATACAGACTGAGGCACAAGTTTTCTTGTTCATTTCAGACTATATGCTTTCATGATTTGTTCCAAGTCTTCTCTGTTGGTTTTGTATTCATTAGTTATCATCGGTGGTTAGTGTCATTTAATCAAAACATGAGAATTGGAATAAATAAATTGGGGAGGCCCTTGTAACACTACTTTACTTTTTTTTTTTTTTCTCTCCCACTTTCCCTCCTTTCTAGGAATCCATCACTTTCATGCTTCACATTACCTCTTCTGACCTCATTTGTCAAGACTACACATTCTTCCTAGACTTCATTCCTCCCACACTTGTTTTGAATGCAATTATTTTGACTAACCAAATACACCAAAAATAAAATAAAGAACTGAAACACAAGAGTAATGCAAGAGGGACTAGAGCACATCATATCATCAACAGCATTTACACGTTTCCACCCTGCGCCTGTGCAAGTGCGGTTTGAATATAAAATCTTCATTCAAAAATCTCTCTGTTTGAAGGACAAGACTCAGTTGTACAGTTCACATTTTTTTATTGTTTCAAATTAGATATAAAATGTTTTTTGTGCAAAATCGGTTAATGTTAGAATTAACATTCTCTAGTGTGGGATTTGTTGAACTGTAAAGGGAACTGGCAAATGAGCTTATGTTTTGCTACTTTTATTCTGTTTGTGTGAACAATAATTCAGTGTTTATTTTTGTTCAATACAGGAGGGCACTGTGTTCCAGAGCTCAGTCTTCAATGAAACAATTCAGGTTGTAGAGCCTGATGAGGGGCTTGATGGAGAAACGTAAGACACTTATGTTGTCATGTCCTTGAAATAATGTTCTGTTGAAACTGCTGATTAAGTGCTTTTAACATGTTTTATAGACCATTGGTAGATTCTAGGTTTGTGGGAATCTTGTTCTTTTGTGGTCTCTTTCCTGCAACATTTGTATGTACAGTCATTGTGGTTGATCTGCAAAGTGAAAGATTTGATAAACTTACTTCTTTCTTTCTCGCTGCTGCCCCACGCCCCCTTTCCACTTGACACTTATGTGGTATACATTTATTTTGTGGAGATGGTAAAGGCAATGGTATATACTCAGCTCTTAAGTTTAAGAGAGAATAAAACTTTATCTGCTCAACTAGACTAGAACATGATAAATGTTTTTTAGCATTATTTTTAGGTCATGTCATCCAACTTCACACAGTGCCGGGGAAAATTTTGATCTCTTTACCTTTTCTAACCATTTTTCCTACAAGCTGGAGGCCATACAGAAAGAAACAGGCACATCATGAGGAGGAAAAAGCTGGTATACATGGAGTCTGGCATTATACAAGGAAAAGAGATCACAGATGACTAAGAGAGAAGATACTATATTTGGTATCATGACACAGTAAATAGTTAACAACAGAATTGATACAATGCAATTATGGAAGGGCATGGTAACCAATGTGTGTTACCGGGGCCTCAATATGAGGGAAGTAAAGAATAGTGACCTTCCAGGCATGTCGTAAGAGGTGATTAAGGAGGTTGATCGATGGCTTGACAAGCTGTCATTGTAAAAAGTGTTGTTATGGAAACAGAGCCATAGAAGCAGTGATCTCCGCAATATGTGCCATTTTGGCACGTAAGGTTTCTGTTTTTGAAATTGTGGTTTTGCCCTATATTCTTTCGAATAGTCTTCGGCTCGAAAGGACAATAGATAGATGGTAACCAATGCCAGCCGATATGGCACATGATGATGATGTTAGCGATAAACCATACTTTTATGTTTGTGTTATGTTTCTCACACACACACACACACACACACCCCCCCCCCCCCCCTCTCTCTCTCTCTCTCTCTCTCTCTCTGTAGCTTAAAACAGAAGATATGCTGGGTTGATCGTAATTAACTCTTTAGAACCTCATTCATTTCCATTTTATTTTTTTGAACTCATAATTTATTCAACAATTTCACTAGTAGGAACGTAGGTGAGACGGAAGCCGAAAACCCACATTCATTGGTGGCAAATTCTCCTTCAGCTGTTCGGTTTCATTGTATTTGTTCTAGTTCTAGTATATTGATTTTGTTGCCAGACAATGAAGTGCAAGAATTTTACTGCGATTGTGAGTTTGTTCTCCCAGTCATGAAGATGCTTGCAAAAATTATTATGGAAGCCTGTTTGACCTGTGCATTGTTGTCTATGTACGGGATAAAGGTCTTCAAACAGTCTTGTTTCTATTGTTCATTAATTTGTATGCGAATATGATGTTATTGTATTTGGGAATATTGGTGTCACTTAATGTAGTAATTGTAATTTTTGTATTTGGGAATATTGGTGTCACTTTAATGTAGTAATTGTAATTTTTGTATTTGGGAATATTGGTGTCACTTTAATGTAGTAATTGTAATTTTTTTTTCAGATTTTTTCTGTACATCTTTTTGGCAGCAATTGTCATTTTATTGCTTGTTGGAGCTCAACAGTTAATTTCTAATTTTGGGGTGAGTACCTTAGTGGCATGTCCAGATTGTAGTGCCATGTGTCCAATGCAAGGAAACAGCAGACACTACCATTGTGTATTGGTTTTGTCTTCCTGAGGGCTTGCTACATTATGATGGGATGCTAGAACACAGCTTTGAATGATTTCATGCTGTGTGTAGAATGTTCCAGACATACACTTCTCATCATTTTTCACTTGTTTGTTGTCACTGATGTACTGTAGTTTAGTTGATTTGCTCTTTTGTGTCTTTCTGGTAAAATAAAATGGACATGCTTCTTCTATTATACATTTAACCTTACAGGTCCTAGTAAGATTCCTGTGTGCCAACCTCTTTCCCGGCTCCTATGTCTCACTTGGCCCAAATGTGAACCATAATATTTTGGTCACAATTCTTGTCAAATAAACCAGAAAATGTAAAATTATGACCTGGGAGGCAGAATGTCAACCCGTAAGCCATCAATGTTTAGTTTGACATGACAAAAAATGTGAACCTTAGGGTTAAACTGTTTAGAAGAAATTGTGTTTTAAAATGTTTAGAAGAAGCTGTGTTTTAAAATGTTTAGAAGAAGCTGTGTTTTAAAATTTAAGAAATTTTGTGGTTAAAAATTAATATTGCATGTGTACATACACACCCACCCACTGCAACTCTTGATTTAATACTCTTTTATGTTATAAGTATTTACTACTAAGGTGTCACTCAAATTTGCTTTAACTAAAGCTTTACATTCTGAAAGCAAAAAGAGAGCTAATTTCCAATATTAGGAAGAAACAATTATCATTTTTTGGCCATGTAATGAGAAGAGAACAGCTGGAATATATTGTAACAACTGGAAAAATTGAGGGACGAAGAGATAGATGGAAACAAAGAGAAAAATGCCAGACAGCTTAAGAGAATGGCTTGGCAGAAGGTCAACAACAGAAATGATAAATAATTGTCGAGATCGAAAGCTGTGGAGAGACATGATCACCTACGCCAGCAGGCCCGGTACTTGATGGTGATGATGAAAGCTTCTGTGTCTGGTGTCACAAAATGAGACTACTTTCAATGGTGGAATGTACTATATCTGAGATAGGCTTATCCATAAAAACTGGAACATTGTCAAGATAACTACAATACCATTGTGAGATGCCACCTGACCTAGTCAAAGTGGTGGCTAAAAAAATGTATTCGCAATCATGAGATAGTTCCTCGCTGTCATTCAGTCTGTAATGCACATCCATTTGTAAGTTTTTAAAAAAAAAGAAAGCTATATGCCTGGCGTGTAGGGAATGCTGTGTTAGTGATCATATTTTTCTATGACAATATGGCGATCATTATTTTTGGGAGGACGTGAACTTCCATGGTATATGGTGAATGGCCGGCAGGAACCATTGAAGGCTATGTCTGAAAAGTGTTCCTTGTTGCAGTTTCCTCATATTCCAAGTCCGGCTTGTTTGCAGGAGCTACTGAGTTAAGTGCTCTGTGCACACAGTGAGCCTGTTCTCATTCGTTTTGATCATGTTTCAATACCGATTGTTTACGATAAATGATGATATCGTATGACAGGGAACAGTTGGCTGTGTTCACTTTCTGCGCAGTTTCGCCTTATGTCTTTTGGCGTGTGCTGAGACTGCTACGATGGGGACATCATCTACCTTTCTTTGTTTGGGAGATGAGATATTAAATCGGATGATTCTGCTGGCACAGGCAGTTGAGCAATTATGGATTTTAATTCGTTTGCAGTGATACCGAGGCCTTCCATAACCAATAATATTTTTCTATGACCTCTGCACTTTTTATGATGATGTGGTCAATATCACGTTATGCCAACTTTACCTCGCAGAAAAATATCTCTTGTGCCACTTTTAGGGGCTGGGTGGACCCTGGAGCCTTGTCTGTCTGAAAAAACCAACATTTCTGGGGATCAAAACCAGACCATTTGGATCAGGGAGTGAGCATAACTACTCTGGCAGTGAGGCTTCATTTGTTCTTGAGAATAACCTGGTCACCTTCCTAGTGGCAGTGCATGGAATTAGGAAATCCGTTACCTGTTTCCAAGTATATGCACTTATCTTCCAATGCTATCATAGGCCATGCACTTAGATTCAAACAAGCGTATAGAAAATGTGCACCAATACTCTTATGAAAGTCTATTGGCCACTGGCCTATCCAATTAAAAAGAAATAAATTTCTTCAACCGTAGCCACAATTTGTACTGTATGCTACAAACATTGTTGGACATATGTGAATGTATTTCCATTCCTTTGAACTAATTATTCCAGAAATAGCATTGAATGACTAGACTCCAGAGTGATGTGATCAGAAAAAATACATAAAGTATTATAGCCTTCCAGGTTTGTTCGCTCAAAGCAAATAATAGTGTCTTTGGACTGATGTTTACCAATTCGATGCTGGTTTTTGTTATTTGTTATTATTCTGTTGAGGCAATGACCATTTGATGAAACTCAGCGTAGCTTATCATTTTTTCTATGGTGTGTGCAAGTGTTTCACCACATTGGTGCATCATTGGATGGTGCATTTTTGCACAGAGTCTAAAGCTTGTTTATAACATGTACATAATTTTGTCTGTTTTGTAGAGAAAACACCTTGCCAAGCCTCGCCAGCCAGTGGAGCTGGGTACTCAAAATTCTGATGTTGATTATGATTGGCTCCCAAAGGAAACACTCCAGGGGTTAAGTAAGTATCTATTTTCTAGACCTATTTAGCCTGCCAATGTGCTGAATTAATTAATAGTAGTATTGCGTTTGTTATAATAGTGTTTGAGCGTTGGATTATCATCATGTGCCATACCAGTTGGTGTTGGTGATCATGTCCCTCCACAATCGTCTATCTACAGTGCATCGTATCAGTTCTGTTGTTGACTGCTTTCCATGCCATGACACCAAGCTATCCAGTATTATCTCTCTTTGTAGTCCGTGATCTCTCATTCCTTTTATTTTGCCAGTTGTAACCAAGTATTCCAACTTTCCTCTTCTCATGATGTTCCCGAAAAATTTTGATTGCTTCTTTCTGATGTTTATTTAAGAGCTCCCTTTTTGTGTTGGCCTCTTTGAGAACTTCCTCATTGATCTTTTTATCTATCCAGGGAACTTTCAACATTCTTCTGAGAAATCCCATCTCAGTGACCTCTAATCATCTTTTCATTTCTTTGTCTACTGTCCATGATTCGCTTCCATAGGTCAGAATTGGTTCTATATAGCACTGATGAACTCTCTTTCTCATTTTTATTGTCATAGATTTGTTGCATAAGATATTTTTCATTTTCTGAAATGCTATTTTGGCCTGAGCTATTCTGCTTTTTATTTCTGTGGTGCATCTCCCATCTGATGTTATTATTGTGCCCAAGTATTTGAAACGTTGCACTTGTTTCAGATTTGTCTCGTTTATTTTTATGCTGCATGATGGTGGTGATTGTTTCTTCGATATAACCCATTACTTCTGTTTTCTTACTATTCAGACTGAGACCTTTCTTGTTGCTTTCTTTTACTATTATGTCTATCATTTCTTGTAGTTCATTCTCTGTCTCTGCTATTAAGACTGTGTCATGGATTATATGAGCTGAATATACAAGGGTGATAGTAAAGTACCCCGGTCACGCCAAGTGGCGTATAGGTAATATGGTGCTAGTGACCCTATATTTTACAGACCTTCAGCACATGATTTTTGGGTAATGTGGTCTGTATTAAGCCCATGCTGCTTTACTTTCCCAGAAAAAATCCGGTACTCATTTAAGGCTGGGTGAACCCGGAAGCCATCCGTTGGGATTGAACCCTACCCCTGGAAGGTCAACAACAGAAATGATAAATAGCTGTCGAGATCGAAAGTTGTGGAGAGACATGATCACCTACGCTAGCAGGCCCGGTACTTGATTGATTGAATTTTTACTATGGTATCGAAACTGGCAGAGTTACAGATAGGTAATCATAATCTAGGGTTAATATATGTTCTTCATGGTGTATGATCTATTGGCATTCTTTCTAGATCAGCTAATATTACCAAGTTCGACATCTGGAAAATTTCAAAGCAAGCTTGTCATTTTGCTCTAATTCCAAAGAGCACACCCATGAGAATATCAGATTTGTATTGACAATTGTCATTTATATTAAGCTTGTTTAGATTATTATTTGTTATATTATATTTGATCCTATGAAATAATGTCTGTACATTTCTTGTAATTTGTATAACTGATTTAACTTGCAGACAAATCCCCAAGAAGATCACCCAAACAGTCCCCGAGACAGAGGCGGAACTTGAGGTCTACAGGTTCAGGGGAGGAGTAGATAATTCTAGAAAGCTAGCAGCCTTTCTGTGTCCTGTTTTTGTTTGATGTTTGTCTATGTTTTCCTTTCAAACTCTTATATTTATCATAATAAATATTTTCATTCTCAAACACTTGAGGTTCTGTTTGTTCCATTGTTGAGGTTGTGTGCTCCAATCTAATTCAGGGTTGTTAGCGTGTGATTAGGTTTGTGTGAACTTTGATGAGCCAACCAGTATTTTGTGTGTCTTTGACATCTCTCTATGGGAGAATCTAAAATGGTTATACATGTGTTGTGTTTGCTATTACAGTTGCCATATTTTGGTGGTGGGTTATATATAAATGATTGTTTCGCATAAATGCAGTAGTTAGATTGTTCTTAGTTGTCTCTAGTCAGTGTTTGAAAGTACGTCCCTTTTTTCTAGATTAGTAGCCATTCTGTCACTATTTTTCCAATTTAGAGAACATGTGATTGTGTTAGTGCATGGACCACTTGAGTCCTAAAGTGCAGGATTAACTTTCCACTGTATAAGATGGGTGGCAAAGTTACAGATTATATCAGAGAGGAGCTTACCTTGCTTCCTTAGTATTGAGAAGACTATCCTCTATGCTTACACTATGATGTCATGTTAGTGTTTTATATATATATATATGCTGTACATGTGTCACATATAACTGCAGGCATATATGTTATACTTTGCTCATTCCATGGCACTTGTTAACATCTCAGTGTGTCATTTAAACAAAATCAATACAAATTATTAATTAAAATATAGTAAATTTCATTTGTAGGTTTTCATTTGTGTTTCAAAATCTTGTGTTTATTATTTCCGTGTTTTGTATTGTGATATTCCTTTTTTTTTTTTTTTTTCATGCATGATATTGGCTGAGTGGTTAGAAGGATTCAGGTTCATTTGTCCTCCAAAAATAGATATAGGAAAATTTGGTATTTTGGAAAATTAAGATGCCCTGGCATGATACAGACCAAAGCACCTAAATATCTAATATGTGCTGTGGTCATGGGATTAAAATGTGGTCACTAACCATATGCCTAGCGTGGAGGAAACACCTTTAGTAGCCAAAGCTATCAAACCCAGCAGACAGCTAGATTACATTTTTTACATTCTTTTACTCGTTTAGAACTGTGTTATCCTGGTAGATCTTTTAAAAAGATCTATTGTTAGCTCTTGTCTAGACCAGTCTGAGGTTACTCCCCATGAGTCTAGAGCATAATTACCGTGCACACAGTAAGACAAAAGAATAGTGAGGGATATCTATATATTTTTGTTTTTTCTTTCAGCTCCTTGTGGAGCATACGTCTTTATCAAGTATACTTTAAATGACAATCCTCCCCTGGGGATTCCAGAAAAAGGTCATCACATCACATAGTTATTTGTGGGTCATCATCATTGCACTCCGAACATGTCCATAGGTGCTCAGATCCCCTCCTCAGCAATTCCCTCAGTGTCCAGCGACTGACAACTCAAGTTCTATGTTGGTTGATAAGTCTTCTTACACGGCCACTAAGTTTCTCATTTCTGGCTGTGCCCATCTTAACTCCCATTTCCGTCATCCGAAGAAGTGATGTGGATCTGTGTTTGTCGAAGTCCTGTGCTCTTTCCACATCTCAGAGGGCATTGATGATGTCCGTCCGATCCATTGTTGCCCGTCCTCAAAAACAGCGCAACTAGCTAACCTGTTTCATTTCCCCGTACTCCTGCATGTCCAGGGACATAGACAAAAGTGACCTTACGTATTTTGGATTTCTGCAACAACTCTACCCATTGCATGCGAACAGAGCCTGCCGCCACTTTTTTTTTATCATGCTCATCAATCACTCAGGATACATGCGTGGGTGTAGTCTTGTGACTAACCATTTGAATGCCTTGGTCACCGCCTCCATTGTCATGACGTGTGCACCACTGTCTTCCTTGATTATTCTGCCTGCCGAGCGTGCAGTAAATGCCCTTCCACTTCTTTGGTGTCGAATTACAGATCTGTCTGCATAGATGACAACATCTTTCTCATCGGTGTTATCGCAGATGAGACCGTTGACCTCGGCATTAACCACGACCAGGTTCTGTTCCCTACTTTTCCTTGAGTGTGACAATACACGAGAAAGTCCCCTTGAATGACGTAGGCACCGGTATCCACTCCTCACCAACACAGATATTGGTAAGCCCACAGACCTGTTTGATGACATCTTCTGCTCGGCCCACCCATGATTTGCCTCGTTTTTAACCTGGCACCTTTCACTGTGTTGAGCACATGGTGCAATAGATGCTCTGTATCTGTACTAATCTTCAGGTATGCTCATGCTCTCCAGATCTTGATTCTGTCATCCATGGTTGGAAAGTCGAGAAGATACCTCATTGCTACACAGGGAGTGTCCCTCGTACATCCCAGGATAATGCTCATGGCTTCATTTTGTATTTTCTCCAGCCTATCAATTTGAGTCATACTGACAGTAAGAATTGCCAGGGCATACTCGATTGGTGTGAAGACTAATCCCTGGAACAGAAGAGTAAGTAGCCTCTGCTTGATGTTGGCAGCTGCCATGACCTTCAAGGCGGCTAATCCTTTGCAGGATTTTGTTATCACGTGGTTCCGAAAACACAGGCTGCGATCAAACTTAACTCCGAGGTATGTCGTCAACTTGTCCCTGGTCACCTCATCAGCTCCCATTTGTACTACCGGTGTGGTCGTATTAACGATATGATTGTTAAGGGAGAACCATGAAACTGATGCTTTATTAGGATTAACCAAGGCACTTGAAACCCCACACCAGGAAGAAATGCGATCGGTTTCGTCTTGCATTGTGGAGGCGATTCCCCGTCTGTCTCTTCCCTGCCGATATACCAGAATATCATCAGCAAAAGTCATAGTTCTTCCCCTCCCATCCAGCTATTGTTCCGTGGTCGTTATTGTGTATACGTTAATAGAACTAGTGACAATGGTGAGTCTTGTGGCAGCCCTGGACAAATGGATATTGGCTCGGAAGACCAACTTCCACATCTGAGTATCACCTTCCTCTGAAATAGTGCTGCGGCGATCCATCTAATGAGGAAGGGGTGCACCGCCAGTTTGAGGAGCGTATGCATGAGATATTTAATTGGTACCCTGTTGTATGCATCCTCCAGATCTATAGCAGCAGCACATGTCTCTTCTCGTCTGTGGAAGACTTCGAAGACGTCATAGGCAAAGACTGCCGCATTGAGCCATGTCTCTTTGTTATATCTATAACCTCTGAGTGTGGGTGGAAATACGCGTTTCTGTGACAGGTGTAGACACAGGCAACTATTTCATCCAGCAACTTGCCCGCAGTGTTCTGTATTGTGATGATTCTGTAGGCACTGATCTGAAAATGGTCCTTGTTTTGCTTCGGTAGCGGTAGTAAGTAGCTGTGTAGCCACTCCGAATACTGGCATTAAACTCATTGGCCATTTTTGTCAAGTCGTCGTCAGCTAAATCGCCTATGTCATCGTACCAAACACCATCTGGACCAGGAGCAGTGTTGTGTGACCTTTTAAGTGTCATGCGAATGGTATCGGTTGTGATTGTGAGATCTTCTTCCAGCCCTACATCCTTACACAATTTTGACAGTGATCCCCGTTTCCTCATTCTTATAGCCTCATTTCTTTGGTCCGTCTGCTCAATGTAGTGGGCAAGCAGGGCCTTCCCTTTGCTCTCATCAGATTTGTGCCATATCCGGCCTGTGCTCTGAAAGTCTGGTATGCCTCTGTGTCATGTTGTGCCATTCATGCTCTGATGAAGGCGCCAGAATGTGGCGAGCGATTTTTCTGAGCACACTTTTTTTACAGAAGTCATCCCATTTGGCATCCTTAGCCTGCTTAGTGCATAGTTTAAAGTGCATCATTTTTGGTCGACAATTCTTGTTGTATGTTTATGTCACTGGGCCATTGTCCCCACAATTCTTGTTGTATGTTTATGTCACTGGCCCCAAAATTCTTGTTGTATGTTTATGTCATAGGGCCATTGTCCCCACAATTCTTGTTGTATGTTAATGTCATTGGACCATTGTCCTCATTGTATGTTGATGTCATTGGTCCATCGTCCCCACAGTTTTTGTTGTATGTTTATCATTGGGTCATTGTCCCTACAATTTTTGCTGCATGTTGATGTCAATGGGTCAGGTTTGACATCAAAGTGAGACCATAATAACATATAGGATTATCATGTCCAGGAAATGAATGGCTGAGCTAAATGGCAATAATGCACTCACCACCAACCATCACCCGAGGTTTGCACTGCTGGGATCTACCCATCAGGCAGATTGTGAACTAGTGTTACAGGTTTTGGTGCTGAGGGCAACACCAGTCAGAAGTTTCTAGTCAATTACCAGCTTTGTGGAAAAGCATAATCTGGTATTACATTGTGTGACACCATTTCAATGTCTATCGGTATGGTCGCCGTAAGTCCACTGGAATGTTTGGCTATCCCATAGCATTATTTCCTGTGTTTCCTAAGTCACAAAGGATTGTTTGATGTCAGCCGATGACTGACGAAATTTCCTTGGTCACAGTAACAAAATGTGTTAAACTACCAATTTCTTTCAAATTGCCAAATTGTGTCTGCATTATGCGATCATCTCTTACTAAATAAAATTTTTTAATTCTACATCAAAAGAAACAATTTAACACTCAAGGGTTACCGGAAGGAGTAATTGGGGGGGGGGGGGGGTCACTTGCAACCAGTTTCATGAAGAAGGAATGTAAGTATAGTAATGTATAAATAATACTTACCGTTCTAATGTCATTGTCTCTGTATTGTGATGATTCTGTAGGCACTGATCTGAAAATGGTCCTTGTTTTGCTTCGGTAGCGGTAGTAAGTAGCTGTGTAGCCACTCCGAATACTGGCATTAAACTCATTGGCCATTTTTGTCAAGTCGTCGTCAGCTAAATCGCCTATGTCATCGTACCAAACACCATCTGGACCAGGAGCAGTGTTGTGTGACCTTTTAAGTGTCATGCGAATGGTATCGGTTGTGATTGTGAGATCTTCTTCCAGCCCTACATCCTTACACAATTTTGACAGTGATCCCCGTTATCCTCATTCTTATAGCCTCATTTCTTTGGTCCGTCTGCTCAATGTAGTGGGCAAGCAGGGCCTTCCCTTTGCTCTCATCAGATTTGTGCCATATCCGGCCTGTGCTCTGAAAGTCTGGTATGCCTCTGTGTCATGTTGTGCCATTCATGCTCTGATGAAGGCGCCAGAATGTGGCGAGCGATTTTTCTGAGCACACTTTTTTTACAGAAGTCATCCCATTTGGCATCCTTAGCCTGCTTAGTGCATAGTTTAAAGTGCATCATTTTTTGGTCGACAATTCTTGTTGTATGTTTATGTCACTGGGCCATTGTCCCCACAATTCTTGTTGTATGTTTATGTCACTGGCCCCAAAATTCTTGTTGTATGTTTATGTCATAGGGCCATTGTCCCCACAATTCTTGTTGTATGTTAATGTCATTGGACCATTGTCCTCATTGTATGTTGATGTCATTGGTCCATCGTCCCCACAGTTTTTGTTGTATGTTTATCATTGGGTCATTGTCCCTACAATTTTTGCTGCATGTTGATGTCAATGGGTCAGGTTTGACATCAAAGTGAGACCATAATAACATATAGGATTATCATGTCCAGGAAATGAATGGCTGAGCTAAATGGCAATAATGCACTCACCACCAACCATCACCCGAGGTTTGCACTGCTGTGATCTACCCATCAGGCAGATTGTGAACTAGTGTTATGTCCAGGAAGGTCACCATTGTTACATGGTTTGTGCTGAGGGCAACACCAGTCAGAAGTTTCTAGTCAATTACCAGCTTTGTGGAAAAGCATAATCTGGTATTACATTGTGTGACACCATTTCAATGTCTATCGGTATGGTCGCCGTAAGTCCACTGGAATGTTTGGCTATCCCATAGCATTATTTCCTGTGTTTCCTAAGTCACAAAGGATTGTTTGATGTCAGCCGATGACTGACGAAATTTCCTTGGTCACAGTAACAAAATGTGTTAAACTACCAATTTCTTTCAAATTGCCAAATTTTGTCTGCATTATGCGATCATCTCTTACTAAATAAAATTTTTTAATTCTACATCAAAAGAAACAATTTAACACTCAAGGGTTACCGGAAGAGTAATTGGGGGGGGGGGGGGGTCACTTGCAACCAGTTTCATGAAGAAGGAATGTAAGTATAGTAATGTATAAATAATACTTACCGTTCTAATGTCATTGTCTCTGTATTGTGATGATTCTGTAGGCACTGATCTGAAAATGGTCCTTGTTTTGCTTCGGTAGCGGTAGTAAGTAGCTGTGTAGCCACTCCGAATACTGGCATTAAACTCATTGGCCATTTTTGTCAAGTCGTCGTCAGCTAAATCGCCTATGTCATCGTACCAAACACCATCTGGACCAGGAGCAGTGTTGTGTGACCTTTTAAGTGTCATGCGAATGGTATCGGTTGTGATTGTGAGATCTTCTTCCAGCCCTACATCCTTACACAATTTTGACAGTGATCCCCGTATCCTCATTCTTATAGCCTCATTTCTTTGGTCCGTCTGCTCAATGTAGCGGGCAAGCAGGGCCCCTTCCCTTTGCTCTCATCAGATTTGTGCCATATCCGGCCTGTGCTCTGAAAGTCTGGTATGCCTCTGTGTCATGTTGTGCCATTCATGCTCTGATGAAGGCGCCAGAATGTGGCGAGCGATTTTCTGAGCACACTTTTTTTACAGAAGTCATCCCATTTGGCATCCTTAGCCTGCTTAGTGCATAGTTTAAAGTGCATCATTTTTTGGTCGACAATTCTTGTTGTATGTTTATGTCACTGGGCCATTGTCCCCACAATTCTTGTTGTATGTTTATGTCACTGGCCCCAAAATTCTTGTTGTATGTTTATGTCATAGGGCCATTGTCCCCACAATTCTTGTTGTATGTTAATGTCATTGGACCATTGTCCTCATTGTATGTTGATGTCATTGGTCCATCGTCCCCACAGTTTTTGTTGTATGTTTATCATTGGGTCATTGTCCCTACAATTTTTGCTGCATGTTGATGTCAATGGGTCAGGTTTGACATCAAAGTGAGACCATAATAACATATAGGATTATCATGTCCAGGAAATGAATGGCTGAGCTAAATGGCAATAATGCACTCACCACCAACCATCACCCGAGGTTTGCACTGCTGTGATCTACCCATCAGGCAGATTGTGAACTAGTGTTATGTCCAGGAAGGTCACCATTGTTACATGGTTTGTGCTGAGGGCAACACCAGTCAGAAGTTTCTAGTCAATTACCAGCTTTGTGGAAAAGCATAATCTGGTATTACATTGTGTGACACCATTTCAATGTCTATCGGTATGGTCGCCGTAAGTCCACTGGAATGTTTGGCTATCCCATAGCATTATTTCCTGTGTTTCCTAAGTCACAAAGGATTGTTTGATGTCAGCCGATGACTGACGAAATTTCCTTGGTCACAGTAACAAAATGTGTTAAACTACCAATTTCTTTCAAATTGCCAAATTTTGTCTGCATTATGCGATCATCTCTTACTAAATAAAATTTTTTAATTCTACATCAAAAGAAACAATTTAACACTCAAGGGTTACCGGAAGGAGTAATTGGGGGGGGGGGGGGTCACTTGCAACCAGTTTCATGAAGAAGGAATGTAAGTATAGTAATGTATAAATAATACTTACCGTTCTAATGTCATTGTCTCTGTATTGTGATGATTCTGTAGGCACTGATCTGAAAATGGTCCTTGTTTTGCTTCGGTAGCGGTAGTAAGTAGCTGTGTAGCCACTCCGAATACTGGCATTAAACTCATTGGCCATTTTTGTCAAGTCGTCGTCAGCTAAATCGCCTATGTCATCGTACCAAACACCATCTGGACCAGGAGCAGTGTTGTGTGACCTTTTAAGTGTCATGCGAATGGTATCGGTTGTGATTGTGAGATCTTCTTCCAGCCCTACATCCTTACACAATTTTGACAGTGATCCCCGTATCCTCATTCTTATAGCCTCATTTCTTTGGTCCGTCTGCTCAATGTAGCGGGCAAGCAGGGCCTTCCCTTTGCTCTCATCAGATTTGTGCCATATCCGGCCTGTGCTCTGAAAGTCTGGTATGCCTCTGTGTCATGTTGTGCCATTCATGCTCTGATGAAGGCGCCAGAATGTGGCGAGCGATTTTTCTGAGCACACTTTTTTTACAGAAGTCATCCCATTTGGCATCCTTAGCCTGCTTAGTGCATAGTTTAAAGTGCATCATTTTTTGGTCGACAATTCTTGTTGTATGTTTATGTCACTGGGCCATTGTCCCCACAATTCTTGTTGTATGTTTATGTCACTGGCCCCAAAATTCTTGTTGTATGTTTATGTCATAGGGCCATTGTCCCCACAATTCTTGTTGTATGTTAATGTCATTGGACCATTGTCCTCATTGTATGTTGATGTCATTGGTCCATCGTCCCCACAGTTTTTGTTGTATGTTTATCATTGGGTCATTGTCCCTACAATTTTTGCTGCATGTTGATGTCAATGGGTCAGGTTTGACATCAAAGTGAGACCATAATAACATATAGGATTATCATGTCCAGGAAATGAATGGCTGAGCTAAATGGCAATAATGCACTCACCACCAACCATCACCCGAGGTTTGCACTGCTGTGATCTACCCATCAGGCAGATTGTGAACTAGTGTTATGTCCAGGAAGGTCACCATTGTTACATGGTTTGTGCTGAGGGCAACACCAGTCAGAAGTTTCTAGTCAATTACCAGCTTTGTGGAAAAGCATAATCTGGTATTACATTGTGTGACACCATTTCAATGTCTATCGGTATGGTCGCCGTAAGTCCACTGGAATGTTTGGCTATCCCATAGCATTATTTCCTGTGTTTCCTAAGTCACAAAGGATTGTTTGATGTCAGCCGATGACTGACGAAATTTCCTTGGTCACAGTAACAAAATGTGTTAAACTACCAATTTCTTTCAAATTGCCAAATTTTGTCTGCATTATGCGATCATCTCTTACTAAATAATTTTTTAATTCTACATCAAAAGAAACAATTTAACACTCAAGGGTTACCGGAAGGAGTAATTGGGGGGGGGGGGGGTCACTTGCAACCAGTTTCATGAAGAAGGAATGTAAGTATAGTAATGTATAAATAATACTTACCGTTCTAATGTCATTGTCTCTGTATTGTGATGATTCTGTAGGCACTGATCTGAAAATGGTCCTTGTTTTGCTTCGGTAGCGGTAGTAAGTAGCTGTGTAGCCACTCCGAATACTGGCATTAAACTCATTGGCCATTTTTGTCAAGTCGTCGTCAGCTAAATCGCCTATGTCATCGTACCAAACACCATCTGGACCAGGAGCAGTGTTGTGTGACCTTTTAAGTGTCATGCGAATGGTATCGGTTGTGATTGTGAGATCTTCTTCCAGCCCTACATCCTTACACAATTTTGACAGTGATCCCCGTATCCTCATTCTTATAGCCTCATTTCTTTGGTCCGTCTGCTCAATGTAGCGGGCAAGCAGGGCCCCTTCCCTTTGCTCTCATCAGATTTGTGCCATATCCGGCCTGTGCTCTGAAAGTCTGGTATGCCTCTGTGTCATGTTGTGCCATTCATGCTCTGATGAAGGCGCCAGAATGTGGCGAGCGATTTTTCTGAGCACACTTTTTTTACAGAAGTCATCCCATTTGGCATCCTTAGCCTGCTTAGTGCATAGTTTAAAGTGCATCATTTTTTGGTCGACAATTCTTGTTGTATGTTTATGTCACTGGGCCATTGTCCCCACAATTCTTGTTGTATGTTTATGTCACTGGCCCCAAAATTCTTGTTGTATGTTTATGTCATAGGGCCATTGTCCCCACAATTCTTGTTGTATGTTAATGTCATTGGACCATTGTCCTCATTGTATGTTGATGTCATTGGTCCATCGTCCCCACAGTTTTTGTTGTATGTTTATCATTGGGTCATTGTCCCTACAATTTTTGCTGCATGTTGATGTCAATGGGTCAGGTTTGACATCAAAGTGAGACCATAATAACATATAGGATTATCATGTCCAGGAAATGAATGGCTGAGCTAAATGGCAATAATGCACTCACCACCAACCATCACCCGAGGTTTGCACTGCTGTGATCTACCCATCAGGCAGATTGTGAACTAGTGTTATGTCCAGGAAGGTCACCATTGTTACATGGTTTGTGCTGAGGGCAACACCAGTCAGAAGTTTCTAGTCAATTACCAGCTTTGTGGAAAAGCATAATCTGGTATTACATTGTGTGACACCATTTCAATGTCTATCGGTATGGTCGCCGTAAGTCCACTGGAATGTTTGGCTATCCCATAGCATTATTTCCTGTGTTTCCTAAGTCACAAAGGATTGTTTGATGTCAGCCGATGACTGACGAAATTTCCTTGGTCACAGTAACAAAATGTGTTAAACTACCAATTTCTTTCAAATTGCCAAATTTTGTCTGCATTATGCGATCATCTCTTACTAAATAAAATTTTTTAATTCTACATCAAAAGAAACAATTTAACACTCAAGGGTTACCGGAAGGAGTAATTGGGGGGGGGGGGTCACTTGCAACCAGTTTCATGAAGAAGGAATGTAAGTATAGTAATGTATAAATAATACTTACCGTTCTAATGTCATTGTCTCTGTATTGTGATGATTCTGTAGGCACTGATCTGAAAATGGTCCTTGTTTTGCTTCGGTAGCGGTAGTAAGTAGCTGTGTAGCCACTCCGAATACTGGCATTAAACTCATTGGCCATTTTTGTCAAGTCGTCGTCAGCTAAATCGCCTATGTCATCGTACCAAACACCATCTGGACCAGGAGCAGTGTTGTGTGACCTTTTAAGTGTCATGCGAATGGTATCGGTTGTGATTGTGAGATCTTCTTCCAGCCCTACATCCTTACACAATTTTGACAGTGATCCCCGTATCCTCATTCTTATAGCCTCATTTCTTTGGTCCGTCTGCTCAATGTAGCGGGCAAGCAGGGCCTTCCCTTTGCTCTCATCAGATTTGTGCCATATCCGGCCTGTGCTCTGAAAGTCTGGTATGCCTCTGTGTCATGTTGTGCCATTCATGCTCTGATGAAGGCGCCAGAATGTGGCGAGCGATTTTTCTGAGCACACTTTTTTTACAGAAGTCATCCCATTTGGCATCCTTAGCCTGCTTAGTGCATAGTTTAAAGTGCATCATTTTTTGGTCGACAATTCTTGTTGTATGTTTATGTCACTGGGCCATTGTCCCCACAATTCTTGTTGTATGTTTATGTCACTGGCCCCAAAATTCTTGTTGTATGTTTATGTCATAGGGCCATTGTCCCCACAATTCTTGTTGTATGTTAATGTCATTGGACCATTGTCCTCATTGTATGTTGATGTCATTGGTCCATCGTCCCCACAGTTTTTGTTGTATGTTTATCATTGGGTCATTGTCCCTACAATTTTTGCTGCATGTTGATGTCAATGGGTCAGGTTTGACATCAAAGTGAGACCATAATAACATATAGGATTATCATGTCCAGGAAATGAATGGCTGAGCTAAATGGCAATAATGCACTCACCACCAACCATCACCCGAGGTTTGCACTGCTGTGATCTACCCATCAGGCAGATTGTGAACTAGTGTTATGTCCAGGAAGGTCACCATTGTTACATGGTTTGTGCTGAGGGCAACACCAGTCAGAAGTTTCTAGTCAATTACCAGCTTTGTGGAAAAGCATAATCTGGTATTACATTGTGTGACACCATTTCAATGTCTATCGGTATGGTCGCCGTAAGTCCACTGGAATGTTTGGCTATCCCATAGCATTATTTCCTGTGTTTCCTAAGTCACAAAGGATTGTTTGATGTCAGCCGATGACTGACGAAATTTCCTTGGTCACAGTAACAAAATGTGTTAAACTACCAATTTCTTTCAAATTGCCAAATTTTGTCTGCATTATGCGATCATCTCTTACTAAATAAAATTTTTTAATTCTACATCAAAAGAAACAATTTAACACTCAAGGGTTACCGGAAGGAGTAATTGGGGGGGGGGGGTCACTTGCAACCAGTTTCATGAAGAAGGAATGTAAGTATAGTAATGTATAAATAATACTTACCGTTCTAATGTCATTGTCTCTGTATTGTGATGATTCTGTAGGCACTGATCTGAAAATGGTCCTTGTTTTGCTTCGGTAGCGGTAGTAAGTAGCTGTGTAGCCACTCCGAATACTGGCATTAAACTCATTGGCCATTTTTGTCAAGTCGTCGTCAGCTAAATCGCCTATGTCATCGTACCAAACACCATCTGGACCAGGAGCAGTGTTGTGTGACCTTTTAAGTGTCATGCGAATGGTATCGGTTGTGATTGTGAGATCTTCTTCCAGCCCTACATCCTTACACAATTTTGACAGTGATCCCCGTATCCTCATTCTTATAGCCTCATTTCTTTGGTCCGTCTGCTCAATGTAGCGGGCAAGCAGGGCCTTCCCTTTGCTCTCATCAGATTTGTGCCATATCCGGCCTGTGCTCTGAAAGTCTGGTATGCCTCTGTGTCATGTTGTGCCATTCATGCTCTGATGAAGGCGCCAGAATGTGGCGAGCGATTTTTCTGAGCACACTTTTTTTACAGAAGTCATCCCATTTGGCATCCTTAGCCTGCTTAGTGCATAGTTTAAAGTGCATCATTTTTTGGTCGACAATTCTTGTTGTATGTTTATGTCACTGGGCCATTGTCCCCACAATTCTTGTTGTATGTTTATGTCACTGGCCCCAAAATTCTTGTTGTATGTTTATGTCATAGGGCCATTGTCCCCACAATTCTTGTTGTATGTTAATGTCATTGGACCATTGTCCTCATTGTATGTTGATGTCATTGGTCCATCGTCCCCACAGTTTTTGTTGTATGTTTATCATTGGGTCATTGTCCCTACAATTTTTGCTGCATGTTGATGTCAATGGGTCAGGTTTGACATCAAAGTGAGACCATAATAACATATAGGATTATCATGTCCAGGAAATGAATGGCTGAGCTAAATGGCAATAATGCACTCACCACCAACCATCACCCGAGGTTTGCACTGCTGTGATCTACCCATCAGGCAGATTGTGAACTAGTGTTATGTCCAGGAAGGTCACCATTGTTACATGGTTTGTGCTGAGGGCAACACCAGTCAGAAGTTTCTAGTCAATTACCAGCTTTGTGGAAAAGCATAATCTGGTATTACATTGTGTGACACCATTTCAATGTCTATCGGTATGGTCGCCGTAAGTCCACTGGAATGTTTGGCTATCCCATAGCATTATTTCCTGTGTTTCCTAAGTCACAAAGGATTGTTTGATGTCAGCCGATGACTGACGAAATTTCCTTGGTCACAGTAACAAAATGTGTTAAACTACCAATTTCTTTCAAATTGCCAAATTTTGTCTGCATTATGCGATCATCTCTTACTAAATAAAATTTTTTAATTCTACATCAAAAGAAACAATTTAACACTCAAGGGTTACCGGAAGGAGTAATTGGGGGGGGGGGGGGGGTCACTTGCAACCAGTTTCATGAAGAAGGAATGTAAGTATAGTAATGTATAAATAATACTTACCGTTCTAATGTCATTGTCTCTGTATTGTGATGATTCTGTAGGCACTGATCTGAAAATGGTCCTTGTTTTGCTTCGGTAGCGGTAGTAAGTAGCTGTGTAGCCACTCCGAATACTGGCATTAAACTCATTGGCCATTTTTGTCAAGTCGTCGTCAGCTAAATCGCCTATGTCATCGTACCAAACACCATCTGGACCAGGAGCAGTGTTGTGTGACCTTTTAAGTGTCATGCGAATGGTATCGGTTGTGATTGTGAGATCTTCTTCCAGCCCTACATCCTTACACAATTTTGACAGTGATCCCCGTATCCTCATTCTTATAGCCTCATTTCTTTGGTCCGTCTGCTCAATGTAGCGGGCAAGCAGGGCCTTCCCTTTGCTCTCATCAGATTTGTGCCATATCCGGCCTGTGCTCTGAAAGTCTGGTATGCCTCTGTGTCATGTTGTGCCATTCATGCTCTGATGAAGGCGCCAGAATGTGGCGAGCGATTTTTCTGAGCACACTTTTTTTACAGAAGTCATCCCATTTGGCATCCTTAGCCTGCTTAGTGCATAGTTTAAAGTGCATCATTTTTTGGTCGACAATTCTTGTTGTATGTTTATGTCACTGGGCCATTGTCCCCACAATTCTTGTTGTATGTTTATGTCACTGGCCCCAAAATTCTTGTTGTATGTTTATGTCATAGGGCCATTGTCCCCACAATTCTTGTTGTATGTTAATGTCATTGGACCATTGTCCTCATTGTATGTTGATGTCATTGGTCCATCGTCCCCACAGTTTTTGTTGTATGTTTATCATTGGGTCATTGTCCCTACAATTTTTGCTGCATGTTGATGTCAATGGGTCAGGTTTGACATCAAAGTGAGACCATAATAACATATAGGATTATCATGTCCAGGAAATGAATGGCTGAGCTAAATGGCAATAATGCACTCACCACCAACCATCACCCGAGGTTTGCACTGCTGTGATCTACCCATCAGGCAGATTGTGAACTAGTGTTATGTCCAGGAAGGTCACCATTGTTACATGGTTTGTGCTGAGGGCAACACCAGTCAGAAGTTTCTAGTCAATTACCAGCTTTGTGGAAAAGCATAATCTGGTATTACATTGTGTGACACCATTTCAATGTCTATCGGTATGGTCGCCGTAAGTCCACTGGAATGTTTGGCTATCCCATAGCATTATTTCCTGTGTTTCCTAAGTCACAAAGGATTGTTTGATGTCAGCCGATGACTGACGAAATTTCCTTGGTCACAGTAACAAAATGTGTTAAACTACCAATTTCTTTCAAATTGCCAAATTTTGTCTGCATTATGCGATCATCTCTTACTAAATAAAATTTTTTAATTCTACATCAAAAGAAACAATTTAACACTCAAGGGTTACCGGAAGGAGTAATTGGGGGGGGGGGGGTCACTTGCAACCAGTTTCATGAAGAAGGAATGTAAGTATAGTAATGTATAAATAATACTTACCGTTCTAATGTCATTGTCTCTGTATTGTGATGATTCTGTAGGCACTGATCTGAAAATGGTCCTTGTTTTGCTTCGGTAGCGGTAGTAAGTAGCTGTGTAGCCACTCCGAATACTGGCATTAAACTCATTGGCCATTTTTGTCAAGTCGTCGTCAGCTAAATCGCCTATGTCATCGTACCAAACACCATCTGGACCAGGAGCAGTGTTGTGTGACCTTTTAAGTGTCATGCGAATGGTATCGGTTGTGATTGTGAGATCTTCTTCCAGCCCTACATCCTTACACAATTTTGACAGTGATCCCCGTATCCTCATTCTTATAGCCTCATTTCTTTGGTCCGTCTGCTCAATGTAGCGGGCAAGCAGGGCCTTCCCTTTGCTCTCATCAGATTTGTGCCATATCCGGCCTGTGCTCTGAAAGTCTGGTATGCCTCTGTGTCATGTTGTGCCATTCATGCTCTGATGAAGGCGCCAGAATGTGGCGAGCGATTTTTCTGAGCACACTTTTTTTACAGAAGTCATCCCATTTGGCATCCTTAGCCTGCTTAGTGCATAGTTTAAAGTGCATCATTTTTGGTCGACAATTCTTGTTGTATGTTTATGTCACTGGGCCATTGTCCCCACAATTCTTGTTGTATGTTTATGTCACTGGCCCCAAAATTCTTGTTGTATGTTTATGTCATAGGGCCATTGTCCCCACAATTCTTGTTGTATGTTAATGTCATTGGACCATTGTCCTCATTGTATGTTGATGTCATTGGTCCATCGTCCCCACAGTTTTTGTTGTATGTTTATCATTGGGTCATTGTCCCTACAATTTTTGCTGCATGTTGATGTCAATGGGTCAGGTTTGACATCAAAGTGAGACCATAATAACATATAGGATTATCATGTCCAGGAAATGAATGGCTGAGCTAAATGGCAATAATGCACTCACCACCAACCATCACCCGAGGTTTGCACTGCTGTGATCTACCCATCAGGCAGATTGTGAACTAGTGTTATGTCCAGGAAGGTCACCATTGTTACATGGTTTGTGCTGAGGGCAACACCAGTCAGAAGTTTCTAGTCAATTACCAGCTTTGTGGAAAAGCATAATCTGGTATTACATTGTGTGACACCATTTCAATGTCTATCGGTATGGTCGCCGTAAGTCCACTGGAATGTTTGGCTATCCCATAGCATTATTTCCTGTGTTTCCTAAGTCACAAAGGATTGTTTGATGTCAGCCGATGACTGACGAAATTTCCTTGGTCACAGTAACAAAATGTGTTAAACTACCAATTTCTTTCAAATTGCCAAATTTTGTCTGCATTATGCGATCATCTCTTACTAAATAAAATTTTTTAATTCTACATCAAAAGAAACAATTTAACACTCAAGGGTTACCGGAAGGAGTAATTGGGGGGGGGGGGGTCACTTGCAACCAGTTTCATGAAGAAGGAATGTAAGTATAGTAATGTATAAATAATACTTACCGTTCTAATGTCATTGTCTCTGTATTGTGATGATTCTGTAGGCACTGATCTGAAAATGGTCCTTGTTTTGCTTCGGTAGCGGTAGTAAGTAGCTGTGTAGCCACTCCGAATACTGGCATTAAACTCATTGGCCATTTTTGTCAAGTCGTCGTCAGCTAAATCGCCTATGTCATCGTACCAAACACCATCTGGACCAGGAGCAGTGTTGTGTGACCTTTTAAGTGTCATGCGAATGGTATCGGTTGTGATTGTGAGATCTTCTTCCAGCCCTACATCCTTACACAATTTTGACAGTGATCCCCGTATCCTCATTCTTATAGCCTCATTTCTTTGGTCCGTCTGCTCAATGTAGCGGGCAAGCAGGGCCTTCCCTTTGCTCTCATCAGATTTGTGCCATATCCGGCCTGTGCTCTGAAAGTCTGGTATGCCTCTGTGTCATGTTGTGCCATTCATGCTCTGATGAAGGCGCCAGAATGTGGCGAGCGATTTTTCTGAGCACACTTTTTTTACAGAAGTCATCCCATTTGGCATCCTTAGCCTGCTTAGTGCATAGTTTAAAGTGCATCATTTTTTGGTCGACAATTCTTGTTGTATGTTTATGTCACTGGGCCATTGTCCCCACAATTCTTGTTGTATGTTTATGTCACTGGCCCCAAAATTCTTGTTGTATGTTTATGTCATAGGGCCATTGTCCCCACAATTCTTGTTGTATGTTAATGTCATTGGACCATTGTCCTCATTGTATGTTGATGTCATTGGTCCATCGTCCCCACAGTTTTTGTTGTATGTTTATCATTGGGTCATTGTCCCTACAATTTTTGCTGCATGTTGATGTCAATGGGTCAGGTTTGACATCAAAGTGAGACCATAATAACATATAGGATTATCATGTCCAGGAAATGAATGGCTGAGCTAAATGGCAATAATGCACTCACCACCAACCATCACCCGAGGTTTGCACTGCTGTGATCTACCCATCAGGCAGATTGTGAACTAGTGTTATGTCCAGGAAGGTCACCATTGTTACATGGTTTGTGCTGAGGGCAACACCAGTCAGAAGTTTCTAGTCAATTACCAGCTTTGTGGAAAAGCATAATCTGGTATTACATTGTGTGACACCATTTCAATGTCTATCGGTATGGTCGCCGTAAGTCCACTGGAATGTTTGGCTATCCCATAGCATTATTTCCTGTGTTTCCTAAGTCACAAAGGATTGTTTGATGTCAGCCGATGACTGACGAAATTTCCTTGGTCACAGTAACAAAATGTGTTAAACTACCAATTTCTTTCAAATTGCCAAATTTTGTCTGCATTATGCGATCATCTCTTACTAAATAAAATTTTTAATTCTACATCAAAAGAAACAATTTAACACTCAAGGGTTACCGGAAGGAGTAATTGGGGGGGGGGGTCACTTGCAACCAGTTTCATGAAGAAGGAATGTAAGTATAGTAATGTATAAATAATACTTACCGTTCTAATGTCATTGTCTCTGTATTGTGATGATTCTGTAGGCACTGATCTGAAAATGGTCCTTGTTTTGCTTCGGTAGCGGTAGTAAGTAGCTGTGTAGCCACTCCGAATACTGGCATTAAACTCATTGGCCATTTTTGTCAAGTCGTCGTCAGCTAAATCGCCTATGTCATCGTACCAAACACCATCTGGACCAGGAGCAGTGTTGTGTGACCTTTTAAGTGTCATGCGAATGGTATCGGTTGTGATTGTGAGATCTTCTTCCAGCCCTACATCCTTACACAATTTTGACAGTGATCCCCGTATCCTCATTCTTATAGCCTCATTTCTTTGGTCCGTCTGCTCAATGTAGCGGGCAAGCAGGGCCTTCCCTTTGCTCTCATCAGATTTGTGCCATATCCGGCCTGTGCTCTGAAAGTCTGGTATGCCTCTGTGTCATGTTGTGCCATTCATGCTCTGATGAAGGCGCCAGAATGTGGCGAGCGATTTTTCTGAGCACACTTTTTTTACAGAAGTCATCCCATTTGGCATCCTTAGCCTGCTTAGTGCATAGTTTAAAGTGCATCATTTTTTGGTCGACAATTCTTGTTGTATGTTTATGTCACTGGGCCATTGTCCCCACAATTCTTGTTGTATGTTTATGTCACTGGCCCCAAAATTCTTGTTGTATGTTTATGTCATAGGGCCATTGTCCCCACAATTCTTGTTGTATGTTAATGTCATTGGACCATTGTCCTCATTGTATGTTGATGTCATTGGTCCATCGTCCCCACAGTTTTTGTTGTATGTTTATCATTGGGTCATTGTCCCTACAATTTTTGCTGCATGTTGATGTCAATGGGTCAGGTTTGACATCAAAGTGAGACCATAATAACATATAGGATTATCATGTCCAGGAAATGAATGGCTGAGCTAAATGGCAATAATGCACTCACCACCAACCATCACCCGAGGTTTGCACTGCTGTGATCTACCCATCAGGCAGATTGTGAACTAGTGTTATGTCCAGGAAGGTCACCATTGTTACATGGTTTGTGCTGAGGGCAACACCAGTCAGAAGTTTCTAGTCAATTACCAGCTTTGTGGAAAAGCATAATCTGGTATTACATTGTGTGACACCATTTCAATGTCTATCGGTATGGTCGCCGTAAGTCCACTGGAATGTTTGGCTATCCCATAGCATTATTTCCTGTGTTTCCTAAGTCACAAAGGATTGTTTGATGTCAGCCGATGACTGACGAAATTTCCTTGGTCACAGTAACAAAATGTGTTAAACTACCAATTTCTTTCAAATTGCCAAATTTTGTCTGCATTATGCGATCATCTCTTACTAAATAAAATTTTTAATTCTACATCAAAAGAAACAATTTAACACTCAAGGGTTACCGGAAGGAGTAATTGGGGGGGGGGGGTCACTTGCAACCAGTTTCATGAAGAAGGAATGTAAGTATAGTAATGTATAAATAATACTTACCGTTCTAATGTCATTGTCTCTGTATTGTGATGATTCTGTAGGCACTGATCTGAAAATGGTCCTTGTTTTGCTTCGGTAGCGGTAGTAAGTAGCTGTGTAGCCACTCCGAATACTGGCATTAAACTCATTGGCCATTTTTGTCAAGTCGTCGTCAGCTAAATCGCCTATGTCATCGTACCAAACACCATCTGGACCAGGAGCAGTGTTGTGTGACCTTTTAAGTGTCATGCGAATGGTATCGGTTGTGATTGTGAGATCTTCTTCCAGCCCTACATCCTTACACAATTTTGACAGTGATCCCCGTATCCTCATTCTTATAGCCTCATTTCTTTGGTCCGTCTGCTCAATGTAGCGGGCAAGCAGGGCCTTCCCTTTGCTCTCATCAGATTTGTGCCATATCCGGCCTGTGCTCTGAAAGTCTGGTATGCCTCTGTGTCATGTTGTGCCATTCATGCTCTGATGAAGGCGCCAGAATGTGGCGAGCGATTTTTCTGAGCACACTTTTTTTACAGAAGTCATCCCATTTGGCATCCTTAGCCTGCTTAGTGCATAGTTTAAAGTGCATCATTTTTTGGTCGACAATTCTTGTTGTATGTTTATGTCACTGGGCCATTGTCCCCACAATTCTTGTTGTATGTTTATGTCACTGGCCCCAAAATTCTTGTTGTATGTTTATGTCATAGGGCCATTGTCCCCACAATTCTTGTTGTATGTTAATGTCATTGGACCATTGTCCTCATTGTATGTTGATGTCATTGGTCCATCGTCCCCACAGTTTTTGTTGTATGTTTATCATTGGGTCATTGTCCCTACAATTTTTGCTGCATGTTGATGTCAATGGGTCAGGTTTGACATCAAAGTGAGACCATAATAACATATAGGATTATCATGTCCAGGAAATGAATGGCTGAGCTAAATGGCAATAATGCACTCACCACCAACCATCACCCGAGGTTTGCACTGCTGTGATCTACCCATCAGGCAGATTGTGAACTAGTGTTATGTCCAGGAAGGTCACCATTGTTACATGGTTTGTGCTGAGGGCAACACCAGTCAGAAGTTTCTAGTCAATTACCAGCTTTGTGGAAAAGCATAATCTGGTATTACATTGTGTGACACCATTTCAATGTCTATCGGTATGGTCGCCGTAAGTCCACTGGAATGTTTGGCTATCCCATAGCATTATTTCCTGTGTTTCCTAAGTCACAAAGGATTGTTTGATGTCAGCGATGACTGACGAAATTTCCTTGGTCACAGTAACAAAATGTGTTAAACTACCAATTTCTTTCAAATTGCCAAATTTTGTCTGCATTATGCGATCATCTCTTACTAAATAAAATTTTTTAATTCTACATCAAAAGAAACAATTTAACACTCAAGGGTTACCGGAAGGAGTAATTGGGGGGGGGGGTCACTTGCAACCAGTTTCATGAAGAAGGAATGTAAGTATAGTAATGTATAAATAATACTTACCGTTCTAATGTCATTGTCTCTGTATTGTGATGATTCTGTAGGCACTGATCTGAAAATGGTCCTTGTTTTGCTTCGGTAGCGGTAGTAAGTAGCTGTGTAGCCACTCCGAATACTGGCATTAAACTCATTGGCCATTTTTGTCAAGTCGTCGTCAGCTAAATCGCCTATGTCATCGTACCAAACACCATCTGGACCAGGAGCAGTGTTGTGTGACCTTTTAAGTGTCATGCGAATGGTATCGGTTGTGATTGTGAGATCTTCTTCCAGCCCTACATCCTTACACAATTTTGACAGTGATCCCCGTATCCTCATTCTTATAGCCTCATTTCTTTGGTCCGTCTGCTCAATGTAGCGGGCAAGCAGGGCCCTTCCCTTTGCTCTCATCAGATTTGTGCCATATCCGGCCTGTGCTCTGAAAGTCTGGTATGCCTCTGTGTCATGTTGTGCCATTCATGCTCTGATGAAGGCGCCAGAATGTGGCGAGCGATTTTTCTGAGCACACTTTTTTTACAGAAGTCATCCCATTTGGCATCCTTAGCCTGCTTAGTGCATAGTTTAAAGTGCATCATTTTTTGGTCGACAATTCTTGTTGTATGTTTATGTCACTGGGCCATTGTCCCCACAATTCTTGTTGTATGTTTATGTCACTGGCCCCAAAATTCTTGTTGTATGTTTATGTCATAGGGCCATTGTCCCCACAATTCTTGTTGTATGTTAATGTCATTGGACCATTGTCCTCATTGTATGTTGATGTCATTGGTCCATCGTCCCCACAGTTTTTGTTGTATGTTTATCATTGGGTCATTGTCCCTACAATTTTTGCTGCATGTTGATGTCAATGGGTCAGGTTTGACATCAAAGTGAGACCATAATAACATATAGGATTATCATGTCCAGGAAATGAATGGCTGAGCTAAATGGCAATAATGCACTCACCACCAACCATCACCCGAGGTTTGCACTGCTGTGATCTACCCATCAGGCAGATTGTGAACTAGTGTTATGTCCAGGAAGGTCACCATTGTTACATGGTTTGTGCTGAGGGCAACACCAGTCAGAAGTTTCTAGTCAATTACCAGCTTTGTGGAAAAGCATAATCTGGTATTACATTGTGTGACACCATTTCAATGTCTATCGGTATGGTCGCCGTAAGTCCACTGGAATGTTTGGCTATCCCATAGCATTATTTCCTGTGTTTCCTAAGTCACAAAGGATTGTTTGATGTCAGCCGATGACTGACGAAATTTCCTTGGTCACAGTAACAAAATGTGTTAAACTACCAATTTCTTTCAAATTGCCAAATTTTGTCTGCATTATGCGATCATCTCTTACTAAATAAAATTTTTTAATTCTACATCAAAAGAAACAATTTAACACTCAAGGGTTACCGGAAGGAGTAATTGGGGGGGGGGGTCACTTGCAACCAGTTTCATGAAGAAGGAATGTAAGTATAGTAATGTATAAATAATACTTACCGTTCTAATGTCATTGTCTCTGTATTGTGATGATTCTGTAGGCACTGATCTGAAAATGGTCCTTGTTTTGCTTCGGTAGCGGTAGTAAGTAGCTGTGTAGCCACTCCGAATACTGGCATTAAACTCATTGGCCATTTTTGTCAAGTCGTCGTCAGCTAAATCGCCTATGTCATCGTACCAAACACCATCTGGACCAGGAGCAGTGTTGTGTGACCTTTTAAGTGTCATGCGAATGGTATCGGTTGTGATTGTGAGATCTTCTTCCAGCCCTACATCCTTACACAATTTTGACAGTGATCCCCGTATCCTCATTCTTATAGCCTCATTTCTTTGGTCCGTCTGCTCAATGTAGCGGGCAAGCAGGGCCTTCCCTTTGCTCTCATCAGATTTGTGCCATATCCGGCCTGTGCTCTGAAAGTCTGGTATGCCTCTGTGTCATGTTGTGCCATTCATGCTCTGATGAAGGCGCCAGAATGTGGCGAGCGATTTTTCTGAGCACACTTTTTTTACAGAAGTCATCCCATTTGGCATCCTTAGCCTGCTTAGTGCATAGTTTAAAGTGCATCATTTTTTGGTCGACAATTCTTGTTGTATGTTTATGTCACTGGGCCATTGTCCCCACAATTCTTGTTGTATGTTTATGTCACTGGCCCCAAAATTCTTGTTGTATGTTTATGTCATAGGGCCATTGTCCCCACAATTCTTGTTGTATGTTAATGTCATTGGACCATTGTCCTCATTGTATGTTGATGTCATTGGTCCATCGTCCCCACAGTTTTTGTTGTATGTTTATCATTGGGTCATTGTCCCTACAATTTTTGCTGCATGTTGATGTCAATGGGTCAGGTTTGACATCAAAGTGAGACCATAATAACATATAGGATTATCATGTCCAGGAAATGAATGGCTGAGCTAAATGGCAATAATGCACTCACCACCAACCATCACCCGAGGTTTGCACTGCTGGGATCTACCCATCAGGCAGATTGTGAACTAGTGTTATGTCCAGGAAGGTCACCATTGTTACATGGTTTGTGCTGAGGGCAACACCAGTCAGAAGTTTCTAGTCAATTACCAGCTTTGTGGAAAAGCATAATCTGGTATTACATTGTGTGACACCATTTCAATGTCTATCGGTATGGTCGCCGTAAGTCCACTGGAATGTTTGGCTATCCCATAGCATTATTTCCTGTGTTTCCTAAGTCACAAAGGATTGTTTGATGTCAGCCGATGACTGACGAAATTTCCTTGGTCACAGTAACAAAATGTGTTAAACTACCAATTTCTTTCAAATTGCCAAATTTTGTCTGCATTATGCGATCATCTCTTACTAAATAAAATTTTTTAATTCTACATCAAAAGAAACAATTTAACACTCAAGGGTTACCGGAAGGAGTAATTGGGGGGGGGGGGTCACTTGCAACCAGTTTCATGAAGAAGGAATGTAAGTATAGTAATGTATAAATAATACTTACCGTTCTAATGTCATTGTCTCTGTATTGTGATGATTCTGTAGGCACTGATCTGAAAATGGTCCTTGTTTTGCTTCGGTAGCGGTAGTAAGTAGCTGTGTAGCCACTCCGAATACTGGCATTAAACTCATTGGCCATTTTTGTCAAGTCGTCGTCAGCTAAATCGCCTATGTCATCGTACCAAACACCATCTGGACCAGGAGCAGTGTTGTGTGACCTTTTAAGTGTCATGCGAATGGTATCGGTTGTGATTGTGAGATCTTCTTCCAGCCCTACATCCTTACACAATTTTGACAGTGATCCCCGTATCCTCATTCTTATAGCCTCATTTCTTTGGTCCGTCTGCTCAATGTAGCGGGCAAGCAGGGCCTTCCCTTTGCTCTCATCAGATTTGTGCCATATCCGGCCTGTGCTCTGAAAGTCTGGTATGCCTCTGTGTCATGTTGTGCCATTCATGCTCTGATGAAGGCGCCAGAATGTGGCGAGCGATTTTTCTGAGCACACTTTTTTTACAGAAGTCATCCCATTTGGCATCCTTAGCCTGCTTAGTGCATAGTTTAAAGTGCATCATTTTTTGGTCGACAATTCTTGTTGTATGTTTATGTCACTGGGCCATTGTCCCCACAATTCTTGTTGTATGTTTATGTCACTGGCCCCAAAATTCTTGTTGTATGTTTATGTCATAGGGCCATTGTCCCCACAATTCTTGTTGTATGTTAATGTCATTGGACCATTGTCCTCATTGTATGTTGATGTCATTGGTCCATCGTCCCCACAGTTTTTGTTGTATGTTTATCATTGGGTCATTGTCCCTACAATTTTTGCTGCATGTTGATGTCAATGGGTCAGGTTTGACATCAAAGTGAGACCATAATAACATATAGGATTATCATGTCCAGGAAATGAATGGCTGAGCTAAATGGCAATAATGCACTCACCACCAACCATCACCCGAGGTTTGCACTGCTGTGATCTACCCATCAGGCAGATTGTGAACTAGTGTTATGTCCAGGAAGGTCACCATTGTTACATGGTTTGTGCTGAGGGCAACACCAGTCAGAAGTTTCTAGTCAATTACCAGCTTTGTGGAAAAGCATAATCTGGTATTACATTGTGTGACACCATTTCAATGTCTATCGGTATGGTCGCCGTAAGTCCACTGGAATGTTTGGCTATCCCATAGCATTATTTCCTGTGTTTCCTAAGTCACAAAGGATTGTTTGATGTCAGCCGATGACTGACGAAATTTCCTTGGTCACAGTAACAAAATGTGTTAAACTACCAATTTCTTTCAAATTGCCAAATTTTGTCTGCATTATGCGATCATCTCTTACTAAATAAATTTTTTAATTCTACATCAAAAGAAACAATTTAACACTCAAGGGTTACCGGAAGGAGTAATTGGGGGGGGGGGGGTCACTTGCAACCAGTTTCATGAAGAAGGAATGTAAGTATAGTAATGTATAAATAATACTTACCGTTCTAATGTCATTGTCTCTGTATTGTGATGATTCTGTAGGCACTGATCTGAAAATGGTCCTTGTTTTGCTTCGGTAGCGGTAGTAAGTAGCTGTGTAGCCACTCCGAATACTGGCATTAAACTCATTGGCCATTTTTGTCAAGTCGTCGTCAGCTAAATCGCCTATGTCATCGTACCAAACACCATCTGGACCAGGAGCAGTGTTGTGTGACCTTTTAAGTGTCATGCGAATGGTATCGGTTGTGATTGTGAGATCTTCTTCCAGCCCTACATCCTTACACAATTTTGACAGTGATCCCCGTATCCTCATTCTTATAGCCTCATTTCTTTGGTCCGTCTGCTCAATGTAGCGGGCAAGCAGGGCCTTCCCTTTGCTCTCATCAGATTTGTGCCATATCCGGCCTGTGCTCTGAAAGTCTGGTATGCCTCTGTGTCATGTTGTGCCATTCATGCTCTGATGAAGGCGCCAGAATGTGGCGAGCGATTTTTCTGAGCACACTTTTTTTACAGAAGTCATCCCATTTGGCATCCTTAGCCTGCTTAGTGCATAGTTTAAAGTGCATCATTTTTTGGTCGACAATTCTTGTTGTATGTTTATGTCACTGGGCCATTGTCCCCACAATTCTTGTTGTATGTTTATGTCACTGGCCCCAAAATTCTTGTTGTATGTTTATGTCATAGGGCCATTGTCCCCACAATTCTTGTTGTATGTTAATGTCATTGGACCATTGTCCTCATTGTATGTTGATGTCATTGGTCCATCGTCCCCACAGTTTTTGTTGTATGTTTATCATTGGGTCATTGTCCCTACAATTTTTGCTGCATGTTGATGTCAATGGGTCAGGTTTGACATCAAAGTGAGACCATAATAACATATAGGATTATCATGTCCAGGAAATGAATGGCTGAGCTAAATGGCAATAATGCACTCACCACCAACCATCACCCGAGGTTTGCACTGCTGGGATCTACCCATCAGGCAGATTGTGAACTAGTGTTATGTCCAGGAAGGTCACCATTGTTACATGGTTTGTGCTGAGGGCAACACCAGTCAGAATTTTCTAGTCAATTACCAGCTTTGTGGAAAAGCATAATCTGGTATTACATTGTGTGACACCATTTCAATGTCTATCGGTATGGTCGCCGTAAGTCCACTGGAATGTTTGGCTATCCCATAGCATTATTTCCTGTGTTTCCTAAGTCACAAAGGATTGTTTGATGTCAGCCGATGACTGACGAAATTTCCTTGGTCACAGTAACAAAATGTGTTAAACTACCAATTTCTTTCAAATTGCCAAATTTTGTCTGCATTATGCGATCATCTCTTACTAAATAAAATTTTTTAATTCTACATCAAAAGAAACAATTTAACACTCAAGGGTTACCGGAAGGAGTAATTGGGGGGGGGGGTCACTTGCAACCAGTTTCATGAAGAAGGAATGTAAGTATAGTAATGTATAAATAATACTTACCGTTCTAATGTCATTGTCTCTGTATTGTGATGATTCTGTAGGCACTGATCTGAAAATGGTCCTTGTTTTGCTTCGGTAGCGGTAGTAAGTAGCTGTGTAGCCACTCCGAATACTGGCATTAAACTCATTGGCCATTTTTGTCAAGTCGTCGTCAGCTAAATCGCCTATGTCATCGTACCAAACACCATCTGGACCAGGAGCAGTGTTGTGTGACCTTTTAAGTGTCATGCGAATGGTATCGGTTGTGATTGTGAGATCTTCTTCCAGCCCTACATCCTTACACAATTTTGACAGTGATCCCCGTATCCTCATTCTTATAGCCTCATTTCTTTGGTCCGTCTGCTCAATGTAGCGGGCAAGCAGGGCCTTCCCTTTGCTCTCATCAGATTTGTGCCATATCCGGCCTGTGCTCTGAAAGTCTGGTATGCCTCTGTGTCATGTTGTGCCATTCATGCTCTGATGAAGGCGCCAGAATGTGGCGAGCGATTTTTCTGAGCACACTTTTTTTACAGAAGTCATCCCATTTGGCATCCTTAGCCTGCTTAGTGCATAGTTTAAAGTGCATCATTTTTTGGTCGACAATTCTTGTTGTATGTTTATGTCACTGGGCCATTGTCCCCACAATTCTTGTTGTATGTTTATGTCACTGGCCCCAAAATTCTTGTTGTATGTTTATGTCATAGGGCCATTGTCCCCACAATTCTTGTTGTATGTTAATGTCATTGGACCATTGTCCTCATTGTATGTTGATGTCATTGGTCCATCGTCCCCACAGTTTTTGTTGTATGTTTATCATTGGGTCATTGTCCCTACAATTTTTGCTGCATGTTGATGTCAATGGGTCAGGTTTGACATCAAAGTGAGACCATAATAACATATAGGATTATCATGTCCAGGAAATGAATGGCTGAGCTAAATGGCAATAATGCACTCACCACCAACCATCACCCGAGGTTTGCACTGCTGTGATCTACCCATCAGGCAGATTGTGAACTAGTGTTATGTCCAGGAAGGTCACCATTGTTACATGGTTTGTGCTGAGGGCAACACCAGTCAGAAGTTTCTAGTCAATTACCAGCTTTGTGGAAAAGCATAATCTGGTATTACATTGTGTGACACCATTTCAATGTCTATCGGTATGGTCGCCGTAAGTCCACTGGAATGTTTGGCTATCCCATAGCATTATTTCCTGTGTTTCCTAAGTCACAAAGGATTGTTTGATGTCAGCCGATGACTGACGAAATTTCCTTGGTCACAGTAACAAAATGTGTTAAACTACCAATTTCTTTCAAATTGCCAAATTTTGTCTGCATTATGCGATCATCTCTTACTAAATAAAATTTTTTAATTCTACATCAAAAGAAACAATTTAACACTCAAGGGTTACCGGAAGGAGTAATTGGGGGGGGGGGGGGGGTCACTTGCAACCAGTTTCATGAAGAAGGAATGTAAGTATAGTAATGTATAAATAATACTTACCGTTCTAATGTCATTGTCTCTGTATTGTGATGATTCTGTAGGCACTGATCTGAAAATGGTCCTTGTTTTGCTTCGGTAGCGGTAGTAAGTAGCTGTGTAGCCACTCCGAATACTGGCATTAAACTCATTGGCCATTTTTGTCAAGTCGTCGTCAGCTAAATCGCCTATGTCATCGTACCAAACACCATCTGGACCAGGAGCAGTGTTGTGTGACCTTTTAAGTGTCATGCGAATGGTATCGGTTGTGATTGTGAGATCTTCTTCCAGCCCTACATCCTTACACAATTTTGACAGTGATCCCCGTATCCTCATTCTTATAGCCTCATTTCTTTGGTCCGTCTGCTCAATGTAGCGGGCAAGCAGGGCCTTCCCTTTGCTCTCATCAGATTTGTGCCATATCCGGCCTGTGCTCTGAAAGTCTGGTATGCCTCTGTGTCATGTTGTGCCATTCATGCTCTGATGAAGGCGCCAGAATGTGGCGAGCGATTTTTCTGAGCACACTTTTTTTACAGAAGTCATCCCATTTGGCATCCTTAGCCTGCTTAGTGCATAGTTTAAAGTGCATCATTTTTTGGTCGACCTCTATTTTGAGACACTTCAAGAGCTTAGGTTGTGTTCTTCCATTCCTTCTGGCTTTCTGCCATATCACATAGTCTTGTCTATTAACCGTACTCACAGGTCGATGTTTAGTAATTTTTTATCCTATTTTCTTCTGTTCTTTCTGCTAAAACATGTGTATCTTCATGACTGCTATTCTCCAAGTTCCATAGCAATATACTAGGGTCTAACATAACATTATAGTTATGTTTTTGTTTTTTGTCTTTAACCTAATTTGCAAATGTTTCCTACACTGATAAAGAATCTTCTTGCCTTTTGTGCCCTTATTTGATCAACTGCATGAAAGTTTCATAAATGACAAAGAACACATTCATATAACAGTTTTTATTGCACTTTTATTTTTATATTATAAAATATACATCCACAACCCAAGCCACCTCATGTACTACAGCACTAACATACATATGTCAAATCCACAGACATTTAGTTCTCTATGGTGCACTGACTCTTAATAATTTTTTGTATAGAATGGTCCTTGCTAAAGACTTTTGTCACTTCTACTATTCGATCCTTTTCACTACAATCCACAAATTGGTGATGTGCACAAGCATATGCATTTTATGTGATTTGGGGGGGGGGGCCACCAGAGTTGAAAACGGCCAGAAACTCAGGTGTCTGGTTGTGCATGGGTTGGTGAATAAGAACAGATCCTACTCCATAACATTAACAAGTGTGGCTAAATAATTGGTGGTAATAAGAAGAGAAGGTAGAATTTGGTGAAAAGAGAAAAACTAAACACAATTCAAACAAGACAAATGCGATTTTTTTGGGCCATGTTAAAAGACACAAAAGCCTATTAAAAGTAATCCTGGAGGGGAAAATACAAGGTAAAAGAGGCAGACCAAGACTAACATGGACAAGTAACATCAAAAGATGGACAAACCAGCCTATGACAACCTGCACCATCAACAAAGCAAGAGACAGCAGAATGGCGCTCCATGGTAGCCAACCTTAAATGCGGAGATGGCACTCGATGATGATGAATGAGAGGAGAAGGTAATCACAGACCTTGCTGAGTTTGAGGTGTTGTGCTGATATATGCAGGTATCACACTTGTGCTGTGAGCCACAGTCCACTTAACATTATTTTAGGAGCAGTTGACAGAGAGGACTATATATTCGTTTAGTCTACGAATGGATACAAGAAAACATACATTTTATATGTATGCATTACTTGAAATTACAACAGAATTGTTGGAGAGGTAAGAACATACATCTATATTAATGAGCCAGACATCTTGCATCAATTTCAAATTCATAACATCTGTTAGCATTCACACGATCTCACTGACAATCTGTGCTTCAGGAATTTCCACAACCTCCTCTCAGTCCTGTTGCAACATTGTCATGACTACGTTCTCAAATACCCTGAAAAGTGCAAATAAACAAAAATATGAGACTACATATCTCAACTTGTTGTATCTATTGTATGGTCTATCAGTTTTGTTGATTTCTTCCATGCCACTGTGTTTAGACTAGCCAATGTCTCTTTACAATCAATCATCATATAACCTTGTTATGGCACTACATTTTTACAATTTGTTTCCAAGCATCACGATTAAGAGCAGTTCTCTGATACATCAGATGACACAATTAAGAGCAGTTCTCTGATACATCAGATGACACGATTAAGAGCAGTTCTCTAATACATCAGATGACACAATTAATTAAGAGCAGTTCTCTAATACATCAGATGACACAATTAATTAAGAGCAGTTCTCTAATACATCAGATGACACAATTAATTAAGAGCAGTTCTCTAATACATCAGATGACACGATTAAGAGCAGTTCTCTAATACATCAGATGACACGATTAAGAGCAGTTCTCTAATACATCAGATGACACAATTAAGAGCAGTTCTCTAATACATCAGATGACACGATTAAGAGAAGTTCTCTAATACATCAGATGACACAATTAATTAAGAGCAGTTCTCTAATACATCAGATGACACAATTAATTAAGAGCAGTTCTCTAATACATCAGATGACACAATTAATTAAGAGCAGTTCTCTAATACATCAGATGACACGATTAAGAGCAGTTCTCTAATACATCAGATGATACGATTAAGAGCAGTTCTCTAATACATCAGATGACATGATTAAGAGAAGTTCTCTAATACATCAGATGATATTCCTGTCCATTCTCTGTCCTCCCTGTCTTCTTTTGCAATGCAGAATGGTTTTTGGCAAGATCAGTTTCCACTCTTTTACTAGTGACAATATGTCTTTTATATATGATGTGGAGGCGAAGGCGCGCCCCACCCAGCACCAGAGCTGGAAGTCGTCAGTGACTCATAACTGATGGCTTGCGCCAGGATCGGTGAACCAGAACCATCCAGACCCTGCTACACCTCTCCGCGGTGCCTCCAGAAACAGACTAACCTGTCTAGTCTGGCCAAGCGAGCAGGGATCGAAGTGGGAAGACGAACCCGGTACACAAAAAAGCGTCGGCTGAAATCGGATGTGTTGGGCCGAAAGGCGCAGATATCACAGTGTTACACTGCAAACTTCAACACAACGTAACTACGTCCACATACAACTACGTACGACCTCAAATCATCGGACGAACGCATCATCATCATCATATATGATGTTATCTGTATATGTGCAATATCATTCTATACCATTTCATCTCTGAAACCTGTATTCTTTGGAGATCACCAGTAAGTGTCCATGTTTCACAAGTAGACAAAAATACAGATGTAACTACATCTATAAATGTTTACAAACAACTCGGTAATTTCCTAGTTTGATCAGATATATTATTTCAGTTTGGAAGAGTGATGTCCCCTAAAATATGTCTGCCAAAATACAGTGGTTCTACGCATTCTTGGCGTTGGGGTCATTACGCTGGCAATTCCCTTCGATCAGAAGATCATAATTAGGCCGAGTGGCGTCGTTTTTGTCACGCGTTATAATATATTTATAAATATTTAACACTAAAGCTAAACCTAACCCCTGGACCCAACGCCCAATCAACAGATACTCCGAAATGATTACATGCCAGCGTAATGACCCCAACGCCAAGAATGCGTAGAACCACTGTATTTTGGCAGACATATTTTAGGGGACATCACTCTTCCAACTGAAATAATATATCTGATCAAACTAGGAAATTACCAACAACTCTACAGAATATGTTCTACCATTCTATCTATTGACCTTTCGAGCCGTAGCTGGCCCATAGGGCATAGACCAAGATACTCCTCTTATCTGAGTTTTTGTTCTAGCAGTTACAATTCTCTTAAAGATATTTGATCAAATCTCGCCATTTGTCTCTGTTCTGTGCAAGCAGCTCTATCTCATTGAGGGAGCCGATTCCTGCTGCTCTTGCCTCTCTCATCAATGTTCTTCTCTGGGTCTTCCTCTTACCCACATGAGGGCCTGCTTTGCTATTCGGTTATTATCTCTTCTCATCACATGTCCAACATATGACCATCGTCTTTTCTTGATTACTTTATTCTACCATTGCTAGAACGTAAATACAAGAAGCACAAATAAGTTTTCATAACAAAACAGCCAAGGCTTGCTACTCAAAGCTTTTACCATCAGATCTGGGATACAAAAATGTCTCATCACATAGGTAGACCACAAATGAAGAGCTCCCTTTTTGCAGAAGACCAAGCACTAACTGGAACAACTCAGTGATGTGAGTTTAGTGTGCAAGCCTTTAATGGGTACCAGATTTTTTTCTGGGAAAGTAAAGCGGCACGGGTGTAATTACCCCAACAATCATGTGTCAAAGGTCTATAAAAATTATGGTCACTGATACCTTCTTCTTCTTTCCTTCCTCATCTGCCTTTCAGCGTCGTGGGGAGATATAATTTGCAGTCTTTTGCTCTTCTGTTCGCCTCTGCTGTTGTTATGTTTCCTAGTGTTTCTAATATTCCATCGACCCATCTTTTTCGTGGTTGACCCTTGGGTCTGGTGTTCTCACAAAGTTTGTTGAAGGCTCGTGTTGTGTTTTGTTCTTTCTGCCTTGTCACGTGGCCAAACCATTTTATCTGTTGTTTCCTTATATATTCTATGGCGGGGGCTATTCCTAGCTTTTTTTCTCAGTTCTTCATTTCTGATCTTATCACACTGTTTCCTGTCATTCGTCTAACACATTTCATCTCTGTAGAGGTTATTTTTCTTATTGTTCTTGCATCTAGGGTCCAGGTCTGGCATTGGTAGCACAAGATCACTGATACCATATTCCCCATATGCCACTTGGAGTGACAGGGCTCTTTACTTTTCCCCTCTATTACTTCGTCCCTCAACTTTCCCAGTTGTCACAATATGTCCAAAATTGTTGCTCTGTTTTGACCAATGACCATCCATTTAATTTTATAAGGACATTGAATAAATGTAGGTGCAATCTGTTGTCATTTACAGCAATCTTGTGATAGTTTGAGCATTCAGCACATTCTAGATTATCAGGCTGCTTCCCTTCTTCAATACCTTTCTCACTTGACCAGAACAGTTTCTAGAAGCACAGCTGGGAGGTGCAGTATGATCTTGATCATTTCTTGTTCACTAAGCTTGACACAAACAGCCAGGAGCCACTTTCAATGCAGGTGCTTTTGGGCATCTTTGCCCCAAGTTTGATCAGTGTCAGCTGACTCCATTTAGTACAATGTCATTGGTTTCCTTAAGAGTCTTATGTAGTTTTTCCAAATATTTTAAGTGATATTTGTTTCATTCCGAGGACATGATGCTTGCGGTGGCTCATGTAAGTGATGAACATTGACTTTGGTTTGTAACACACAATTTTTGTACCTTTCTTCGAGTGTTACACTTCCTTTGTAATCTCATCAAATCAGGTACCATAGGTGATCATGTCTCTCCACAGCTTTCTGTTTCTATTAATATGTATCAATTCTGTTCTTGGCATCCTATCAAGCCATCCCTTTTAACTATCCGTTATTTTTCTCCTTACCCATCCCATTTTTCCAGGTGTCATAATATATTCTTTTGTAAAACCAAATTTCCGTTCTGTGGCCTCCATCCCCTAAAGACTTTCTGTTCTCTGGCCTCCATCCCCTAAAGATATTCTGATCTGTGGCCTCCATCCCCTAAAGATTTTCTGTTCTGTGGCCTCCATCCCTAAAGATTTTCTGTTCTCTGGCCTCCATCCCCTAAAGATATTCTGATCTGTGGCCTCCATCCCCTAAAGATTTTCTGTTCTCTGGCCTCCATCCCCTAAAGATATTCTGATCTGTGGCCTCCATCCCCTAAAGATTTTCTGTTCTCTGGCCTCCATCCCCTAAAGATATTCTGATCTGTGGCCTCCATCCCCTAAAGATTTTCTGTTCTCTGGCCTCCATCCCCTAAAGATATTCTGATCTGTGGCCTCCATCCCCTAAAGATATTCTGATCTGTGGCCTCCATCCCCTAAAGATTTTCTGTTCTGTGGCCTCCATCCCCTAAAGACTTTCTGTTCTAATGTCCAGGATGCACATCCATTTGTTAAAATTAGGATTGAATTAAAGACTGATTGATCACCTCATTGTAACGACACTGGGTACACAGCCTTTATTCTTCAGCACTAGATAAACCCCCAGAAACAGGAAAAATGTTGTAATGATAGGCAGAAGTGTATGCTAGTAATGAATTACCTAGATGTGATATTCTCTCCTGGCTTATAGAATGGGTTACACAGCATGTCAACATAGGCATTGTGTAACTTTTTGAACATCTGAAATTATTAAATAAACAATTGTTGAGTTTATAAACGCAGACATTGGCTGCTCAATCAATTCAAATCTGAAATGAGTTTTTCTAATTAATTCATGAGTGTAACGATTTGTCAATGTTTAAAATAAGGTCTGGTATATAGCATTGGTGATGTTTGGTCTGGCTGCTTGATTGCCTTCAACCGATGACTAAAGGAATATGCTTCTTTATCAGACACCCTTTAAAGGATGTTAAGTGGGCAAGTGAGTTATGCTTTGTGTTGTAGTTTGCAGTAGAATTGTGATTTTTGCACCTTTTGGTCCAACACATCTTAACTTCATCATGGCTTGTTTTGAGTACCAGTTTGCCTGGATCCCTACTCACTTTGCTCTGACAAATGTTTAGCCTGGATCCCTACTCACTTTGCTCTGACAATGTTTAGCCTGGATCCCTACTCACTTTGCTCTGACAATGTTTAGCCTGGATCCCTACTCACTTTGCTCTGACAATGTTTAGTCTGTTACTACAAGGAAACATGAACTGGAGTAGGGTCTGAATAGTGGTTCACTGATCCTAGTGCAAGCCATCAGCTATGAGTTACTGACAACTTTCAGCTCTGCTGGTGTCATGTCCCTTGGCCTCCGTTTCATCTAGAAGTCAGTCTTAAGCAATTGAACAATTAGCACAATGAAATCAGCAAGGGTTCAAGGCGTCAAGCTACTATATTCATGTTGTGTTCGTCACTACTACACAGCATCTAGGCTGAAAGTGATCACTGACTCATAGTTCATTGCTTGCACCAGGATCAATGACTCATAGTTGATTGCTTGCACCAGGACCAATGACTCATAGTTGATTGCTTGCACCAGGATCAATGACTCATAGTTGATTGCTTGCACCAGGATCAATGACTCATAGTTGATTGCTTGCACCAGGATCAATGACTCATAGTTGATTGCTTGCACCAGGACCAATGACTCATAGTTGATTGCTTGCACCAGGACCAATGACTCATAGTTGATTGCTTGCACCAGGATCAATGACTCATAGTTTATTGCTTGCACCAGGATCAATGAACCAGAACTAATGAAAATCCAGGCCCGCTTGCCTGTGGCTGGTGTGGTCAATCAAAAAGGAAATGCAAACTGGTGCCCAAAAATACTACACTTAAGTCAGACATGTTGAACTGAAATGTGCAGATATCACAATGCAGTAATAGGAAACACTTTACACAGATCTTCACAGCAGTAGGCAATCTGATCATCAGGGGAGACCCCTATCAAGCGGTTTCTTGATAAGAACACATTTAATTCATTTTAGGGGCAGATAATGAAGAGTACATATAAAATAAGCATTAAATGGTATTGAGCTGCTAGACTAACAGAAAGATGACAACTACAATGTTTTGGCAAAATCCTTAACGGGTACATCAAACAAACAATACAAATTAAACACTGCAAACCACAACACAATGCAGACAAATCCTTTTTAAGGGTGGATGACGAAGAGGAATTCTACAGTCTCACAACGCAGACACGTCCACTTAACGTCCTTTTAAGGGCGGATGACGAAGAGGAATTCTACAGTCTCACAACGCAGACACGTCCACTTAACGTCCTTTTAAGGGCGGATGACGAAGAGGAATTCTACAGTCTCACAACGCAGACACGTCGACTTAACGTCCTTTTAAGGGCGGATGACGAAGAGGAATTCTACAGTCTCACAACGCAGACACGTCCACTTAACGTCCTTTTAAGGGCGGATGACAAAGAGGAATTCTACAGTCTCACAACGCAGACACGTCCACTTAACGTCCTTTTAAGGGCGGATGACAAAGAGGAATTCTACAGTCTCACAACGCAGACACGTCCACTTAACGTCCTTTTAAGGGCGGATGACAAAGAGGAATTCTACAGTCTACGAATACTCTAGAATACTTTAGTCATCGGGCGAACGTAAGCAAACACTGAAATCCTAATCAGAAAGCTCAACACAGCTCCAAAGAAATGGTGGTTAAAAGACAGTGGCAAGGATTTATATAGAGTCTGGTTAAAATATTAAAAGGCAATAGGGCAGTTAGGATCTAATTAGACAAAAGGAACAAACGATGAAGAGGAGCAGTTGTCTGGCAATTGCTATAGATTTCCCTTAGAAGTGTGTCACTCATTACTCTCCCCTTGTCTTTCATCCCAGTTTTTGGTTCTAACTCTGAAAACATAAGGCATGAGACACCTTGGAGAATGCTTTGAGAAGTCTCAAAGAAGAGAAAGTGTCTCACTAGATATAAATATATAAATCAAACATTTTCAAAACTTACATCTGTGAGAATGTCTACATGTCCATGCCTTGATAGGTACAAGGAGATTCTGTGTATAATGACCAATAGCACATTTCTGTGTAATGTGGTCAGTGTCACGCCAGGCTGCCTTCCCTACCCAGAAAACTCTCTAGCACCCATTTTTATGGATCTGGTGAACCCTGAAGCCTATCCTGTCCGAAAATAAATTCACCACATCTAGGAATCAAACCCAGACACTTACCAGTAGCAAGCGCACTAACCACTGAGGATGAAATGTCTACTGAAATTATATCTCTCTCTTTGTCCTTGAGAAGCTTTTGGTTATGTTATATCTTTTAGCCTGTCACCAGGACAAAGTTCACCACCCTCTATAAGTCTTCATATTATCCCCACAATTCTTGTTGTACGTTTATGTCATTTAGACCATTGTCCCCACAATTCTTGTTATACGTTTATGTCATTTAGACCATTGTCCCCACAATTCTTGTTGTACGTTTATGTCATTTAGACCATTGTCCCCACAATTCTTGTTGTATGTTTATGTCATTTAGACCATTGTCCCCACAATTCTTGTACGTTTATGTCATTTAGACCATTGTCCCCACAATTCTTGTTGTACGTTTATGTCATTTAGACCATTGTCCCCACAATTCTTATATGTTTATGTCATTGGGCATTGTCACCATAATTCTTGTTGTATGTTTATGTCATTTAGACCATTGTCCCCACAATTCTTGTTGTACGTTTATGTCATTTAGACCATTGTCCCCACAATTCTTATATGTTTATGTCATTGGGCCATTGTCACCATAATTCTTGTTGTATGTTTATGTCATTTAGACCATTGTCCCCACAATTCTTGTATGTTTATGTCATTTAGACCATTGTCCCCACAATTCTTGTATGTTTATATCATCAGGCCTTTGTTCCCACAATTCTTGTTGTATGTTTATGTCACTGGGCCATTGTCCCCACAATTCTTGTTGTATGTTTATGTCACTGGCCCTAAAATTCGTGTTGTATGTTTATGTCATAGGGCCATTGTCCCCACAATTCTTGTTGTATGTTTATGTCACTGGCCCCAAAATTCTTGTTGTATGTTTATGTCATAGGGCCATTGTCCCCACAATTCTTGTTGTATGTTTATGTCACTGGCCCCAAAATTCTTGTTGTATGTTTATGTCATAGGGCCATTGTTCCCACAATTCTTGTTGTATGTTAATGTCATTGGACCATTGTCCTCATTGTATGTTGATGTCATTGGTCCATTGTCCCCACAGTTTTTGTTGTATGTTTATCATTGGGTCATTGTCCCTACAATTTTTGCTGTATGTTGATGTCAATGGGTCAGGTTTGACATCAAAGTGAGACCATAATAACATATAGGATTATCATGTCCAGGAAATGAATGGCTGAGCTAAATGGTAATAATGCACTCACCACCAACCATCACCCGAGGTTTGCACTGCTGTGATCTACCCATCAGGCAGATTGTGAACTAGTGTTATGTCCAGGAAGGTCACCATTGTTACATGGTTTGTGCTGAAGGCAACACCAGTCAGAAGTTTCTAGTCAATTACCAGCTTTGTGGAAAAGCATAATCTGGTATTACATTGTGTTACACCATTTCAATGTCTATCGGTATGGTCGCCGTAAGTCCACTGGAATGTTTGCTATCCCATAGCATTATTTCCTGTGTTTCCTAAGTCACAAAGGATTGTTTGATGTCAGCCGATGACTGACGAAATTTCCTTGGTCACAGTAAAAAAATGTGTTAAACTACCAATTTCTTTAAAATTGGCAAATTTTTCTGCATTATGCGATCATCTCTTACGAAATAAATTTTAAAATTCTACATCAAAAGAAACAATTTAACACCCACAGGGGTTACCGGAAGGAGTAATGGGGGGGGGGGGGGGGCGCCTGTCAAATTGGAAGAATTTGTGTTTTATGCGGCAATTTTTACGATCATAATCTAGGGTTGAGGTACATGTTACAAGAATAATAATATGTGCCATTTATTGCAACCAGTTTCATGAAGAAGGAATGTAAGTCATAGTAATGTATAAATAATACTTACCGTTCTAATGTCATTGTCTCTAAGTGCAGCATTTGAGGAATCAACAACTATCACAAACTTGACTTTTGTGTTTGTAACATATCCATAGCTAAACTTAGTTAAGAAATAAGTTACTGGAAACCATTTTTATTTTAAAATCAAAGTAATTTATCTCTGAAGTTACACAATTTTTACAACACGGTTAATTTTCAATTACAACTATTTTCTACATAATTTCACTCAACCTATTTCTTTCTGAAAGCTGTAGGGTATAAGTGGTTATTGCTGCTCATTATATTTCAAATTGTCAAAAATGGATTGCATAGTATCTTCCTCATTTTCTGGAAAGCTGCTTTTGCCTGGGCTATTCTGTATCTCACCTCTTTTGTACACCTTCCGTCTGAAGTTAACAAAGTAGTTAACAACTGGAAAAATTGAGGGATGAAGATATAGAGAGAAGCAAAGCGAAAAAATGCCAGACAGCTTAAGAGAATGGCTTGGCAGAAGGTCAACAACAGAAATGATAAATAACTGGCGAGATTAAAAGTTGTGGAGAGACATGATGACACCAGCAGGCCCGGTACTTGATGATGATGGTATCTCAAATTATACCTCCAGCAGGGGGTGAAGGCACACGTCAGCAACAACACTGAAAGCTGATGACTGATAGTTGATGGCTTGCTCCAGGATGACTGATAGTTGATGGCTTGCTCCAGGATGACTGAACCAAAATAATCCAGTTCCTACTCCACCACTTCACTGTAACTCTAGAAACAAACTAACAAATCTAGTCTAACCAACTGAGTAGGGATCAAAGGGGAACCCAGTAGGCCTACTCAAAAATGCAGTGCTGAAGTCAGATTGGTTGGGCCAGAAGGCACAAATATCACAGTTCTACTGCAAACTAGCCAAACATTCTGGAGCCTCGGTGGCTGAGTGGTTAGTGTGTTCGCCCCCTGACCAGAAGGCACAAATATCACAGTTCTACTGCAAACTAGCCAAACATTCTGGAGCCTCGGTGGCTGAGTGGTTAGTGTGTTCACTCCCTGACCAGAAGGCACAAATATCACAGTTCTACTGCAAACTAGCCAAACATTCTGGAGCCTCGGTGGCTGAGTGGTTAGTGTGTTCACTCCCTGACCAGAAGGCACAAATATCACAGTTCTACTGCAAACTAGCCAAACATTCTGGAGCCTCGGTGGCTGAGTGGTTAGTGTGTTCACTTCCTGACCAGAAGGCACAAAAATCACAGCTCTACTGCAAACTAGCCAAACATTCTGGAGCCTCGGTGGTTAGTGTGTTCACTCCCTGACCAGAAGGCACAAATATCACAGTTCTACTGCAAACTAGCCAAACATTCTGGAGCCTCGGTGGCTGAGTGGTTAGTGTGTTCACTCCCTGACCAGACGGCACAAATATCACAGTTCTACTGCAAACTAGCCAAACATTCTGGAGCCTCGGTGGCTGAGTGGTTAGTGTGTTCACTCCCTGACCAGAAGGCACAAATATCACAGTTCTACTGCAAACTAGCCAAACATTCTGGAGCCTCGGTGGCTGAGTGGTTAGTGTGTTCACTTCCTGACCAGAAGGCATAAAAATCACAGCTCTACTGCAAACTAGCCAAACATTCTGGAGCCTCGGTGGTTAGTGTGTTCGCCCCCTGACCAGAAGGCACAAATATCACAGTTCTACTGCAAACTAGCCAAACATTCTGGAGCCTCGGTGGCTGAGTGGTTAGTGTGTTCACTCCCTGACCAGAAGGCACAAATATCACAGTTCTAACGCAAACTAGCCAAACATTCTGGAGCCTCGGTGGTTAGTGTGTTCGCCCCCTGACCAGAAGGCACAAATATCACAGTTCTACTGCAAACTAGCCAAACATTCTGGAGCCTCGGTGGCTGAGTGGTTAGTGTGTTCACTCCCTGACCAGAAGGCACAAATATCACAGTTCTACTGCAAACTAGCCAAACATTCTGGAGCCTCGGTGGCTGAGTGGTTAGTGTGTTCACTCCCTGACCAGAAGGCACAAATATCACAGTTCTAACGCAAACTAGCCAAACATTCTGGAGCCTCGGTGGCTGAGTGGTTAGTGTGTTCACTCCCTGACCAGAAGGCACAAATATCACAGTTCTAACGCAAACTAGCCAAACATTCTGGAGCCTCGGTGGCTGAGTGGTTAGTGTGTTCACTCCCTGACCAGAAGGCACAAATATCACAGTTCTACTGCAAACTAGCCAAACATTCTGGAGCCTCGGTGGCTGAGTGGTTAGTGTGTTCACTTCCTGACCAGAAGGCACAAAAATCACAGCTCTACTGCAAACTAGCCAAACATTCTGGAGCCTCGGTGGTTAGTGTGTTCGCCCCCTGACCAGAAGGCACAAATATCACAGTTCTACTGCAAACTAGCCAAACATTCTGGAGCCTCGGTGGCTGAGTGGTTAGTGTGTTCACTCCCTGACCAGAAGGCACAAATATCACAGTTCTACTGCAAACTAGCCAAACATTCTGGAGCCTCGGTGGCTGAGTGGTTAGTGTGTTCACTCCCTGACCAGAAGGCACAAATATCACAGTTCTACGCAAACTAGCCAAACATTCTGGAGCCTCGGTGGTTAGTGTGTTCGCCCCCTGACCAGAAGGCACAAATATCACAGTTCTACTGCAAACTAGCCAAACATTCTGGAGCCTCGGTGGCTGAGTGGTTAGTGTGTTCACTCCCTGACCAGAAGGCACAAATATCACAGTTCTACTGCAAACTAGCCAAACATTCTGGAGCCTCGGTGGCTGAGTGGTTAGTGTGTTCACTCCCTGACCAGAAGGCACAAATATCACAGTTCTAACGCAAACTAGCCAAACATTCTGGAGCCTCGGTGGCTGAGTGGTTAGTGTGTTCACTCCCTGACCAGAAGGCACAAATATCACAGTTCTAACGCAAACTAGCCAAACATTCTGGAGCCTCGGTGGCTGAGTGGTTAGTGTGTTCACTCCCTGACCAGAAGGCACAAATATCACAGTTCTACTGCAAACTAGCCAAACATTCTGGAGCCTCGGTGGCTGAGTGGTTAGTGTGTTCACTTCCTGACCAGAAGGCACAAAAATCACAGCTCTACTGCAAACTAGCCAAACATTCTGGAGCCTCGGTGGTTAGTGTGTTCGCCCCCTGACCAGAAGGCACAAATATCACAGTTCTACTGCAAACTAGCCAAACATTCTGGAGCCTCGGTGGCTGAGTGGTTAGTGTGTTCACTTCCTGACCAGAAGGCACAAAAATCACAGCTCTACTGCAAACTAGCCAAACATTCTGGAGCCTCGGTGGTTAGTGTGTTCGCCCCCTGACCAGAAGGCACAAATATCACAGTTCTACTGCAAACTAGCCAAACATTCTGGAGCCTCGGTGGCTGAGTGGTTAGTGTGTTCACTCCCTGACCAGAAGGCACAAATATCACAGTTCTACTGCAAACTAGCCAAACATTCTGGAGCCTCGGTGGCTGAGTGGTTGGTGTGTTCACTCCCTGACCAGAAGGCACAAATATCACAGTTCTACTGCAAACTAGCCAAACATTCTGGAGCCTCGGTGGCTGAGTGGTTAGTGTGTTCACTCCCTGACCAGAAGGCACAAATATCACAGTTCTACTGCAAACTAGCCAAACATTCTGGAGCCTCGGTGGCTGAGTGGTTAGTGTGTTCACTTCCTGACCAGAAGGCACAAAAATCACAGCTCTACTGCAAACTAGCCAAACATTCTGGAGCCTCGGTGGTTAGTGTGTTCGCCCCATGACCAGAAGGCACAAATATCACAGTTCTACTGCAAACTAGCCAAACATTCTGGAGCCTCGGTGGCTGAGTGGTTAGTGTGTTCACTTCCTGACCAGAAGGCACAAAAATCACAGCTCTACTGCAAACTAGCCAAACATACTGGAGCCTCGGTGGTTAGTGTGTTCGCCCCCTGACCAGAAGGCACAAATATCACAGTTCTACTGCAAACTAGCCAAACATTCTGGAGCCTCGGTGGTTAGTGTGTTTGCCCCCTGACCAGAAGGCACAAATATCACAGTTCTACTGCAAACTAGCCAAACATTCTGGAGCCTCGGTGGCTGAGTGGTTAGTGTGTTCACTCCCTGACCAGAAGGCACAAATATCACAGTTCTACTGCAAACTAGCCAAACATTCTGGAGCCTCGGTGGCTGAGTGGTTAGTGTGTTCACTCCCTGACCAAAAGGCACAAATATCACAGTTCTACTGCAAACTAGCCAAACATTCTGGAGCCTCGGTGGCTGAGTGGTTAGTGTGTTCACTCCCTGACCAGAAGGCACAAATATCACAGTTCTACTGCAAACTAGCCAAACATTCTGGAGCCTCGGTGGCTGAGTGGTTAGTGTGTTCACTCCCTGACCAGAAGGCACAAATATCACAGTTCTAACGCAAACTAGCCAAACATTCTGGAGCCTCGGTGGCTGAGTGGTTAGTGTGTTCACTCCCTGACCAGAAGGCACAAATATCACAGTTCTACTGCAAACTAGCCAAACATTCTGGAGCCTCGGTGGCTGAGTGGTTAGTGTGTTCACTTCCTGACCAGAAGACACAAAAATCACAGCTCTACTGCAAACTAGCCAAACATTCTGGAGCCTCGGTGGTTAGTGTGTTCGCCCCTGACCAGAAGGCACAAATATCACAGTTCTACTGCAAACTAGCCAAACATTCTGGAGCCTCGGTGGCTGAGTGGTTAGTGTGTTCACTTCCTGACCAGAAGGCACAAAAATCACAGCTCTACTGCAAACTAGCCAAACATTCTGGAGCCTCGGTGGTTAGTGTGTTCGCCCCCTGACCAGAAGGCACAAATATCACAGTTCTACTGCAAACTAGCCAAACATTCTGGAGCCTCGGTGGTTAGTGTGTTCGCCCCCTGACCAGAAGGCACAAATATCACAGTTCTACTGCAAACTAGCCAAACATTCTGGAGCCTCGGTGGCTGAGTGGTTAGTGTGTTCACTCCCTGACCAGAAGGCACAAATATCACAGTTCTACTGCAAACTAGCCAAACATTCTGGAGCCTCGGTGGCTGAGTGGTTAGTGTGTTCACTCCCTGACCAGAAGGCACAAATATCACAGTTCTACTGCAAACTAGCCAAACATTCTGGAGCCTCGGTGGCTGAGTGGTTAGTGTGTTCACTCCCTGACCAGAAGGCACAAATATCACAGTTCTACTGCAAACTAGCCAAACATTCTGGAGCCTCGGTGGCTGAGTGGTTAGTGTGTTCACTCCCTGACCAGAAGGCACAAATATCACAGTTCTAACGCAAACTAGCCAAACATTCTGGAGCCTCGGTGGCTGAGTGGTTAGTGTGTTCACTCCCTGACCAGAAGGCACAAATATCACAGTTCTACTGCAAACTAGCCAAACATTCTGGAGCCTCGGTGGCTGAGTGGTTAGTGTGTTCACTTCCTGACCAGAAGGCACAAAAATCACAGCTCTACTGCAAACTAGCCAAACATTCTGGAGCCTCGGTGGTTAGTGTGTTCGCCCCCTGACCAGAAGGCACAAATATCACAGTTCTACTGCAAACTAGCCAAACATTCTGGAGCCTCGGTGGTTAGTGTGTTCGCCCCCTGACCAGAAGGCACAAATATCACAGTTCTACTGCAAACTAGCCAAACATTCTGGAGCCTCGGTGGCTGAGTGGTTAGTGTGTTCACTCCCTGACCAGAAGGCACAAATATCACAGTTCTACTGCAAACTAGCCAAACATTCTGGAGCCTCGGTGGCTGAGTGGTTAGTGTGTTCACTCCCTGACCAGAAGGCACAAATATCACAGTTCTAACGCAAACTAGCCAAACATTCTGGAGCCTCGGTGGCTGAGTGGTTAGTGTGTTCACTCCCTGACCAGAAGGCACAAATATCACAGTTCTACTGCAAACTAGCCAAACATTCTGGAGCCTCGGTGGCTGAGTGGTTAGTGTGTTCACTTCCTGACCAGAAGGCACAAAAATCACAGCTCTACTGCAAACTAGCCAAACATTCTGGAGCCTCGGTGGTTAGTGTGTTCGCCCCCTGACCAGAAGGCACAAATATCACAGTTCTACTGCAAACTAGCCAAACATTCTGGAGCCTCGGTGGCTGAGTGGTTAGTGTGTTCACTTCCTGACCAGAAGGCATAAAAATCACAGCTCTACTGCAAACTAGCCAAACATTCTGGAGCCTCGGTGGTTAGTGTGTTCGCCCCCTGACCAGAAGGCACAAATATCACAGTTCTACTGCAAACTAGCCAAACATTCTGGAGCCTCAGTGGCTGAGTGGTTAGTGTGTTCACTCCCTGACCAGAAGGCACAAATATCACAGTTCTACTGCAAACTAGCCAAACATTCTGGAGCCTCGGTGGCTGAGTGGTTAGTGTGTTCACTCCCTGACCAGAAGGCACAAATATCACAGTTCTACTGCAAACTAGCCAAACATTCTGGAGCCTCGGTGGCTGAGTGGTTAGTGTGTTCACTCCCTGACCAGAAGGCACAAATATCACAGTTCTACTGCAAACTAGCCAAACATTCTGGAGCCTCGGTGGCTGAGTGGTTAGTGTGTTCACTCCCTGACCAGAAGGCACAAATATCACAGTTCTACTGCAAACTAGCCAAACATTCTGGAGCCTCGGTGGCTGAGTGGTTAGTGTGTTCACTCCCTGACCAGAAGGCACAAATATCACAGTTCTACTGCAAACTAGCCAAACATTCTGGAGCCTCGGTGGCTGAGTGGTTAGTGTGTTCACTCCCTGACCAGAAGGCACAAATATCACAGTTCTACTGCAAACTAGCCAAACATTCTGGAGCCTCGGTGGCTGAGTGGTTAGTGTGTTCACTCCCTGACCAGAAGGCACAAATATCACAGTTCTACTGCAAACTAGCCAAACATTCTGGAGCCTCGGTGGCTGAGTGGTTAGTGTGTTCACTCCCTGACCAGAAGGCACAAATATCACAGTTCTAACGCAAACTAGCCAAACATTCTGGAGCCTCGGTGGCTGAGTGGTTAGTGTGTTCACTCCCTGACCAGAAGGCACAAATATCACAGTTCTACTGCAAACTAGCCAATATTCTGGAGCCTCGGTGGCTGAGTGGTTAGTGTGTTCACTTCCTGACTAGAAGGCACAAAAATCACAGCTCTACTGCAAACTAGCCAAACATTCTGGAGCCTCGGTGGTTAGTGTGTTCGCCCCCTGACCAGAAGGCACAAATATCACAGTTCTACTGCAAACTAGCCAAACATTCTGGAGCCTCGGTGGCTGAGTGGTTAGTGTGTTCACTTCCTGACCAGAAGGCACAAAAATCACAGCTCTACTGCAAACTAGCCAAACATTCTGGAGCCTCGGTGGTTAGTGTGTTCGCCCCCTGACCAGAAGGCACAAATATCACAGTTCTACTGCAAACTAGCCAAACATTCTGGAGCCTCGGTGGTTAGTGTGTTCGCCCCCTGACCAGAAGGCACAAATATCACAGTTCTACTGCAAACTAGCCAAACATTCTGGAGCCTCGGTGGCTGAGTGGTTAGTGTGTTCACTCCCTGACCAGAAGGCACAAATATCACAGTTCTACTGCAAACTAGCCAAACATTCTGGAGCCTCGGTGGCTGAGTGGTTAGTGTGTTCACTCCCTGACCAGAAGGCACAAATATCACAGTTCTAACGCAAACTAGCCAAACATTCTGGAGCCTCGGTGGCTGAGTGGTTAGTGTGTTCACTCCCTGACCAGAAGGCACAAATATCACAGTTCTACTGCAAACTAGCCAAACATTCTGGAGCCTCGGTGGCTGAGTGGTTAGTGTGTTCACTTCCTGACCAGAAGGCACAAAAATCACAGCTCTACTGCAAACTAGCCAAACATTCTGGAGCCTCGGTGGTTAGTGTGTTCGCCCCCTGACCAGAAGGCACAAATATCACAGTTCTACTGCAAACTAGCCAAACATTCTGGAGCCTCGGTGGCTGAGTAGTTAGTGTGTTCACTTCCTGACCAGAAGGCACAAAAATCACAGCTCTACTGCAAACTAGCCAAACATTCTGGAGCCTCGGTGGTTAGTGTGTTCGCCCCCTGACCAGAAGGCACAAATATCACAGTTCTACTGCAAACTAGCCAAACATTCTGGAGCCTCGGTGGCTGAGTGGTTAGTGTGTTCACTTCCTGACCAGAAGGCACAAAAATCACAGCTCTACTGCAAACTAGCCAAACATTCTGGAGCCTCGGTGGTTAGTGTGTTCGCCCCCTGACCAGAAGGCACAAATATCACAGTTCTACTGCAAACTAGCCAAACATTCTGGAGCCTCGGTGGTTAGTGTGTTCGCCCCCTGACCAGAAGGCACAAATATCACAGTTCTACTGCAAACTAGCCAAACATTCTGGAGCCTCGGTGGCTGAGTGGTTAGTGTGTTCACTCCCTGACCAGAAGGCACAAATATCACAGTTCTACTGCAAACTAGCCAAACATTCTGGAGCCTCGGTGGCTGAGTGGTTAGTGTGTTCACTCCCTGACCAGAAGGCACAAATATCACAGTTCTACTGCAAACTAGCCAAACATTCTGGAGCCTCGGTGGCTGAGTGGTTAGTGTGTTCACTCCCTGACCAGAAGGCACAAATATCACAGTTCTACTGCAAACTATAAAATCATCTCTCCTGTGTTTAGTTTTATCCTTTCTGTTCCTAACCATCTTGTTTCGCACATTCTTAGAATATCTTTTGTAGTTTGCCATTTCTGCTGCTACTTGTGCAGTTTTTCCTTGTTCATTTAGAATATGTACATTCCAGGTGCCAATGTCATACGTCTCTTAGACAGACAGCCCTTATCTTTCCTGGATGGTGGATTTACTTTATTTCTTTTCTTTGACTTGTCCATATTTGTGAAGTTTTTACAGCTTATTTTTTTACCTCCTTAGTCACCTCTTATGAACATGACTATTTGGGAACAATGCTACAATTTTTACTCCCCTTTCGGGCACTGGCAGTGTATGGGTGGTGTCCCACCATATGCGAAGGGAATTTTTCACTTTGAAGCCATGGTTTTTTCATGGATTTGCCCTCCTCTGGTCTCTGGGTAGTGAGATCAGATGCCCACCCTTCACAGATAATGGCAAACAATAGGAGGTCTTGCGTGCACTCATACATGATAAAGAACTCTTGGCAACTAAAAGTCTAAAAAAAAAAGTAGGCCAAAATGGCTACTGCAAGACCAAATTGTTAAGCAAATCTACCCATGAAGAAAACAGATGTGTCAAGCCAAAAGGCACAGAAATTGTGGTTTTGCTATAAACTAGCAACACAAACGAATACATATCCACTTAACAAGAGAATACTGAGGAAGTTAGCAGTATCTGTAATATATGTTGCTTTCAGCCCAACACAGTTAAAGCCATAGCATTAACTCTTTCCGTACGGAAGCTTTTTATCGACGCAAAGGAAGAGATTTCAGAGACAAAATTTTTCATGGTTTTAAGAATCAATCTACATATTTATATTAATCTAACATATAACATATTATACATGCATTTGTAGATAATTGAACATGGTATTAGATTTCACCAATATCAAGATGATACAAGACATGTAAAAAGAATATGGTTTGATGGCGTTCACACTAATCAAATTGAATGTGGCGCACTATGTGGCAAAACGTACACTGCCAAAATCGACATGGCGCACAGTGCAGGGAAACATACGGAGAGAGTTAATGGTTGCCATCCCTTCTACAATGCCTTACTGGTTAGTCTGTTTATAGGCAACCACAAGTATAGCCTTCTTTTCTATTTCAGGCATTCACCCAATGACTAATAAAGGAATTGATGGTCCTTTTCGTCATCCACCCCTAAAAGGATGTTAAGTGGACATTAATACTCATTGTGTTGAGGTTTGCAGTAGAACTGTGATATCTGTGCCTTTAAACCCAACACATCCAACTTCAGCATGACATTTTTGGGTACCGAGTTGAGTTCCCTTTTCAACCGATACTTGATCAGACTAGACTGGATAGTCTGTTTCTAGAGGCACTGTGAAGTGGTGGAGCAGGGTCTGGATGTTCACCAATCCTGGTGCAAACCATCAGTTATGTGTTGCTGACAGCCTTCAGCTCTTTTGCTGTCAGGTACCTTGTCTTCACCATTTGGAGTGTTCATGCGTGTAATGAACACAAAAATAGATAGAACTCATCGCTCCAAATTTGTCACGTCTCTATATCCTCAAAGTTTCCTGACCTGTGTCAAACAGGGCTGGTGTTGTCTCACCAGACATCAGTGACTACTAATTTTTGCTCTGTCTACCATTTTAAAGTTTTTCACAAAATTTAATCAAAACCCTTATTTTTCTAAGTGTTCACCCGTTAAGCTGGCGTGTTGTGTTACTAATTTACGACAAAACTGGTTTATCTGCTTCTTTCAGCCAAACACATCCATCGTCTGCATGGATAGGTTTTCTTAACAATTTTTACCCATGCAGCAGCTGTTTTTTATCTACCCTTTTAGACTTTTAGCCGTCAAGGGTTCTTTAACTCTTTCCGTACGTTTCGCCGCACAGTGCACCATGCCGATTTTGGTCACGTACGTTTTGCTGCATAGTCCGCCACACTCAATATGATTAGTGCGAACCGTCACCAAACCATATTGTTTTTACATGTCTTGAATCATCTTGGTGTTGGATGAATCTACTGACATATCAGACACAGCACAACTTTTAATTTTCATAAGAACTGTTTCAAAAAACTTTATTATCAATGAACAGCTACTAGCTTTAGATTCATTGCATAATACGACCAAAGGTCAAGACATTTATGACTCAGTTATGAAAGTTGTTAACGGTATCGGTGACATAAACAGACTATCAGCAATAGTGACAGATGGCGCTAAGTCAATGTGAGGTACTCAAGCAGGTCTAGTTGGATTATTAAGGATGGCTGGAATCCATTGCCCAGCATTACATTGCATTATACACCAGGAGGTGCTGTGTGGCAAGATTCTAGACATGGAGGATGTTATGAAAACTGTAATAAAGTGTGTGAATTTAATAAAAGGCGGGAATCTGACTTTGACACACCGACAGTTTATAAATTTTCTATCAGAAGTTGAGGCGGAATATGGCGATTTAGTGCTCTACACACAAGTACGCTGGCTAAGCAGAGGGAATTGTTTGAGGCGGTTTTTTGCTTTGAGAAACGAGATAAAGCAGTTTTTAGGGAAACAAGATACCAACAAAGAACTGATCAGAAAAACATCTGATCCACATTTTAACAGCGTATTGGCCTTTTTAACTGATATCATCCAGCACATGAATGAGCTCAACGTGAAGCTACAGGGATGTCCCCAAACAGTCTCAGATTTGGTAGGACACCTAGATGGATTTATAAGTCAACTAAAAGTCTTTAGATTTACCCTGGCCAAAGAAAACTTCATTCATTTTCCTTTGTGCAAAGAATTGATTGAGGAGCGCAGTGACACTGATTTCAAATTTTCTGTATTAATGTTAGACAAACTATTGGAGCAATTCAATGAACGATTTTCTGACTTCAGTGGTATACAACCAGAACTGGCATTGTTTAACAACCCTATGAAGTGTGACATTTTCCAACAACATGACACTTTTCAGTTGGAGTTTTGTAACCTCCAAAGTGACCCCTTTTTCCAATCAAGGATGGAGATAGGAGTTGACTTTTGGGACTTGTGCCACGGGGAAAAAATACTGCATTGAGTGATTTCAGTTTGAAAATTACTTCTATGTCCGGAAGCACATATATATGTGAATGCGCTTTTTCAACAATGAAGGCGATTAAATCGTAACAAAGAAACTGACTCACTGATGGCCACCTTCAGGATTTATTACGAATATCATCATCATCTTTACACAGTGACTTTGATGAACTTGTTGCTGCACATGAACGTCCACATTGTTCTCATTAAGGTTTGTTACATGTCAACTTTAAAATGACTTAACTAAAACATGTTTGTTCTTCTTCTTTTCTCTTTTCACTGATACCTAAAAGGTGTCGTGGTTTATATCATTTGTCGTTCGTGAGCTGCTCGAACTGTCTGAATTGTTGATTTTCCTTTGTTGTTACATGTCTCTGTCACTGCATCTATCCATCTTCTTCTGGGTCTTCCTCTTGGTCTTTTTAACATGTTTGTTAAACAATATAAATAGCAACTTGTATTAATTTTTATAAATCAACTAGGCATTTTTAACTCTGTTGCAACAAAATGATTTATGTAAGCAAATAATGCTGATAAACAACAAAATATTACCTTAAAACAAATGCCAAGTTTATTTGTATTGATGTTGTTATGTGTAACCAAAAAATTAATTAAAAAGTGGCCCGCCATTTGAAAGAAATTGGCCATCCCTGCTCTAGACCACCCAGACCTGAATGGAAACAAATAAAGGATACACTTTGTAATCTTCAGTTGGGTATAGAAGACCAAGATACAGTTCCCTCAGGTCATTTGTATTTTTGCCAACAGAGCTCATTTTCTCTTCCACAACATCCAATGAAGTATGTACTGTGTAGTAGAACCTCAACTCATTGTCTGTTGGAATGGTCTTAATAAACAACGGATAATTCTGAAACAAGAAAAGAAAGGATAACATTCTAAAAAGTTCTGAATTGTGTGGTAATGAGGCTCATTATACAAATAAAAGTTGCAAGTTATATTCAATCCCTGTAGTTTTGATAGTTTTGGCACCAACTAAGGGAAGATCACTACAATTTACAAGTTTACCTAAATAATTTCTTCTAAATGAGTGATCTCCCCTTATTGACCATACATTTTTTAATTATATCAACTGCTTCCAGATTTTGTGCATTTAATTTTATTCTTTCAACAAGGATTAGGATTAGGGTAACCCTAACCCAAGGATCTTTTAATGAGAGATTAGAGAATGATAGAATAAAGTGCAAGGGAATGTTTCTCAGAGCAGAAATAATCTAGCTAAGCTCGTAAATTACAGAAGATCACTTTAATTTATGTTGCTAAACTCATAAATTACCCTAACTCTAAAAAAAAGTAAAATAAAAAAGTAAAAAATTTTATAATGTAAGTAAAAAAAAAGTAAAGTGTCCCGTCACGCCAAGTGGCATATAGGAAATATGGTGTTAGTGACCATAATTTTTACAGACCTTAGGCACATGATTTTTGGGGTAATGTGGTCGGTATTACGCCCGCCGTGCTGCTTTACTTTCCCAGAAAAAAATCTGGTACCCATTAAGGCTGGGTGAACCTGGAAGCTATCGATCAGGATCAAACCCAACCTCTTGTCCTTAGTAGTCCAGTTCACTAACCACTGAGCTATCGTGGCTCCCAATTTTATAATGTAGTATACAAATATTATATATATAAATTATTATTAACATCATCGACAATCTGTATATCAGTTTCTCATGTGCAATTCGCACAGAGGCAGGTTTGAGTGAATGTTTCCAGATTTATACCGAGGTCAAACAAGGATGTATTTTATCTCCCTTGTTAATTAGAATTGCCATCGACTTCATAATGCAGAAATTCTGTACAGGCAACAAAGGCATTGGATGACATGTGAATCTCATTTGGAGGACCTAGATTTTGCAGACGACATAGTCCTTATCAATAGCAAAGTGAATATGATGCAAGAAAAAACAAATGTCCTGTGTCATCAATGGATAGACAAGACAAAATTAATGAAACACCAAATTTGCCCAGAAGAAAATATATACCTTAAAGGAAAAGCAGTGGAAGAAGTAGATCGCTTTATATATCTTGGAAGGTGCATTAGATCAAGAAGGAGACATAAAAAATGAATTTAGAATCAGAATACAAAGGCAGCAATGACTTTCAGAATCCTTGATAAAATATGGAAATCAAAATTACTAAACATAAAAAAAAAGCTCAGGGTTTTCAAATCAAATGTATTATCCACCGTCACACGCATGGCCTGGAAAACAACTAAAGAAATAAATAAAAATAACTGGATTAATTTAAATACAAATGCCTCAGGAAAATACTTTGTATACCATGTATTGAGTTCAAGACTAGTGCAAAAATATGAGAAATGACAAAGCTTCCAACAATTTAATTTATAGTGAAGGGAAGAAGGTGGTCATATGTTGGTCATGTGATGAGAAGGGATAACAAGATAATCTCAAAGCAGGCCCTAAAATGGGAAGGAGCCAGTGATGGGGAGTGTTAGACACTCCAAGGTATGGTGACAGCTTTACAAATAGGGTATACAATACAATACTGACGTTTCGGCTAGGAGCCTTCTACAGAAAACAGGGACAACAACAAACGATGAAGCACAATTATCTATATCTACATGTTAGATGATCAGGAGAATGGAGAGGTGGACAGAAAAGAAGAGAAGAAAGTAGGATTTTGAAATAAGAAAGGAGGCTACATGAGGGTAGGTAAGATGAGAGTCAAGATGTGTAGAAAAGAGAGATAGGAAAAATGAGGAAGAGATAGAAATATCAAGAGTGCAACGTAGATAATGTATAAAATAAAACGTATAAGAATTATAATAAGAATTATTTGCCTGTTCCCTAACATGGGAACCTGAGAGGGTAAAAGAAGCGGCTGACCTAGAGACACTAAAAAGAACACTCAGACAGAGACAACAGCGGGGATCAGCTCCAATGTGGAGATTGAGTGACAATCTGTGACTTGCCTAGAACATAGTAACATAGCTATGTGGGCTGTGTGGCGATACTACACGGGTCCTGAGCAAGATCTGATTTGACACTTGATAACAAAACAAAGAATCGGACATAAAGAGTCTATAATGTGTGCCCCCTATGTGCCGTCTTCGGATTGCATATATGCACAGACAGGCACTAGGTAGGCAGACAAACAGATATAAATTATAATAATTAATATATAATCAGCAATAAAGAGAATAATAAAGGCTAGGCTAGGGTCAACAAACGTAAACTGTAATAGTGTAAATGGCTAATTCTAAAATTACAAATAAAATACCAGGTAATTTCCTAGTTTGATCAGATATATTATTTCAGTTTGGAAGAGTGATGTCCCCTAAAATATGTCTGCCAAAATACAGTGGTTCTACGCATTCTTGGCGTTGGGGTCATTACGCTGGCATGTAATCATTTCGGAGTATCTGTTGATTGGGCGTTGGGTCCAGGGGTTAGGTTTAGCTTTAGTGTTAAATATTTATAAATATATTATAACGCGTGACAAAAACGACGCCACTCGGCCTAATTATGATCTTGACACATGCCAGCGTAATGACCCCAACGCCAAGAATGCGTAGAACCACTGTATTTTGGCAGACATATTTTAGGGGACATCACTCTTCCAAACTGAAATAATATATCTGATCAAACTAGGAAATTACCAAATACCAAATAATTTCTTTTTCTACTTTGTAATTTTCCTATAATTTTCTATGATAGCAATCATTACATTTATTAATGTATTAAGACTTAACCGGCTTAGACTTAAAATTAAGGCAGGAGCAGTTAGACTAGAATCACTAGAAGAAAAGAAATCAACTCACTCACTGTAACACAGAGTGTAACTCACCACTCAACCACTAACTCAGTTTTGAGTTTTGCAAATACAATAACTGTTACAATACATATTTTTTTTTTAAAAAAGACAAGTTGAACTAAACATAATTAATTATTTAACTAATAACTACAATCCTTGGGTTGTTCAATTATTACGCCAAAAACAGTTACGTTAACTTATTCTTGGTGTAAGTATAATAATAAAATAATTCATGAATCGGAACAACCTAACCTCCTTAGCAATGACTGCTATACAAGCTGCCATCTTGTCAACTGACATGGACAGATTCTTGTCATGACACGGCTAAACTAACATGAGGAAAATTTTTTTTAATACAAAAAAAATGGTATGTTAGAAGCTTTACATGATAAGTGGACGACACAGACTAAACGACGTTTCGGCCCAATAAACCTTCAGCAGGAACAAACAAGAAAAACACACACACGCTTTATTCACGACAGCCACACTTTTGTTACCATTTCCTTTTCATACACACAGGATAGACATTTTTAGTTTATTTTCTTTAACATATTTCGAATTTTTTTGTTTTAAATGTTTCGTTATTAGTTTTGTGTGTGTGTGTGTTTCTTGTTTGTTCCTGCTGAAGGCCTATTGGGCCGAAAAGTCGTTTAGTCTGTGTCGTCCACTTATCACGTAAAGCTTCTAATATACCATTTTTTTTTTCATTTTTCCTCTTATTCAGCTTTACTGCAGCTTCGCATTTATTGTTATTGTTATTGGTTATGGAAGGCCTCGGTCTCACAGCAAACGAATTAAAATCCATAATTGTTCAACCGCCCGTGCCAGTGGAATCATCCGAATTACTAACTCATCTCCCAAACAAAGAAAGGTAACTGTAGTCCCCATCGCAGCAGTCTCAGCACACGCCAAAAGACATAAGGCGAAACCGCGCAGAAAGTGAACACAGCCAACTGTTCCCCGTCATACGATATCTTCGCATTTGTATGAATTCATTTGCATTTCTTTGCCTTAACCCCTAAACTAACATGGTTAAAACAGGCAGAAATACGTTTTTCTTTATCTTCTTCTCATGATCTTCAGGGGCGGTTGGGTGCTACTGACAGGCTTCATCAACCTTCTCCGTGTATCTATATCTTCAGTCATTCTTTTGGACTACGAAGTTCGAGGCCTGTCCATTCTTTGATTGTATCTTTCCTTTTATTTCTGTTCATTCTTCCTTCTTAAAAATATATTGAAGTGGCCATCAACAAAATCATTTTCGACAAGAGAACAGGCAAATAATTCATTCTACATACACTCATCCTACCTCCCATCATGTAACACATCTCTCTTTTTTTATTTTACCATTATATCTTTCATCTCTCCGTCCACCTCTCCCTAAACTTTGTCATCCGACTTTTAGCTATAGATATTTGTGCCTCACCGTTTGTTGTCGTTGTCCCCGTATTCTGAAGAAGGCCACAGACCGAAACGTCATTATTGTGTTGTGCTCCTTCTTTGTAAAGCTGTCACCATACCTTGGAGTGTTTATCACATCCTACTACAGGCTACCATCTTCGACAACATGAAACATGTTGATTTATTTACATCAAAGTCAAAAGTTATGGCTGCAGAATTCTGTGGTCGACTAACTTCTCGTAATCGTATGATTTGAAAGAACGCAAAATATGTTTGTGTTGTAGTTTATTTTACGTTATGCCTGCTTGCTTGCTTTCGCCCGATGACTAAAGGAAACCTCCTCATCATCCGCCCTTAAGAGGATGTTAAGTGCGCGTGTCTGCGTTGTGTTGTTTACAGTAAAACTTTGATATTTGCGCCTTTCGGCCCAACACATCCGACTTCAGCATGTCATTTTTGAGTACCGGGTTGTCTTGCCTCTTCGATCAATACTCGCTTACAGGTTAGTCTATTACTGGAGGCTGCATGGAGTGGTGACGCAGCAGGGTTTGGTTCACCGATCCTGTCACAAGCCATTAGCTGTGGGTCGCTGACAACTTCCATCTCTACTGCTGGGAGGCCACTTTGTTTGTCTCCAGTTTACATTATAACGTTTCTTCTTCAACTTTCAAATCTTGTGATCTTGCGCACTTAAGACATAACTCTATGTCCTTGAAGGAGTAAGAACAACATCTAGATACACGGTGAGCTGATCGCATGGTTGGTACTTGCACATGTTTGTGTAAATGATTTTTTTTGCCATAAACTTGCGCCATGACTGACACGCTCTGTCTTTGGCAGGCTGAATCTTGGTTTGACGTAGTTTTCCTTCACGTAGGATGGATGCTGGCTTTCAGCACAACTCATCCGATTTCGGAGTGAAATATACTTGTTGGCTGTTTTCCTTTTATCGATTACTGCTCAATCAATTATTCAACCAACTCTGTGCTATCAGTGCCAGAATTGGACGCTGGACTCTAGAACAATAAGAAAGATAACGGCCACCGAAATGAAATGTGTCAGAAGAATGACAGGAAACAGCTTAAGGGACAGAGTAAAAAAAACACCGACATGATGAAGAAACTCGAGATTGAACCAGCTATCGAATACATAAAGAAACAACAGATAAATTGGCTCGGCCACATAACAAGACAAAAAGAACTAACAAAGACTCAAAGAGCCATAAACAAACGCTACGAAAACGCCAGAGTAAGAGAAGGCCGAGAAAGAGATGGATAAAGGGGATACTAGAGTCACAAGGAGGGATAACACCAGAAGAGGCCAACAGAAGAGCAAAGAATCATAGATTGTATCTCCCCTCGACGCCAACAGAGGAAGGATAGAAGAAGAATAAGATTACTGCTCGGTGGCCAAACTGGTCATTCCGTTTTCAAACCCACCATACTGAAATGTAGTCTGATCTTGATCAACTGTGGTTATTTCATTATTTGCTATGAATTGTAATATGAGTATGGGCAGTAGGCACTGTTTTTTTTTTTTTTTTTTTTTAAACTGAACCACTAAAGACAAGTGATCGAATTCGATACCGATCAATGGCTTTTATGTAGGCTGGCTATAGTTTATACAGATACAAATAAAATGGCCTGCCCATCCATAAAGACTTGCATACTTCTTACCACTGGAGTCTGTAGAAATGTGGTTTTACAGAAGAATGATGAGAATACCATGGACAGCTAAGAAGAGTAATGAAAATGCTCTAAAAGAGGTCAAAGCAAAAAGAGAGCTAATTTCCAATATTAGGAAGAAACAATCATCATTTTTTTGGCCATGTAATGAGAAGAAAACAACTGGAATATATTGTAACAACTGGGAAAATTAAAGGACGAAGAGATAGAGGGATGCAAAGAGAGAAAATACCAGACAGCTTAAGAAGACAGCTTGGCAGAAGGTCAACAACAGAAATGATAAAGAACTGTCGAGATCGAAAATTGTGGAGAGACATGATCACCTACGCCAGTAGGCCTGGGACTTGATGATGATTTCTTACCATACAAATCATGCATTATCGTAGTAAAAGAGAAGGGAGAAGAACAATAGTCAGGTCCACAATAAAATGAACTGACAACATCAATGAAACGTCACAAATCATCATCTTCGGGATTCTAGTCGTACGATCATGCGAACTTGACTCTTTGCCCTGTTTCCTGAGGGGTAGGAATAACATGACACAAGATGAGCTGGTCGCATGGTCGATACTCGTATGTGTCCTGACTTTTACCATAAACCTTCGCTGCGACCCCGTCTTAAACAACTTGATCTTTGTTTGACCTAGGAGTTTTCCTTCCCGTTGTATGCATGCCGACCAGGACTGCTGAGCTCACTCTGCACATACAACTGGCAATGGCTGAAGCTGCCAGAAGGACAAGGACCAGAACTTTCTCAGGTTTTTAATAAAAACTACAAATTTATTTTAATTCTAGCCAATCATAAAAGTCTATAGTTCGGACTGAAGCCAGAATATATCCTTTATGGGCACGAAATTCTGAACGAACTATAGTAATTATTATGTGTAGTGACTCTTTGTGTCTTCCTTGTTTTGTTCGTTTGCTGCGAAATATTGGATAGCTTGGTGTCATGGCATGAAAAACAGTCAACAACATAACTGATATGATGCACGGTAAATAAGTTTGTTGAAGCACATGATCGCCTTCCCCCAAGATATCGCACATGATGATAACTGAGAACTTTGGATCTCCAGATGTTATTAGCGCATTACTGTTTATTCATTATATTGCATAACTCCCGTCCCGCTGTTTGACATTCCATGTATCCAGTCTTTGTCTCAAGGAAAAAAATAGGCGCACATAGCTTTAATTGGGCACCAGATTTCAAAGAAAAGCAAGACGGCATTAGTGTAATTATCATCCGCAACGAAGGTTGGCTACCATGGAGCGCCATCCCACTCTGTCTCTTGCTTTGATGGTGCAGGTTGTCATAGGCTGGTTTGTCCATCTTTTGATGCTACTCGTCCATGTTAGTTTTGGTCTGCCTCTTTTACCTTGTATTTTCCCCTCCAGGATTACTTTTAGTAGGCTGTTGTGTTTTTTAACATGGCCCAAAAATTTGATTTGTCTTATTCTAATTATTATATCGAAGAAACAATCATCACCATCATACAAATAAACAAGACAAATCTGAAACAAGTGCAATGTTTGAAATACTTGGGCACAGTGATAACATCAGATGGAAGATGCAACACAGAAATAAAAAGCAGAATAGCTCGGGCCAAAATAGCATTTCAGAAAATGAAAAATATCTTATGCAACAAATCTATGTTAATAGAAATGAGAAAGAGAGTTCATCGATGCTATATAGAACCAATTCTGACATCTGGAAGCGAATCATGGACAATAGACAAACACATGAAAAGACGATTAGAGGCCACAGAGATGGGATTTCTCAGAAGAATGTTGAAAGTTCCCTGGACAGCTCAAAAGACCAATGAGAAAGTTCTCAAAGAGGCCAACACAAAAAAAAGGAGCTCTTAAAAAACACAAGAAAGAAGCAATCAACATTTTTCGGGCACATCATGAGAAGAGGAAAGTTGGAATACTTGGTTATTAAGTTATTTGCGGGTCATCATCATTGCACTCCGAACATGTCCATAGGTGATCAGATCCCGTCCTCAGCAATTCCCTCAGTGTCCAGCGACTGACGACTCCAGTTCTATGTTGGTTGATAAGTCTTCTTACACGCCCACTAAGTTACATGGTTACAACTGGCAAAATAAAAGGAAAGAGAGATCGTGGACAACAAAGAGAGAAATACTGGATAGCTTGGAATGGCATGGAAAACAGTCAACAACAGAACTGATGCGATGCACTGTAGATAGAAGATTGTGGAGGGACATGATCGCCAACGGCACATGATGATGAAAGAATAAACAACAAATATATGTAAATAAAATGTAACAAGTCTATGTAAATAGAAGTGAGAAAGAGAGTTCATCTATTCTATATAGAGCCAGTTTCTAACCTATGGAAGCGTATCATGGACAGTAAACGAACAAATGAGAATCCGATTAGAGGCCACAGAGATGGGATTTCTCAGAAGAATGTTGAAAGTTCTCTGGATAGCTAAAAAGACCAATGAGGCAAATCTCAGAGGCCAACACTAAAAGGGAGCTCATAAGAAACAATCAAATGTTTCGGGCACATGTTGGAATACTTGGTTACAATTGGCAAAATACAGGAAAGAGTTCGCGGAGGACAAAGAGAGAAAATACTGGATAGCTTGGTGTCATGGCATGGAAAACAGTCAACAACAGAACTGATACGATGCACTGTAGATAGAAGATTGTGGAGGGACATGATCACCTACGCCAAGACATATGATGAAAGTATAAACACAAAAAGAAGCTAGTTACCACGGATATGAGATGTTTGAGAAAGCCAGAAGTGATAGAATCAGAAATGATGAAAGAGATTTTTGAATTATTTCTGAACTACACACAAGAACTAATGAAATGATTTACTCATCTGGAAAGAAAGCCACGAGAGAGACCAGCAAACATGGAAAAAGAGCACGTGATAGGCCAACAGTAAAATGGACAGCCATGACATCCAATAAACGTTGCTACATTATGTCATTGTGGCTGACAGAAAGGCAAGAACGAGAATTTCGTATCCCCATCGACACACTACGGGAGGAGAAGAAGCGAGAGTGAAACGACCCAGTTTTTTAAATTAAAATCCAGGAAGGCCTAACTTGTATATCCCATAATCTTATATACACCATCATCTGCCAACGCTGTATAAAAACGTATATTGGCCAAACAGGAAGACGCCTACCGTGTTACTGGCATCATCTTTTGTTCCTAAGATATCCTGTCAGTTCGCTTTGGGGACTCATAACCCGTTTTGGCATGCTCCATCCAATAGGTTTAAATTCGATTCACTCATTTCTTTAATCACTGGTCTACTCTCCCATTTGTCACTGCGTTATTTTTATCACCTCTCCTGCTCTTTTTTTTTTTTATCTCCTTGCCATCCCTTTCATCGTACCCTATACAAGACATTTCTCATTTTTCACTGCTTATCTCCTATTGGTCTCATTAAATCCCTATAGTCATGTACCCAGTAGCTGTATAAATCCTGGCTAGTTTCTTTCTGCCATATTTCAGCTCAGTGTTTGGCTTTTGAGTTATATTTCATTATTTTAGACCATTACTAAAGCCAGGAAAAGATGGTTCAACATTTAGCTATAGACCAATCAGTATTACAAGCTGTTTTTGTAAAACAACGGAACCTATGGGGAGCCGCGATTGCTCAGTGAACTGGACTATAAAAGGTAGGGTTCGATCCCAACCGACGGCTTCCAGGTTCACCCAGCCTTAAATGGGTACCGGATATTTTTCTGGTAAGTAAAGCGGCACGGACGTAATGCCGACCACATTACCCCAAAATCATGTGCCGAAGGTTTGTAAAATTTATGGTCACTAACAACATATGTTGAACGCATTCGAAAATAAATGTCATATGTCAATTATATGTTCATATGTATATAACATAATGGTCATTAGTTGGACATGTGATGAGAAGAGATAATAATCGAATAGCAAAGCAGGCCCTCATATGGGAAACAACAGGTAAGAAAAAAAAGAGGAAGACCCAGGGCAGGGAGACACTGAGAACATTGATGAGAGAGGCAAGAGCAACAGGATTCGGCTCCCTCAATGAGATAGAGCAGCTTGCACAGAACAGAGACAAATGACGAGATTTGATAAAAAATCTTTAAAAGAAAACTGCTAGAACAAAAATTCAGGTAGGAGAAGGTGTATCTTGGTCTACGCCCTATGGGCCGGCAACGGCTCGAAAGGTCAATAGATAGAACACCATATTCCCCACACGCCACTTGGTGTGACAGAGGCTCTTTACTTTTTTTTTAATGGAACGTATAATCAATCTCAGACTGCAGTGGTACATGGAAAGTGAAAATCTCCATGTCCCACAACAAGCAGGCTTTAGACAGTGTTACTCTACCGAAGATCAGGCAACCTATCTTTCCCAGGGAATTGAGGATGCATTTCAAGAAAAGAAAATGGTACTAGCAGCATGGATAGACCTAAAGAAAGCATTTGATAAGGTATGGAAGGGAAGAAACTGAGAAATTATGGAGTAAATGGGAGGATGTACAAATGGGTCAAAGCATACCTGCATAACAGGAGAGCCAGAGTGCAACTGGATGGTCTTAAGAGTAAGAAGGTCTTACTGCGCCAGGGCGTTCCACAGGGAGGGGTACTATCTCCAACACTTTTTCTGATCTACATCAATGACCTAGTTACTGAACTACCACGTGGCATCAAAGTGGTAATGTATGCAGATGACTTGGTAATGTGGTGCACAGAGGAGTATGCAACTGTGGCCTCCAAATTGCTACAAAGAGCTATGAGTGCACTGAATTCATGGACAAGTAGATGGTGTATCAGCATAAATACAGACAAATGCAGTACTACACTTTTCACTCTCTCCCCAAAACAAAAAGCAGGAGCCATCTACCTAAACAATGAGCCTGTGAAAGAAGACATACAAGCTACATATCTCGGAGTTACATTTGATAACAAACTATCTTAGAAACAGCAGATAAATAAGGCAACCCAAAAAGCAAGGAGGAAATTGGCTATTCTAAGAAAGCTGTGTGGAACCACATGCGGAGCGAGTGGGAAAATACTCAGTAAAGTTTACCAACAGAGTATATGCCCACATTTAGAATATGGATCATCCGCATGGTGCTCAGCATCAAACACCACACTGCAAGAACTGGATAAAGTACAAAACCAGGCACTTAGGGTCATCACAGGAGCAATGAAATCAACGCCAATATTGGAGATGGAGAAATTGTGGAGGATACCAGCACTGAGAGAACGAAGGGACACAATGGTGCTGATACAGGCAGAAAAATTTGCATGCATGCCGAGATTCTAAAATCTTGCATTCGGATGACTTAAGAGAAGCAGCTTTATCCACCAAGCCAAGCGTATTTGTAGACAAACGCCAGACATGCCAAGAGTTGTTAACCCCCTACTGCCCATACCAGAACAGACTCCCTGGACAGATGAATCAGGATTATCAGTTCAAATACGGACTGAAGTGAAATGAATAGTTGACAAAGAAGAACAGACTAGTCTACAGTGAAAAACAATAACTCTGTTTCCTGAATGAAGAACACCCACAAGACCTATGGATGCGTGTGTACACAGATGGATCAGCACAGAATGCAGTAAAGAATGGGGGAGCAGGTGCCTATATAGAGTACCCAAATAACACTAGGGATATGAATAAAATAGCAACAGGGAAATATTGTCACAATTATGATGCAGAAATACTATCAATAAAGTTGGCAATAGAAAAACTGCTGAACAATAATCTTAGTCCACAGCCTGTAGTGTTTTTGACAGATGCAAGACCAGTACTCCAGGCACTACAATCCAGAAAATTACCACATCTGCAGACCTTATTGACTGAACTCTGCAAGCACCACAGGGTTGCCCTGCAGTGGAACCCATCTCACTGTGGAATACCAGGAAATGAGAAAGCAGATCAGTCGACAAAGGAAGGTTCAACAGGCACACAACTAGATACACCAGTTACATACCATCATAAGAAACAGATAATCAAATCAATCAGAGGACCACAAGCCTCAAATCAGGATGCCTTTCATAATATGAATAGATATGAACAAATTATCATTATATGACTCAGAACAGGACACAATCGACTCCATAGTCACATGTATACAAAATTCAAGATCGGCATATCAACTACTTGTACATGTGGACAGGCGCCCCAGACTGCTGAACACATACTTCAAGATTGCACAGAATATAGTGACTAAGGAAAATCCACTGGCCCATAGATACAACACAACAGACAAAACTATATGGGCCACTGCAAGAATTACAAAAGATAGTAAAATTTATACAGGAAACGGCATTGCAGGTATAGACAATACTTCGGATGAACGAAAGAAAGAAAGAGATTATTTTAGAATACTATTTACCTGTCACGTACCGTTGATCTTTGAATATTTTTTGTTCTCAATCTGATGAAGGTGTGTGCTGAAACATTGTCTAGCCTCTAATTTAGCTGATGTATACAATTTTATGTTTATATTACATGTCCTCTGCAGCACTACTTGTGAGCATGCACAGTATTTAATACTGTATATTTTTGTGCTAATCTCTCCCCCCCCCCCCAATATTTTTGTTGTAAGTGCGACCTTTCAGATTCATTGGATGGAGATTGGGGGTTAATATAATTTGTGGAACACTCTAGAAGACCAAGTACTGCACTATCTCTAGGATGGACACGGTTTAACATCAAATAGAAAAACAAATTCTACAAACCCTGAAGATTTCCGATGGTGGGGGTAGTTCATGCAGAGTTGCAGACCCTTCTCGACATTGGGAAAAAAATGACTTCCAGGAATTATGGATAGTTGTCAACACTCTCCAAGATTTGAGGTTGGTGTAAGATACGCCATTCTTTTGTATTACTGGCAGCCCCTGTGGTTATTATTTTAATTGCACCTTGTAGTTTAGTCAACATACAAGAATGTACATATCTGTCATTAGTTAGTTATTTGTAAGGGCAGAAATCAAAACTCTTCATGTCTGGCTAGGTCTTTTTTTCATTTTCTCAAATTTTTATTTCAATTTTTTCATTCATTTCATCTTTCATTACTTGTTATGGAAGGCCCTGGTATCACTGCAAACAAATTAAAATCCATAATTGCTCAACCGCCCGTGCCAGTGGAATCATCCGAATTAATATCTCATCTCCCAAACAAAAGAAGAAAGTGAACACAACCGTCTGTTCCCTGTCATACGAAATTATCATTCATTGTAAACAATCGGAATATTGAAACACAATTAAAACAGATGAAACTCACAGCTGACGGTGTGTACAGAGCACTTAACTCAGTAGCTCCTACAAAAAAGCCGGATTTGGAATATGATTATATAATATTATATTGTGCTGAAATAACATACGACACAGATACAAATGAATAATTAATGAAAAAACAAACGACAACAAGTAATAATGTGGAATTGAATTTTACTTATTTTGACTGACACTAGGAAAAAAGTAATTAGAGATCACCCAAAACAACAACCATGCTCTCCAGCACTGCCAAAGCTGGACACACATTCAATAATGAAGTTCTCACCCACAACAGCGGCAAACACTCAATGTTATGTCTTATGTACAATCAGATTGACAATGAAACTAAATTCCTGTGCTCTGAATAAGATATAAACACAACGTGCACAAAATATTCAACAAACAAACTACACAAATGGCAAAGGTTCCAGCTGTATCATTTTCAAATGTGTCTTTATTGACTATAGTCATCTATGATCTATTGCTATTAAAAAAAGAAGATTCATGAGCAATGCACATGTATGGATTCATCAATTTATTTCACTTATGTGTGTATGTGAAGGTCCATAGACAACTGGCTCAACAACCATATATATGTGTGTGGTTTGAGGATAATGTAATGTGCAAATCGTGTTCATATAACTTTAATGCATTGTATTTGTATGTTGTTTATGTGATACATAAGATGTCCGTATATTATATCATCTTTGATTAATCACCTCTTGTTACTTATAAATAGTGGACAACTGTGGAAATGCCATCTCTACTAATGAAATAAGTCATATTAAATTAATGTCAACATGTGTTCTACTCATAAATTGATAAATTAATCCTAATTCCAGGTGTGTTGTACCAAATACAATTTTTAAAATGTAGGAAATTTTTCAGGACAGATTTCTTTGCATTCTGTGTTTGCATCAACTTTAAGTATGTTTAAATATACCAATAATACACTAAGTGGCAATTGGCACGTATTATTTTCCAGTATAGTGTTTTACTGACAGTTACTGTTATATTCTAGCACAAAACGGTTTCACAGATAATTATGAACTCCTAGTCTTTTAAAGCAAACAAATGCATGTGATGGATATACTGTACAGAAGTTAAACACAACAAAACATGACAGTTTCACAAATATAAGCCAATATTTTACAACACGAGCCACCCTCCTCTCAATGCCAGAACCAAATGCAGAACCGAACCTCCCGCCACTTTGTAATCGCTGGCTGTTTTTTCATCATTCCTAAGGGAGAGAACAAGAGGGTCAAAGATTCACAACTATAGAATAATATTAAATCAAAATACTTACGAAGTGAACAAAATATTGTGGCCTAAAAGTAATGTTTATATGGGGAAATTCTTGTGTGCGTTAACATATATTACAGAAGAGCCATGAACTGTGCACATTATGGCTCAGCACTTTCAATTGCGGTTAACTTTTTTTAAAACAATGATAGGGTGAGTAAACTGGGTAGCAGCCCAACTTATTTATATATTGTTTCTTCTTGTTCAGTGTGCACTCATTAAATAGGCACGGATGCGTTGTGTAGATAGTGTGCAGCAAGCCATCATCATCTGTGCCTTGCTGTCTAACAAATCTGTCGTCGTGTAGCTAGTCTGCTACAAGCCATCATCAACTGTGCCTTGCTGTCTAACAAATCTATTGTCGTGTAGCTAGTCTGCTACAAGCCATCATCATCTGTCACCGTGTAGCTAGTCTGCAGTAAGCCATCATCATCTGTACCGTGCTGTCTAACACATCTATCGTGTTGCTAGTTTGCAGCAAGCCATCAGCATCTGTGCCGTGCTGTCTAACACATCTATTGTGTTGCTAGTTTGCAGCAAGCCATCATCATCTGTGCCGTGCTGTCTAACACATCTGTTTTCAGCCTAACAATTTTACCAGAGCAGCAGCTATTTTTTTCGGTCCTACTCTTTTATCTGTCGGCGGTTCTTTACCATGAGCAGAGTGCACAGAGGACCTTCTCTTTTTGGTCGTTATTCGAGAGGAACATGCACTGGATTACATTAATCAGAAACTGGGGGAGTGTAACTCTAAAATAATTGTTGGCCTGGTGGTTAAAAGATTCACAAATAGACAGATGACAGCACTGTTACCTAGAGACTCCTATTAATAGTTTTGATCATGATCTGCTTCCTTATACCTGCTTCTTTCAAAATGAGGATTATGTTATACGAAAATTTTGAAACAGGTGTGGTTTTACAGAAAAAGAGTTAAGAATACCATGAAGAGCTTAAGTGTAAAGAGAAAGTTCTGTAAAGCAAAAGAGGAAGCTCATTATTAACAACAGGCCAAGTAATGTCAGGGAAGGGAATAACTGGAATATATATTGTGACAACTGGAAGACTGAAGGAAGGAAAAAGAAAGGGGGAAAACAGAAAATACAAGGGGTGGTCAAAAAGCTGTACATGTTCATACGAAGGAGTCAAGGCATATACTTGGTGGTCAGATGTCTCGGTCTTCAATTAAAATATCATTACTACAGACTAAAACTGTTCTGTTCATGGAATAGTTTCACTGTCAGAAATTCTCATATTTGCTCCACTCATGTCATAACTTCCTCCAAAGTACGTTGTCAAAATCTATTTACAAGGCCCACTACCATTGAGCGACAGGCAACGATTCCAAGCGACTTCTATTGAATAGAGAATACAGTCACTTCCTCATTTTTCTCAAAAACACACATTTAAAACAAACAAAGCAACTGAATAAGTTTCAGCTACTATGTTAGATTGGGAGCCGCGATAGCTCAGTGGTTAGTGGACTGGACTACATAGGACAAGAGGTAGGATTCGATCCCAACTGACAGCTTCCGGGTTCACCCAGCCTTTAATGGGTACTGGATTTTTTTTCTGGGAAAGTAAAGCGGTACAGGCGTAATACGAACCACATTACCCCAAAAAATCATGTGCTGAAGGTCTGTAAAATTTATGGTCACTAACACCATATTCCCTATACGCCACTTGGCGTGACGGGGGTACTTTACATTTTTTTACTACTATGTTAGATTAAGGCTAAAACTACTAATAATGGAAAGAGGAATAACTCACATTTGTTTTCCACTAAAAATGAGACGTTGTTGCTGTGGTGGAATCCCTTCCTTCTCTTCAACACGCTCTTTGATTCTCTCAACCTGTAACAGGTTTACAAATCGTTAATACTGATACATATAACAGCTATAGCAATATCAAAAAATATGATAAATAACTCACAATATTCCTGTCATCTGTTGCTAATTGTGGTTAAGTCCCCGCTAGACTTGCTTTAAGAAACCGATGCCATTATAGGACGGAGAGTAAAGAAAAATAACAAAAATGAAAACATATTTTAGCAGCCGTAATTTATGATGCAGTATACTGGATCTTGGCTTTTAGAGGGTTAAAATATTGTATTAAAATAGAAGAGTAGGAGCACTGGAGTTAAAGAGAACTGTTCGAGAAGTAATTAAGCCACTCAGCCACGATGAATACTATTTAATTTGAAGGTCATCACATGAATGGTTTGATGGTGGTCCCATTGTAATATCTTTTTTTTTTTTTTTGTAGTCATTCAGTCATTCTTTCCATTTGTCAACCTTCATATCTTGTTACCGTTCTTTCACTTGTTCTGACGATTATGACTAAGAAGATTAACATTAACCTCCTTGATGCTCTTGATTACACCTTCATTCTTGAATTATGCCACAGACCACTTGCTGTGACAGCTAGGTATGAACTTGACAACCCGTATGTTGAACCGCCACCTCTGCCACGTTGACCCGGACTCACTCACTGAGCCCAGCCATGCCTGGGTTGGCCAGTCTCCCGTCGATTTTCTGACTTGCTGATGAGTGACAGGTAGAGGACCAACGACAGGTTAGTCTCCCACCAGACCAAAGACAGCCTTGCCGCCTTGTTACTGCTCTTTGAGCCAGCTGAGTTGTTCCCCAGCGTGTGCAGATCTTATTGATGGCAGGAGTGCCCTTATTCAGCACTCATCTGCTTATGTGAAAGCTCGCAATGGCCGAGCCCTCACCAGTTGGCCTTCAAGAAGGATTAATAGCCAAATTCCTTGCACTGCCTCCCTCGCTTGCCCGTGATTGATTCTTCACTGACTTCACGCTGTGATATCTTTATTGCACTGCGACCCCTGCATTCGTTCATCGCTAGGGCTATCCAGACAGCTAACATTCTGCAATTCACTCTCAACACTTATGAGTTGCACATAGATCAGTTTAATTGTCATATGAAACATTTCCGGCTCATCCATCACCATTTACAAATACACAGCATTAAGACTAACATATTTATCTCCTGCCTTGCTCCTTTAACCTCAGAGCTGAAGGCAGCGTTGTCTTCCTCTCGCACCTCTGTCAGATTCAGCCGACACACAATTTCATGTCAGCACCACACAACTTGCTTGCCTACTTGTTTCGTACTAGTTTCCACTATAATAGCTCTATGAATGCCTATACACTTACACTAAGTCTCCGTCTGTGTACGATCCCACGGGATCTGACTACTACTGTCTTTACACATGTGGTGAGCTCTCCAAGCTCTGCTAATGTCTCTGTGGAACAACTTATATTAAGTCTTCCGATGTAGGCGATCACACAGGATCGGAATAACATCTCTACACATGGTGTAAGCTATCCAAGCTCTGCTAATGTCTCTCTTTGGCAATACTTATACTAAGTCTTCACAAGTAGGCAACCACACATGATCTCCTAAATCTCATAATGCTCTACCAACCTGATACATAATCAAGTCCTTGCAAATATTTGTAACATGAACATTTATCTGCCATTCATAGTACAGCTCTAGTGTGCCTAGCTTAACCTAGTATCACAACTAATCACATCTAACTGTCACGTCTCCAGGAAATTCACACAACTAACTTGAGTGGCTGTCGCCCTCCAACTAACTTAACTACTAACTTTCTAACTAACCTCTCTAGTTCACGGTACTGACTGTATTTCTACAGACGTCCCGCATCGAACCACTGCCCAGTTGCTACTGATTTGTTCTCCCCCTTTGTTTCTCAACCTATCCTTTGTTTCCCATTTCTCCCGCCTTCCTTCTATTTCTCGTGCCCTTTTGCTTCGTTCACCTATTTCACGCACACCTGAACACCTATCGCTCACCCCTCTTTATCTCCCCCTTTGTTTACCACCTAGCTCCCTTCTCTCACTAAACTTCTCGCTGGTATACCCTGTTTCACCATGACCAAACCCAATAAGTAGGAGAGAGAGAGTTGATTTGATTCAGTTATTGGTATGGCAAGCAAGTAACTTAGATATGACCTGGAAGGCACAAATGAGAAGGGATACCATCAGGAAAGAGTTGGCTAGTCAAATGAATTAGAATTATATAGTAGTTAGAAAAGAAACAGAGACCAGCCAACTAGTTAGACATGAAGTTAAATGACATCGAAAAATTGGTCCACCTTAGAAAGTTTTAAATGAACATAGGAGTTCTGATAGGAATAACTAGTTAGACAACTGGCTAGCAGCTGTAGATGAATATTTCCAATGGGGACGTGTTAGTTTGATGAGTGGCTGGCTAGTTTTAGACTAGATTCTAGAAACATATAACAGTGCTGTTGTTGCCATTACTGTGATTGTTGTTGATGTGATTTTGATAAAGAGATGACCTGTCATTGTATGACAATTCACATGTGTTATACCAAAGGTCTCAGTGAAGTACAACACGGCGTAGTAGTTGTGGCAACAGATTCACTACAAATGCTAGATAATAGTCAAGTACGGTTATCACACGGGAGCCGCGATAGCTCAGTGGTTAGTGAACTGGACTACAAAGGACAAGAGGTAGGGTTCGATCCCAACTGACGGCTTCCGGGTTCACCCAGCCTTTAATGGGTACCGGATTTTTTTCTGGGAAAGCAAAGTGGCACAGGCGTAATACCTACCACATTACCCCAAAAATCATGTGCTGAAGGTCTGTAAAATTTATGGTCACTAACACCTTATTCCCTATACGCCACTTGGCGTGACGGGGGTACTTTACTTTTTTTTTTTTATGGTTATCACACAGAGTTATCAAATGAAGAATGTTATACAAATCGTTTCAGATTTATTCTGGTATAGAAGCTCTGGAGAGTAAGAAATAAAGAAAGCAGATGAAGATGACTGCACAGTAATATAATTGATACAGAAACTGGGTTATAGAAAGAAAGAGTAAAAATAAATGGGGAAAATCCTGAAACAAGTGAGTAGAATCAAAAACCTGGATTCAATAATAACAACAGACAGCATATATACTGCAGAAGTTAGAAGCAGGATAGGACAAGCAAAGACAGAATTGCATCAAATGAAAAAATCCTATGAAACAAATCATTGTCAATTAATGTTAGAAAATGTGTCCTAAAGTACTATATCGAACCTGTTCTACTATATGGAAGCGAGTCATGAACGATGAGCAAGACAACACAAAGAACATTAAAGGCAGTGTGAGAGAGATGTGATTCATCAAAATAATGCTATGAATTTCATGGATAACAAAAATTACAATTGAAGAATGTTTAAAATGAGCTGGAGAAACCAGAAATACCATCAAAATCATATGGAAGAGACAATCTACATTTAGTGGGCACATCATGTGAAAAGAAGGCATTGAGAATACTATAACAGGCAAAATGAGTGTAAAGAAGAGCAGAGGAAAAGAGAGAGAAAAATACTGAACAGTTTAGTCAAATGGCAAACTTAGATCACCGACTGAAATTATGATTTGCATGAAGGAATGAGTGATATGGAGAGAGATGATCGCCTATGCCAACCGGCACGGCAACCGATGATGATGAATATATCTTTACCTTGTCTGTTGGTTCTATATCAATTTCAATCTGAAACAAGAAAATACATTTTGTATTAATATTCAAAAATTGTATCAAAGAAGTTCTAGTGTAAGACTTTCATACCACACATTTACAAGTTAAAACAGAATAACTGTGACTTGTCTGGACAGAAAACAAGGCAATATGGGACAACAAACTGATCTGTATTCTTGGTATACTGTGGACTGGGGCTAACATTAAAGTACCACAGACATCGGAAATGGGTAACAGAGACATAAATTACTAATGGGCTATTTTTTTGTGACATTGTATTGGATGAGCCTTATTTTATCCCACTAAAATTTGCAAACATGAAAAACATGGACAATGAGATGATTAGAGAAGCAATGTGTATAGTCAGCAAGCCACTGGAATTATGAGAATGAAAATGTCACCATCTGACAAAATGGTGATTCCTTTTGCTAGTTTGTCGAGGAAGCATATTTTAAATTTTGTGTGAATTATAATTGAGACTTCTCTGATGGAATTTTACAAGATGGGCGGTACTCTAAACTTTGGTTCAGCTGAAAGTGTAGTTTTCAGGTTATGTAGTTGTGAATGAGGGTTTTCTGGTGGAATATACTCAGGGTGTATCCATGTGCAGAAGAGCTGTATGACTATGGTTAACCAGTCTTTATTGTGGAAATGGGCTATGGACAGTGTGAGTGCATGTGAGTCTAGATAATCCTCTGCGAACCACCAACGTTAAACAATAAAATCAATGACAAATATGACTATATGTGGAACAATACTAGCAATGCTGAAACATCAACATCGAATAAGGAAAACAAAAAAGCAAATATGCAGGTACGTGTAACAAACAGTCGAAGTGCGAGAGTTTAAGCCTAAAGTATGCATGCATTACATACTGGAACTGTGTCTCAATAAATCAACAACAAAATATTCTTGATACTGTGGCAGTGCCAATTTAATGATTTTTCAAAGAATACTACTTGATGATAGGACAGTTGGCGCCCTGGATTTCACTGTTTCTACAACAGACAACACATTGCATAATCCATCCTCGTGTAAAACAATATGGTGGCATCTGAGGTTGAAATGTCTGTATGAGACAGTGAAGTACAAGTGCTTACAGTGGAGAATCAAGTTCCTTTCATGGCTGTAAAAATGTATCCCTGTAATGGGAAGGTAGAAACGCAATGATGATAGTATCTCTCTGCAGAGACTATAATCCTAGTGACAACTAGTGGGGTATGGTCATAACCAACAAGCAGGGAGAAAACCTAGAGGATGCACTGGTGATTTAATGTGCTTAAAAATAGAAGTGCAACCAGAATGGCTACTTGAGCTGTGGACTCTGATAGTTTCATAAAACCCGGCACTGGTGTCTTCCACCTTTGTGCCTGTATGCAGGCAGAGTATACTGGGATTTCATGATAGTGATCACTTTCCATGTGTCATCCTAATTGAGAAGGTATCTTCTTGACTTTTCAACCATGCATAGATCAAGAAGAAATGGATCAAGATCTGAAGGGCACAAACATAATCTATGGCCATGCATTTAAAGTAAGTAATTAAAATCATACAAGAGACCATTAAAATGCAATAGTACAAGCATACATTGCAATAAATGCACACACACACACAAATAATAATAACTAATTACTGCTAATACAGTAACCTGCGCAGACATGCAATGAAGAAAAAAAGCTCACAGTGATAACAGGCAGACTCTGGAACTGTCAAATTCTCAGACGACAGCTAACACCAAAGTCAATTTTAAATAGAATAGTGAAAAGAGAGATTAACTGTATGTTCCAGACTTGGGGGTACTAGGTACTTTGTGAATGATGACTGCTAATCATGCAAAATATGGGAAATTTGTGATTCTTCTCCTACAAGACATAACACAGCCTCTGGCTGCTTTGTTAGTCAATGTCAAAGGAAAAAGTAGAAGAAAAAAGTAGAAATTTATTGAATCTTAAATACATACCTCTTTGCCTGTGAGAGTCTGAAAGAAAAATAAAGAAAAAAAAATTAAACATGAAAAAACTTATAAGAGGCAATAACTTAAAATTAATTTAAATACATCATTTTATTTATCATCATTTATTGTGTAACAAAATCACAAAAACTCTTTCAAAAGTACCAACAACCAATGAGAGCTTACATTTTGTAACTTAAAAATAGTTGTAATTATTGCATTTATTATCATTTGAGTACTTAATTATAAATAAAATAAAATATATAGTTCACAATAATCCTGTTTTAACATCTGACCATTCTACAGAGCTCATGCCACATGGGTAAACATTCTCCTGAGTTCTCAGAATTTCTAAAAGAATATCAAAGTATCCATGGATGTGTCCGGAGTGCAGTAGTCTGAGTTGTGTTGATTCCAACATAACAATTAACAGAATCTTAATACAACAGTGAAAAAATAAGGCAAGACCAGTTTTACCACCAAAAGGATATAATGCATTCTTGCACAAATTATATGAGGCAGATCTAATTTCTAATACACAAAGTTGAACGCATTCGAAAATAAATGTCTTAAGAAAAATACTTGGTATAATAGCGTGGAACAAAGTAAAAACAAACGAGGAAATTAGAGAAATTGCCAATCAACCACGAATATCTTCAGTAATAAAGAAAAGGCGGTCATATGTTGGACATGTGATGATAAGATATAATAACCGAATAGCAAAGCAGGCCCTCATGTGGGGAAACAACATGTTAAGAGAAAAAGAGGAAGACCCAGAGCCCAGAGAGACACTAAGAAGAACATTTATGAGAGAGTCACGAGCAGCAGGAATCAGCTCCCTCAATGAGATAGAGCTGCTTGCACAGAACAGAGACAAATGGCGAGATTTGATAAAATATCTTTAAATGAATTGAAAACTGCTAGAACAAAAATTTAGATAAGAGGAGTATCTTGGTCTACGTCCTATGGGCTGTCTACGGCTCGAAATAAAGGTCAATAGATAGATAGAATTTCGAATACACCCACCAACAGTCAACACCAGCACAGAGAATCTATTTTAATTGTGTTTCTTCTGTAGACTTATAAATGAACTTACAGCTGTTCACATGATTATTATGATTATCTTTCTTACTGACTGAATACTCAGAAATGTAATACTATTATAAATTTAAGTTAGCAGGTTTAATTGCTGTATGACTTTTGCTCATCAATAATGCAATGCAGCATTGAGTGTTGCTGATGTCAAGTTGTCAAGCTTATATAAGTCATCATCATCATCATCATCATTGAGTGCCATCTCCGCAACGAAGGTTGGCTACCATGGAGCGCCATTTTGCTCTATCTCTTGCTTTGATGGTGCAGGTTGTCATCAGTTGATTTGTCCATCTTTTGATGTTACTCGTCCATGTTAATCTTGGTCTGCCTCTGCCTCTTTTACCTTGTATTTTCCCCTCCAGGATCACTTTCAGTAGGCTGTTGTGTCTTTTAACATGGCCTAAGAATCGCATTTGTCTTGTTCTAATTGTGTTCAGAAGTTCTCTTTTCATTTTTAGTTGTTTTAAGACTTTGTCATTTGTTTTCTTTTCCTTCCATCCAATTCTACCTATTCTTCTATATATCCACATTTCAAAGGCTTCAATTCTCTGTTCTGTTTTCTTGTCTAATGTCCATGTTTCAGCACCATATAGGAATATTGAGAAGATGTAACATTTTGCTATTCTTAGTTTTAGCTCTGGTGTTATTTGTTTTGATGTTAGTATGTCCTTCATGACATTAAAATTACTTTTTGCCATTCCTATTCTTTTGTTTATTTCAGTTGTACATTTTCCATCACTGGTTATAGTATGTCCAAGGTAGTTATAGTTCTGAACTGTCTCAAGGTCTATTCCTTCAATTTTGATATCCACTTGTGGGTTTTGAGTATTTTCTTTGTTTATGATCATAGTTTTAGTCTTTTTGATATTCATATCTAGTCCATATTTTTTGCTTGTCGTGTTTATTTCATTAAGTAATTGTTGTAGGTCTTTAGGATTTTCTGCTAGTAGTACAGTATCGTCAGCATATCTTAGGTTATTGATTATCTTTCCATTAATTTGTAGGCCTGGCATCTCTATGATGTTTTTAAAGATTTGCTCAGTGTATAGATTGAACAAGCTTGGTGATAGGATGCATCCTTGTCTTACTCCTCATTTTATATCAATGGGTGTAGAGAACTCTTTGTTATATTTTATTATTGCTGTTTGCTCCCAGTATTGATTGCATATTAGTCGTATATCCATGTCATCTAGATGTATCTCTTTTAGGCATTCTATAAGTTGTTTGTGGTGTACTCTATCAAAAGCTTTGGTGTAGTCTATGAAGCAGGCATATATTGGTTTGTTTACTTCTGTGTATTTTTCGATTAATGTTCTCATGCAGAATATGGCTTCTTTTGTCCCGCTATTTTTCCTAAATCCAAATTGCTGCTCATCTAATTCAGTATTGATTTTATTCTGAATCCTTCCTTGTATAACTTTTAGCAAGATTTTTGTAACATGGCTCATTAGGCTTATTGTTCTAAAGTCACTGCATTCAACTGCACCATTCTTTTTAGGCAATGCAATGAAAGTTTATGTTTTTAGTTCATTTGGTATGTATCCTGTGTGGTATATGTCGTTGCATATGTCTGTAATCACTTCAATGCCAAATCTTCAAGTGCCTGTATCATCTCTATCTGTATGCTTTCAGGTCCTGCTGCTTTTCCCCTTTTCATTGTTTTTATAGCTTTTTCCACCTCAGATTTTAAGATTTTATAGCCTGATGTACATTTTATAACTGGTTTCTTGTCCCTTTGATCATGAAATAATTCTGTTATATATTCCTGCCATCTATCTATGATATCCTTATTGTCTGTTAGCATTTTTCCTTTTTTGTCTGCAATATAAGTCATACAGTACATCAATTAAACATTTACAAACCTGCTAACTTAAATTTATAGTATTAAATTTCTGAGTAATCAGTCAGTAAGAAAGATAATCGATAATCTTATAAATTATTAAATAAATAAAATTGGTAATTTCCTAGTTTGATCAGATATAGTATTTCAGTTTGGAAGAGTGATGTCCCCTAAAATATGTCTGCCAAAATACAGTGGTTCTACGCATTCTTGGCGTTGGGGTCATTACGGCGATTGGTAATCAACCGCACAATTCCCTTCGATCAGAAGATCATAATTAGGCAGAGTGGCGTCGTTTTTGTCACGCGTTATAATATATTTATAAATATTTAACACTAAAGCTAAACCTAACCCCTGGACCCAACGCCCAATCAACAGATACTCCGAAATGATTACATGCCAGCGTAATGACCCAACGCCAAGAATGCGTAGAACCACTGTATTTTGGCAGACATATTTTAGGGGACATCACTCTTCCAAACTGAATTACTATATCTGATCAAACTAGGAAATTACCATAAAATTAACATTTGGCTTAACTGCTAAGCTAAGGCTAATCTAACAAAAATGTAATTTGATTGGACTGAATAACATGTCAAACACTGAATTATTAAGTTCTGTTCTATGTTCTATTAAGTAAGAATTAAGATTATTTTATATTTTTATTCTCTATCTATCTATTGTCCTTTCGAGCCGAAGACGGCACATAGGGCAGAACCACAATCTCAAAAACAGAAACCTTGCGTGCCATAATGGCACATATTATCATTTATTATGATATTGTAGAGATCACTACACTGCTTCTAAATTAAAAATCTATGGTGGTATAATAGTATAATTTTATTAGCACTGCCTAATTCAGTGAAAAATGAATAACTAGTTAAACTAGTAAATTAAATAACTTATCGTCTTATCTTATAGACATATTATTAACTAACTACTAACTCTGTGACTCAAACTCAAGTCACTAACATTGACGATTACTAGTGATAGTGACTGTACTGTACTGTACTACCTACTGAACTGTACATGGTCATTTTTTATCACCACAGCCACTGGTGAGAGAGACCGAGAGAGTCAGTATTTGAGTATCAGTGTGAGTTGAGTAATTCAGTGAAAATTCCACTGACTCATTTGACGAAACATATATGGCACATGACTAACTGATAATTGTATCTGGATATTTTTAATCTCCATACAATTGAAAAGTATCAACGTATATCCATAATTACCTTTACTTTGATCAACATTTTAAATTCAGTCTTTGTATTCCCTGCTCAGCGACGACAAGCACACCAACTGCGACTCAACGACGATCTCATCGACAAGCAGAATCAGTAATTCTACTTCCGGTTTACATTTACAGTATTCGTGGCACTCAACGAAACTTTTATTTCGATTCCAAGAAGCGATTTCACAATCACCATGTGCCGTGCTGTAAGTCTTATTTTTATGCCCTTCTTATTTGTCTTTCATCATTGAAAAAAGTAAAGTAAAGTACCCCCGTCACGCCAAGTGGCGTATAGGGAAATATGGTGTTAGTGACCCTATATTTTACAGACCTTCAGCACATGGTTTTTGGAGTAATGTGGTCGGTATTACGCCCGTGCCGCTTTACTTTCCCAGAAAAAAAATCCGGTACACAATTAAGGCTGGGTGAACCCGGAAGCCGTCGGTTGGGATCGAACCCTACCCCTTGTCCTTTGTAGTCCAGTTCACTAACCACTGAGCTATCGCGGCTCCTCAGCAGGCTTGGTGCTTGATTATTATTATTACTATTATTATTATTATTATACATGTATTATATTATTTTATTATTATTACTTTGTTATTATTTTATTATGATTATTTTGTTATTATTTTTAAAATTTTAAATACATATCTATGTTTGTTATATGTTTGTTCCAACTGAAGAAACCGAAAAGTTGTTCTCATTTGTGTCGTCCACTTATTGCGCAAAACTTTATCTGTACTTAAACGAGGCAAGACGCCGGCTTCGAGACAGAGAGGTTGTGCGTTCAAATCCCGACTACAACGGTTGGGATATTTATTTATGATTTCCCTCTGCGGCAACCACCCCTGGTCTCAGCAGCGAGGCCCGGTTTGAAACGTCAGTTACTCATCGACGGAAAAAATATGAGTACATCCGAAGTCGGAGTTATCTGCCTGTGCGGCAAGGGATCCGTGTGTACACGGCTGCCAGGGAAAAAATGTATTAACACGCAAAATTCACTTCTTAGTATCTAGGGACTTCGTCAGAGGTAAAAGCTGGCGAACTAACAAAAAATACATATAAAAATTGTTTTTCTCATTTCTCAATACCACATATAGTCACTTAAGACTAAGCATAAAAGAAAGCTTGTCCCCACGGATCTGAGATTCTTTGAGTGAGCAGAAGACACAATCAGAAATGATATTATAAGAGAAAGTGTAGTGTGAGCTACATTGAGTTCATCCTAAGCTACATACAGAAAAAAAAATAAATAAACTGGTTTGTCCATCTAGAAAGAATGTCATGTGATTCGTTACTATCTTCTACCTTTTAGCTCCCAGTGGAGCATAGGTCTTCAACAAACACTTTCCAAGTCTTTCTGTTTTTTTTTGCAATTCTTTTAAGATCATTCCATGTCTTCCCCATCATCTTCATCTCTGCTTCGATCTGTCTTCTCCAAGAATTCCTTGGTCTTCCTCTTTGTCTTTTCCCCTGGGGATTCCAAAAAAGGGTCTGTTGTGTAATACTCTCAGTTGGCTTCCGTTGTGTGTGTCCTATCCATCGCCATCGTCTACGCTGTATCTCTTTATCCACTGGTATTTGACCGGTACATTTCCATAATAATTATAATAATTCGTTACTATACAAAGTATAAATTAAAAGAGGAGAGGACAGAAGAGAAAGAGGCAGACCCAGAGTAAGATGGGCAGACAACATCAAAGAAATGCTGCAACATCAATTGTCAATGATTGAAGTCGCCAAGTTTTCACTACCCATTTTTAATGAAACTTTCGGTATAATTTAATAGAGAAGATTGTCAGAGGTTGAATGAAGTTTTAAATGCCAAGTATAAAATCATCATTGAGTGCCGTCTCCGCATCGAACGTTGGCTACCACAGAGCGCCATTCCCTCTGTTTCTAGGCTGATTTGTCAATCTTTTGATGTTACTTGTCCATATTTTAAATTCATTTACCTGTTTTAATAGTGTTCCACTTGTCTTTATTTTGCACTGAGGTGATGTCTTTTTCTTTGTTGTTACCATTACTTCTGTCTTTTTGCTGTTAAGGCTGAGTCCTTTATTTTTGCTTTCTTTCACTATAATGTCCAACATTTCTTGTAACTCATTTTCACTCTTAGCAATTAAGACTGTATCATCAGCATACCTTAGATTATTTATATTATGACCTCCAATTGTTATTCCAGGCATGCCCCTTATGGATCTTAAAATAATCTCACTATAAATATTAAACAAATCTGGTGACAGCACACAACCTTGTCTAACACCCTGTTTTATTTGTTGAAACATACCCAATTGGTTTCCACTTCTTATGGCCGCTGTTTGTTGCCAGTACATGTTCTTTATTATTCTTAGATCTTTGCTGTCTATGTTTATGCTTTCTAAAATGTTGATTATTTCTTCGTGCTTTACTTTGTCAAATGCCTTGGTGTCATCTATGAAACATAGGTATAGATCTGTTTTCATCTCTATGGCTGGGGTGTCCGGTTAGCGCAATCGATAGGCGGTTGGCTTACCACGGCAACAGCCGGGGTTCGTACCCTGGCGAGGACACCTGGGTTTTACTAATTCCCTAAAAATAGTACCTCTGAAGTCGGAGTAAATCTGCCTGCATGGCGAGGGGCATCCTGTAATGGGATAAAACAGACTTTACACGCATAATTCAGTCCACAAAATTGAGTGGGTGGGACTTCGTCAGAGGTCAAAGCTGACGAAAGCGAACGAACGAACGAACCTCTATGGCTTTTTCTACTAAAGATCTTATGATATAAATGCATTGCTTGTTCCTTTATCTCTAACAAAACCACACCGTTCATCTCTAATTTCTGGACTGATTTTGTTTCGCACTCTTCGCATGATGATTCTTAGTAATATCTTAGTCATATGACTTATAAGGCTTATTGTGCGATGATCATCGCATTCAATCGCTCCCGATTTCTTTGGTAGGGCTATGAATATTGATTTGAGCATGTCGTCTGGTATATATCCGCTATTGTAGATATCATTCAATATTTTTGTTATTATGTCTATTCCAAAATCTCCCATGGCTTCAATCTCTTCTTTAGTTATATTATCTGGTCCAGGAGCTTTGCCTGCTTTCATATTGCGCAAGGCGTCTTCCACTTCTTCTCTGAGTATTTCTGGTCCTTCTCCATTATCCTTAATATTTACTTCCGTTCGTTCATCATTATAAAGATCCTTAATGTATTCTGTCCATCGTTCCCTTATGTTTTCTTGATCAATCAACAGTTCTCCTTTCTTTGATCTTAAACATCCAGTTTTTGATTGCGTTTTTCTTCCTGTTAATTCCTCAGTTTGTATATAGCTTTAGCATCTCCTTTTTGTTGCAATTCGATCTCTTTGCATCTCTCTTTTAGCCATGCTTCTTTTGCTTCATTGCATTTTACTACAATTTCTTTATTTAATCTCTTATACTCATCTTTATTTTCTTTATTTCTTCTTCTTATAGCCATTAGCTGCAAAATATCATCAGTCATCCATTTCTTTCTTGAATTTGTTCTCACTGGTGATATTAACTCTTTTGATGTTTGTTGCATTCACTCTTTTAGCATTTCCCACTGTTCATCAATGCTTTGTATCTTCTCTATTGCATTGTACCGGTTCTGAATTGTGATTTTATATTTGTCTTGCAGCTTCTTGTCTGATTTTAGTAAATCTAAATTGAACTTGATGTTAACTGAGGCTCGTTTTGTTGTTTTTAATTTTACTCTAAGCTTTCCCACAAAATGGTACATGATCACTATTGCAATCTGCCCTGGTCTAGTTTTCACACACACCAGACTGTTTCTAAACCTATTGCTTATCATTATATAATCAATTTGATTACGTGCGTTGTCCCTTGGGCTTTTCCATGTCCACAGACGTCTTGGATGTTGCTTAAACCAAGTGTTTCCTATCATCATGTTGTGTGTTCTTGTCCAGTCAATAAGTTTCTCACCTCTTTCATTTTTCTCGCCTAAGCCATAATGACCAACTACTTCCTCAACTCTTTCCTTTTCTACTTTTGCGTTAAAATCCCCTAGAACTATGGTATTTTCATGTGGTTTGCATTTATGAAGTGACTCATTTAACTCGTTGTAAAATTTATCAATTGTTTCCTCCAGACTGTCTGCTATTGGTGCTTAAACTTGTATAAGATTTATGTCTATTGGCTTTCCATTGAATTTCACTAAAAGGACTCTGTCAGATATTGGGTAAAAGCCTTTCACTGTTCTTGCTCTTTCTGCATCCAAGATGATACCTACTCCTCTTTGGTGTTCAGTACCTCCAGAATATATTATTTTATGTTTATCAGAATATATCTCCCCTGATCCGGTGTATCTCATTTCGCAAAGTCCCAGTAATTATAAACCCATTCTTTTCATTTCTTGTATTATATTCTCTAGCTTATCCTTCTGCATGAGTGTTCTCACATTCCTAGTACCTATCTTTAGAGATTGTTTAATCTTTATTTTGCTTACAGTAGCTTGATGACGATCGGGTATCACCTGTAGCACATGATATCCCCTACCGAACGAGGGTTTTCCATGGGAATCCCCCTTAACGTTGTTGTCGTTATGTCTAATGTTGTGGCGATTCATGATTATACAAAGAAATTACGACGGTGGTTTTCTGTTGCCTTGCATCGGTTTGTTTACGGTTGGCTCCGCTAACCTTTGACTAAAAAGTCTCACCCACAAGGCAGTGGGGTTGTTTTACTTCGGGGTACCCTCCCTTAGCCTTTTACTCTCACGAGCCTACCTGCAAGGCAGCAGGGCAGCCACAGGTTGTACTGTTTACTGCATACAGTAGCAGATAAAATTACCCGACCTGACACAGATGGGCACAAAAGAGGTGAGATGCAGAATGGCTCAGGCAAAAGCAGCTTTCCAAAAAATGAGGAAAATACTATGCAATCCATTTTTGACAATAGAAACAAGAAAAAGAGTTCTTAAATGTTATGTAGAGCCAGTCTTAACATATAGATGCGAGTCATGGACAATAGGACAACAGACAAGAAAATCACTGGAGTCTGTAGAAATGTGGTTTTACAGAAGAATGTTGAGAATACCATGGACAGCTAAGAAGAGTAATGAAGAGGTTCTGAGAGAGGTCAAAGCAAAAAGAGAGCTAATTTCCAATATTAGGAAGAGACAATCATCATTTTTTGGCCAAGTATTGAGAAGAGAACAACTTGAATATATTGTAATAACTGGAAAAATTGAGGGACGAAGAGATAGAGGGAACCAAAGAGAAAAAATAACAGACAGCTTTTAAGAAAATGGCTTGGCAGAAGGTCAACAACATAAATGATAAATAGCTGCCGAGATCGAAAGTTGTGGAGAGACATGATCACCTACGCCACTAGGCCCGGTACTTGATGATGATGTCCATTTTAGTCTTGGTCCGCCTCTGCCTTTTTTTCCCCCCGTCCAAGATTACTTTTAGTAGGCTGCTGTGTCTTTAAAAATGACCCAAAACTCATTTGACTTGTTTGAATTGTGTTTTGTAGTTCTCATCATTTGTTTTCTTTTCATCCAATTCTTCTATAAATCCACATTCCAAAGGTTTCAATTTTGTGTTCTGTTTTATTGTCTAATCTCAATGTTTCATACTATAACCAATGATGGAAAATGTAAAATTGAAATAAACAAAAGAATAGGTATGGCAAAAGTAATTTTAATGTCATGAGAAATATACTAACAGCAAAACAAATAACAGCAGGGCTGAAAATAAGAATAGCAAAATGTTACATCTTCTCAATATTCCTGTATGGGGTGCAGAAATATGGACATTAGACAAGAAAACAGAACAGAAAATTGAAGCCTCTGAAATGTGGATTTATAGAAGAATAGGTAGAATTGGAAGGAAAGAAAAGAAAACAAACGATGAAGTTTTAAAACAAGTAAAAATAAAAATAGAACTACTAAATACAATTAAGACAAGACAAATTAAATTGTTGGAGCACGTTAAAAGACACAACAGCATACTAAAAGTAATATTGGAAGGGAATATACAAGGTAAAAGAGGCAGAGGCAGACCAAGACTAACATGGACGAGTATCATCAAAAGATGGACAAGTCAGGCTATGACAACCTGCACAATCAAAGCAAGTGACAGAGTGGAATGGCGCTCCATGGTAGCCAACCAACGTTGCGGAAACGGCACTCGATGATGATGATGAATGGTTCTGCACCATACAGGATTGCTGAGAGGATATAACATATTGGTATTCCTACTTTTAGCCCTGATGTTATTTGTCTTGATGTCGATATATTTTTCATGGCTTTAAAATTGATTTTTGCTCTCCTATTCTTGTGTTTATTTGTTTTACATTCATCATCATTATGTGCCGTACCGGTTAGCGTTGGCGATCATGTCCTTCCACAATCTTCTATCCACGGTGCATCGTATGAGTTACGTTGTTGACTATTTTCCATGCCATGACACCAAGCTATCCAGTATTTTCTCTCTTTGTCGTCCGCGATCTCTCTTTCCTTTTATTTTGCCAGTTGTAACCAAGTATTCCAACTTTCCTCTTCTCATGATGTGCCCAAAAAATGTTGATTGCTTCTTTCTGATGTTTTTTAAGAGCTCCCTTTTTGTGTTGGCCTCTTTGAGAACTTTCTCATTGGTCTTTTTAGCTGTCCAGGTTTTACATTCATCATCATCATTGAGTTACATTACAAGTATAACATACCCAGAAAGTTTTCATTTTATGCATGGCACACGATGATGAATATATTTTTTGTGTAGAAGTAGTCGAAGTAACAATTGTGAGACTTCAATACTCGATACTGAAGGATCTTTCCTGGACAAAACGTTGCAAACGCCATCTTGGAATAAACGGTCCAGGCAGCAATATTTCTCTTATATGTTAGAATTGAATTGATTGGAGGTAATTATTTTGTACACAATTTTATTAATTGTTTTCAAACACACATAATCATAAACAAGAGAGCTTGTTTAAACGTGTAGGAATTGTTAATTTTGGTAAGTTTATACCAGAATAATTGAGAATAATACCCAGGCTTTGTTTAATAAGTAAGTTAATCAGTCTAATTCTTCTAATGTCTAATGACTCTAATGTTATATATTGATTGTATAATGAAAAATAATAAATGTATATCAATGAATGTAATAAATATTGTACGTTATCAAAACCATATTGTACGTATATTACTGTTACTAATTCATTGTATTGTATAAAAGTCAATAAGTAAGTACCAGTGTACACAGTACTCGTACTCACGGTACTCAGTACTGAGTGTATAACTGAGACAGTGCGCGGTGGGTATAATTAATTATTATAAAGTTAGTAGTAACTTGTAAACTTAAAACTCTCAAAGTTAACTGTTGATTAGTAAACAGTTTAAACACTCAGTTACAGTACCTTTGCCGTACGTCGTCGTACGGTAATTATATATATAATATTATTAGTACTAAAACATTGCTCTTTACTCTTTAGTCTTTTACGTTTTGATTGTTCTATTGACTAAACGTCGGTCGAAACTTTCGTCTTTCAAAGTAATGAATGAATTGGAAGCTTAAAAACAAAAAGTTTTAACTTTTTAAAATTTTATCATCCAGTTCATCCAGTGAGTTCCAGCCAACCAACAACAATCAACAATTGTACTATAGTACAAGTACAAGTCGTACAGTACTGTAGTACAGATACTAACTCACTTTTTACTCACTCACTCACTGGTGGCGCTGGCAATGTCATCATATCATAGAATATAGATCAGAAATTTTTTTTTAAAGTGAGCTGAATAAAATAAATAAATATTTTTTATTAACAATATCAATAGTGACTAGACTCAACAAACTCAAAAAAGAATGAAGCAAGGGAAAGTACTTTTGACGAACTCAGAACTGGTCAATACTCAATGAGTGTGAAATAAATACTATTAAATATTAATAGTGAAAGACGAAAGAAGTAAAGCGAAAGTTAGTATATTAAAAAAACAAAAACTACTGAGACTGAGAGTCGAGAGTCAGTGTGTGACTGTGTGATTTGAGTAGTGTAGTAGTAATTGACAGTAAACTTGTGTAGTTTAGTTTATAAAAGGTCAGTAGTTAGTAAACTTAACTTACTACACGTAACAGTCACTTGACTAGGTACACTTTACTCAGTCTATGTCACATGACTACTTCAATTGTTCACTACACTACTACAGTAACAGCATACAGTAGGTACTTTGCTTAACTAAGAAAAATTTCTTTTTAAAAAAAATTGGTTAAACATAGATAGATAGATTAGATGGCCCTGGACTTAATACCTCATGCCAAATGCAGCTAATTATAAAAAATGTGATTAATTGTAAAAGACTTTCAAACTTTTTGAATTATTTAATCTTAATCAGCTGAAAAAAGCGCTATACCAAGGTCACTACCCCTTCCATAGGCCTGCTTATCATGGCTTATGCATATGACCTAGTAGGCTAGGTCATAAAATATATAGGTCATTTGTATACGCAAAATGGCATAATGTAAAAGAAAAAAAAGTGAAGATAATGTGGTCATTTATCTGTTGATAAAAACAAAAAACATCATGTCACAGATTATGTACTAATGGATGCTGAATCAAAATATGTATATTTACAGGGATTTAACATTAAAATTAAATGATGTAAAAATGAAGAAAATTGAATAACACTGATGATAATGTGGTTTGATGCAAGCCATTTTGAAGAGGTAGACTGTTGTCATTAATTGGCAATAAAAGTTTTATCAAAATACATTTCATCTAGAAATTTCACGTACATAATGTACAAATGGATGCTGAATATATATATATATATATATATGCCGCAAATTGATTAAGAGGATCTTAGAGGTAATATCACTGGGCCCATTTGGGCAGTTTTCTATGTCCAGAAAACTGACAGTTGGCTGTAGAAAATCACAGGATAGGGAACAGGCAAATAATTGCAATGTTGCGGTAAAGCTGGTAGCGAGGAGCCAGCAGTGGGGTGTGCTAAACACTCCAAAGTATGGTGACATCCTTACAAGGAAGGAACACAACACAATACTGATGTTTCGGCCTGTGGCCTTCTTCAGAATACAAGGACAACGACAACAAATGGTGAAGCACAATTATCTATAATAGAGGTATGTACCATAGGAGGTAAATTAGTTGGGAAATGATAGAACAAAGGGGGGGGGGCGATGAGGGTCCTAGGAGAGGAATGAAAGTGGACATCAGGATAAGGGGGGTAGGTATAGAGGAGTAGTGACTACAAGTGAATAGAGAGGAAAGGGGTGAGCTAGGAGTAGATCAGCAGAGAGGTGGTGGGAAGGATGAGGAACAATAGAAGGGGGCAGAGAGATGGTACAGTCCAGGTGGAGAGGTGATATAATGATAAGGAGGTGAAGGACATGTAGGTAGTCAGAAGAGAAAAAGGGGGGGGGGGTTTAGGAGGAAGAAGGCAAGATAGGAGTTACTCAAAAAGGATATGGAAAGCAGGGATGGACGAGGAGTAGAAGACCCAAGAAGTGAAATAGGAAGAGAAGTCCATATGTGGGAGGATGAAGTCGGAGGAAGGAGGGTCCTCAGAAGGACAAGGATACATTGATGCCACGAGGGGTGAGGCAATCCCAACGAGCGAAATGTAGAAAATCACACACACATAGTTTTTAGAGGCAGTAGTCTCTTTCGTTAAATAATTTTTTAGATGCAACAAAAAAAATCAGATCTATCATCTTTTCACAGAGCTTTCAATTTGCACACTTATATTTAAGAGAATGCCAACTTCAAAAATCCATGTTTTGTAAAGGCTAACCAGTAAATTAATGACTAAAGTTAAAGTATTGGTAAAAGAGAAACAGTGATATCACATACATCATAAATTATGCTTACATTTTCAAATGTTTTCAGGTAAAGCTCAAATTTAATTATAAGAATGGCAGATGAACTGGATGTTGAGGCCATGCTGGAGGCTCCTTATAGAAAAAAGGTATATACACCGACTGGACATACATTTTGTTTTGCTTTTTTTTTTATTTTTGCATAGTTCTCTCAGCGTTGTTCAAGCAATTAATTAATGAGGTTAATTGTGAAACTTAAATTACGGTTGGAATCAGTAACTTAATTTTATTTCAAAATTAATTAACATTGTTATTATTTTTATGGAAATAGAACATTTTTTACATAAATTTTGTTTCCAGTATAGAACATTTTTTACATAATTTTTGTTTCCAGTATATTTCATAAGATGGTATCACAATAATTGTCTAGTACACGAATAAATTATATATACATTTGAAAATAATTATTTATAGGTGGAAATGTCAATGGAAGGACAAAATATGATGTAACCGCAAGCACCATCTTGACCCATTTTTGAAGAGAATAGATGTGAACTACTATGGGTGTAACAATATTTATGATTTGGTGTGTTATATAGAAAATAATTTTGCTTATTCTGCAGGTAACAGTGCTTGTCCTTACTGAATACACATACAGGCATCTTGATCTTTCCGCTAAATGTTGCACAGGGCTCGTAGCATTTTTTTGTCGTCCATCTCTATTCTGAGTCAGATGTTCGATCTTTTTCCAATGAGTCCTCTGCCTGCAGACTTTGCTTCTCTTATGTGTTCTCTTCCGTGTTTCTCTAGGACTTCCTCACTTTCTGTATCCTGATGTTTCCCATAGAAGAACATGTTTTGTAATTCTTTTGTCTTTTCTTAACACATGCCCAACATACTTTCATCTTCTCTTTCTAATTGTAGTTGATATTATTAGTTGTATTGCTATTTCTCTGATCTCTATATTAGTCTTGAATTCATTACATACAGACATAGATGGCACACGGTTACAATTAATACATTTTTAGGCTTCTTTATTATTGTGCCCTGAATGAAACATATTTCTTTAAACACTTGCACATATTATTTGAGCCGTACATCATATTATAGTAAAGTTGTATTGTACAGCTTTGTTCATATAACTAGTTTTCTTATGCTTGATTGTTTTCTTGATTGTTAGTTTGATTAAATAGTGAATTAATGATTCTTTTAGGTGTGTCTTTACATAATTTTCTTATTTATGTTATAGTTTTTGCATAGTATTACAATCTCATGTAAGTGTTTTTCTGTTTAATACCTTGTAATAAGTGTTCTGCTGTAGGCTTGTGAGCATGTATTTATGAATGAAGTAAGGAATGAATGGTCTTAATTATAATTCAGCTGCACTACAATTTTACTATTGATCAAGATTATCTTCTGAGCTAAACTTATTCACCTCACTCTGCTTCTACCCAGGCAAAGCCAAATATGTGAGTTCTTCCCACCTGGGCAAGCGTGACCAGCTTCCATAAACAGCAAGATGTTTGTTAAAATATATTTCATTAATTTACAAACTTCATTTTATCATAGACTTATTTCTTATTAGCTTGTAATATATTTTGCCTTATTTGTTTACTGTACATATTTGACAATTCACACTTGATTGTTTTAATGTCTAATTTTGACATATTCAGCAATCCTGAGATATTCTAGGTGTTTTTGCATGTGTGTAGGATGTTTTATTAATTGACAGTGAGTCAATCACTTATTGCTTTTAATTGAAAAATTAACAACTTTTGGTTGTTTTTCTCTCTCTCTCCTCCTCCTACCCCATTCCGCTGTGTTCCTGATTACTTCATATGATGTTTTAGGATATTCAGGAAGAGGGAAGAAATGACAAGTCTTCATCTTCTTCCAGAAAGGACAAGAAGTAAGTGTCAGTCCTATACTTTGAGCAAGATTTCATTTAAGGCAGAGAGCACATTAATGGGATCTCATAGTAAATTTAAAGAAAATAATTTGGGCACAATTATTTTAAGAAATAAAATTAAGAGTTGTATAGAAACTATGGGTAAATATATGCATGGATGAAATGTGAGGTAAGTGCTAAAGAGCTGTCTTAGGCCAGTACAAATTTGTCACCTTCTGTGTGACTGCCTGTTACATTTAAATGATTGGACTTGCTTCTGTATGGACATATTTAAATCAAATACCACAAGAACAAAATGATCTCTTTAGTACTGAATCAAAGTTTCAAAAATATAAAATTTCATTTCAGATGGAGGTTTTAGATTGAAATTTGCTATCCAGACTTCACCTTGCGGGTTCTCACAAAGATAAACACTGCTGGCTTTTCCCCTTTTTCTTTTAAATATGTTTTGTTCTTAGGCACACCTCATGGCGCCAAGAAGAGCTGGTTTTTAGTTGACTGGAATTGTTGTTTCAGTCGTGATTATCGTTCATGACTTGATAAATCTAATTGATTTCTTGTTGTGTTGGCATAGGTGCCCTATCTTGTAATGGAGAACTTTGAAATAGATGCAAACCTGACACGAATGTGTTGCCAGGTATGTGGTTGTATCCTAACATGCTAACACCAAAACAGTTAAGGAAGTGGCCAGCAACTCTATCAATGGTGATCTCTAATGTATAGATTTCCTTTCATTATGTAAATATATGTGTGTGTACATAGATATAGATTTATGTTTTTTTTTTTTGTTTGTTAAGTATTTATTAGATCCTTAGATGGTATGCTGGGAATATCATATTGAGATCTTGTAAACAACTTCATATACACCTATGGTACAGTATTTACCCTAGATTACGATACCTTCATAAAAATGAAGCTCTCAAAATAACAATTCATGGAATTCAACAATTTGTCATGCAAAAACATTTTTCCCCCAATATACACCTTCCCGGGTGTCCGGTTAGCGCAATCGATAGGCGGTTGGCTTACCACGGCAACAGCCGGGGTTCGTACCCTGGCGAGGACACCTGGGTTTTACTAATTCCCTAAAAATTAGTGGGAGCCGCGATAGCTCAGTGGTTAGTGAACTGGACTACTACGGACAAGGGGTAGGGTTCGATCCCAACCGACGGCTCCGGGTTCACCCAGCCTTAAAATGGGTACCGGATTTTTTCTGGGAAAGTAAAGCAGCACGGGCGTAATACCGACCACATTACCCCAAAAATCATGTGCTGAAGGTCTGTAAAATATAGGGTCACTAACACCATATTTCCCTATACGCCACTTGGCGTGACGGGGGGTACTTTACTTTTTTACTTATACACCTTCCCAATTATTCCTGCCGGTAACCCCTGAAGGTCATTGGTGGTGGATTTTTTTTCAAACACCACATGCGATATATAAAAAATATTAACATATCGTAGAAGCATTTTTAAAAATATTTAAATTTGGCCATAAGTGCAATAATTTAATACATTTTTTTGTCAATTCTGACAATGAAGTTCTCTTTGACGTTTGGTGAGACATCAAATAAACCTTTGTAAACATGGGATTGGCAATAAACAACCGCAATGATAAAAGGGAACGTTTTGACAGCCGACATCAATAAACAAAGCACCGTCTGATAGCCATAGTGTTATATGTTCGAATTCTGGATCATAAATCAGGCCTAAGCAGGAAATTGATTATCACATCTGATTCTTACAACTGTGTAGGAAAATGCTAAGATTTGTAGCAGAAGTTAAATAAAAATATTTCTCAAAATTACAAAGGGCATTGGCAAGGTTTACATATGTATCATAAAAACGTCTCACAGATAGGTATCGTAATCTAGGGTTCATAGTGAAAATTAGGAGGAGCTGCAGAAATTGTTCGAAGTAGTATAAGAAATAACTTGATAGTGGTGGACTTAATTCTAAACAGCATGGAAACAACAGAAGTAGTCTCAAAGAAAAAAAATTCACAAAAATTCAAAATCAAAATAAAAGGAGCAGCACTGAAATGGATCAACATCATTGAACATGCTGGGCATAGCAATTTACATTGGAGATGCAGCTTTGAAATAAAATAGAGGATAGATCTGGCATAAACCATTATTCTACAAAAATTAGTAAGAAACAGGAACTCGTATGGAAGTTAGTGTGGGCATCTAATAAGCATAGCAATCATTTGGGGCAGCAGAAATGTGATTCTTCAGAAGTATGTTGAGAATACAGCAGGCTTCAAAAAGGGAATAATGTCTGGTTTAAATGAACTGTTGAAGCTCATTTGAAAGGAAAACAGTCTACTTTCTTTGATCATGTCATGAGCAGTTGAAAAATTGAAATTAACAAATCCCAGGGTAGAAGAAAAGTGGGACGAAGGAAGGTAATGACAGAAAGTATTATCTTCACAGTCTGGCTTGAAATGGCGTGAAAAGAGATAAAAAACAGAACTGATAAAAAACACTAGGAGCAGCAAGATAAGGTGGGGATATTATTGCTCCTACACCTCTTTAACACAACACCTAATGATATACATTTAGAACTAATTTAGATTATTTCTTGAGCAATACTTGATATTTAAACATCACCAACATGTGCTTTTCCAAAGACCATTTACTTTACACATTAGCATTTGTATGTAGTAATGTGAAAAAAAAAATTTATGTTTTAGGAAAGAATTCTTGTTAAGTTTAGTATATTTTATGTACATACATCTATTTTGTTTGAAACTTTATTTGCTTTTTCAATTTTGTTTCTTGTCATTTATAGATTGTTACTTAATAAAAGAAATTCATTAACTTTTTAGTGTATTAGGTAATTGTGAGGTGTTGAAGAAAAAAATGAAATGAGATATAGTGTGTAAAGTTAATATATTTTCTTTAAATGCAGTTATAAAATAGTGAGTTGCTGATGTGAACATTTATTTTGTTGTTTTAAAAACAAATTATTTTCTTTTCTAAAAATATTTGATATATTCGCAGAAAAAAAGAGAGTCGCCATAGAAGTAGAGAGAGGAGCAGAGACAGAAAAAGGTAGGACTGTTTCTCATCCTTAATCATTTCTTCTTCTTCTACCTTTTAAGCTCCCTGTGGAGCATAGGTCTTCAACAAACACTTTCCAAGCCATTCTTTTAAGATCATTCCATGTCTTCCCCATCATCTTTATTTCTACTTCTATCTGTCTTCTCCAAGAATTCCTTGGTTTTCCTCTTTGTCTTTTTCCCTCAGATTCCAAAAAAGGGCCTTTTTTTGTAGTAATACTCTCAGTTGACTTCTGCAGTGTGTGTCCGATCCAACGCCATAATCTTTGCTGTATCTCTTTATCCACTGGTATTTGACTGGTACATTTCCATAATTCTGCGTTAGTGATTTTGTCCTGCCATTTCCATCCTTTTATTCTGCATAAGCATCCATTAATGAAAGTCTGTATCTTCATGATTGTCATTTTTGTTCTCCATGTTTGACAGCCATATAATAAGACTGACTTAACATTGGAGTTGAAAATTTTTATTTTTGTATTTAACCTAATTTCTTTGAATTTCCATATGTTTCCCAGTGCAATGAAAGCTCCTCTTGCTTATGGTATCCTTATTTTGGTATCATTTTCTGTTCCTCCCTCTTTATCTATATTACTGCCCAGGTATATGTAAGATTGTAAGTCTAGTAGAGGTATTTCTCCTAGTTTTATTTGGTTATTGCCAATTGTATTAATTCTCATAATGTTGATCTTATCTCTATTAATCTTCAGTCCTAGCTGTTGTGATCTCTCATCAAGTATGCTCATTTTATCCTGCATCTGTTGATGGCTGTGTGATAGGAGAGCTATGTCATCAACAAAATATATAACAAATACTACTCTATATTATATATTATATATTTCTATCTGATCCACTTGGATCTACTATTACAGTAACAATACTTCAGAGTGCTGTTAATTAATCCTGTGGCTTACGAATGTCAGGAAACAGCCTGAGAGATAAGATCAGAAATGAAGAAATGAGAAAAAAACTAGGAATAAACCTGCTATAGAATATATAAAGAAACAACAGATAAAATGGTTTGGCCACGTGACAAGGCAGAAAGATCAGTACACAACACAACGAGCCTTCAATAAATGTTGTGAGAACACTAGACCCAAAGGCCAATCACGAAAAAGATGGATTGACGGAATATTAGAACACTAGGTAACATAACTTATTGTAACAATAACATATTGCTTCAGAATTTTCCACAAAGAATCTCTATGAAAACTGTCAAATGCTTTTTTGAAGTCGACGAAGTTAAAACTTAACATTGGAGTTGAACATTTTTATTTTAGTATCTAACCTAATTTCTTTGTACTTCCATATGCTTCCCAGTGCAACAAAAGCTCCTCTTGCTTTTGATATCCTTATTTTGGTATCATTTTCTATTCCCCCCTCTTTATCTATATTACTGCCCAGATATATGTAAGATTGTATGTCTAGTAGAGGTATTTCTCCAATTTTTATTTGGTTATTGCCAACTGCATTCATCATCATCGAGTGCCATCTACGCAACGAAGGTTGGCTACCATGGAGCGCCATTCTGCTCTTTCTCTTGCTTTGATGGTGCAGGTTGTCATAGGCTGATTTGTCCATCTTTTGATGTTACGCGTCCATGTTAGTCTTGGTCTGCCTCTTTTACCATGTATTTTCCCCTCCAGGATTACTTTTAGTAGGCTGTTGTGTCTTTTAACATGCCCCAAAAATCTCATTTGTCTTGTTTGAATTGTGCTTAGTAGTTCTCTTATCATTTTTAGTTGTTTTAATTCATCATTTGTTTTCTTTTCCTTTCACCCAATTCTAACTATTCTTCTATATATCCACATTTCAAAGGCTTCAATTCTCTGTTCTATTTTCTTGTCTAATGTCCATGTTTCTGCACCATATAGGAATATTGAGAAGATGAAACATTTTGCTATTCTTAGTTTTAGCCCTAGTGTTATTTGTTTTGATGTTAGTATGTTCTTCATGACATTAAAATTACTTTTTACCATTCCTATTCTTTTGTTTATTTCAGTTGTACATTTTCCAACTGCATTAAATCTCATAATTTTGGTCTTATCTCTGTTTATTTTCAGTTCCATCTGTTGCAATCTCTCATCAAGTATGCTCATTTTATCTTTCATCTGTTGATGGTTGTGTGATAGGAGAGCCATATCATCAGCAAAGTCTAAATCATCAAGTTGCTTGGTCAGTGACCACTGGATTCCAATTCTGTTCTTTTGAGTTATTTTCATAAACCAATCTATGGCCAGTAGAAAGAGAAATGGAGATAGAAGGCATCCCTGCCTTACTCCTGTTCTTGTTTCAAATGCTTCTGTAAGCTGCCCTTCATTCACCACACTACACTTCATTCCTTCATACATTGTTCTTATCAGGTTAATAAACATTATTGGAATTCCTTAATGACTCAGTAACTTCCAAAGCATTCCTCTGCCTAAACTATCAAATGCTTTTTCGTAATCTATAGTTCTAAACTTTGTTCGACTATTATATGTAGGGTAGTTATTTGATCAGCACATGATCTGTTCTTCCTAAAACCTGCTTAGGCTGGACTGTTTTTCATCCTTAATAATTTCTTCTTCTTCTACCTTTTTAGCTCCCCCTTAATCATTTAGTCCTTAGTATTTGGCAAAGAAGAAAATAATATGTAATTATTTGTTATCATTGTTTAAACTGTCATTTTGGATACAGAACACCTCAGTGAGGGGACACATGTATACAGATATATCAGCAGAAACAGCAATAAAAAGTAGGGAAGGTGGTATTTGTGCTGCCAATGCCAGTCCTGGACCCTAGATACAAGAACAATAAGAAAAATAACCTCTACTGAGATGAAATGTGTTAGACTAATGACAGGCAACAGCCTGTGAGATAAGATCAGAAATGAACCGAGAAAAAAGCTAGGAATAACTCACGCCATAGATTATATAAACAACAGATAAAATGGTTTGGCAATGTGACAAGGCAGAGAGATCAAAATACAATGCAATGACGCTTCAGTAAATGTTGTGAGAACACCAGACCCAAGGGCAGATCACGGTAAAGATGGATCGATGGAATATTAGAAATACTAGGAAACATAACATTTGCAGCAGAGGCAAAAGACCGCAAATTATATCTCCCCTCGATGTTGAAAGGCAAATGAGGAAGGAAAGAAATAGATACTGATGGGAAAACCAGCATATTACAAGCGCTTTCCAACTGGTCACACTTCATCAAACATCAGCAGAATCAACTGAACTGCTTCAAACTACAGATATTCACCAAGTCAGAGAATAAACCACCAGGACAGATTGTGTTTTTCACAGACTGAAAAAAGATCTGCTATCCCATTGTGACAGTGAGAGATAGAAGAAAGCTGATGTACTATCATAAACAGGCAGCAAAATAGAACCCTCCTGGCACCATGTGACCTATAGAGAGATCAAAGCCATCAAGCATATCAAATATCGCTTGGAGTGAGAAGGCTAAGCAGTGGCAATTACCCCATACACCAGTTGCAGAGATTCCAGCAGACCATTTTTTGTCTCAGAAATAACTACTGCAGACTTTTAAGTCTTCTATTGTCTCAAAGTGTCCTACACAAATGATTGCCTATGTCGAACTGTCGTTTATCTGCATCTAACCCATGAGGAACCGTGGCACTAAATCTGGCCAGAGGATGTTGAACTATGGGGCAGTGATATTTGCTCCTTTTAAAGGTGCAACTCATCTGCCTTCTGTGTGGGTAGATCTGCTTAACGTTTGCTTGGGCAGCACCCACTTTTGACCTACTCTTTTTAACTGTCTCCTCATTGTTGCACTGAAATGGCTTTGAGCTTACCAGCCTCTGAAAATAGGTACCAGAGATTGTTCTGGAAAACTATCCGATGTGATACCGATTACATAACATCATTCTTAAAATACATTGTTTATTAAAAAGGAGACTTATTCACTTTTAACATAATTTTATTATGTTGTGTAAATATTTGGATAATTTATATAGTCACTTACATTTTTATATCTCAGTAGCAGAGACAGAAGATCTAGAAGCAGAGATAAAAGGTCCAGAAGTAAAGATCGACGATCCAGAAGCCATAGTCGGGATCGGCGGAGGAGAGAGCGGGAAAGGGATCGTCGCAGAAGTCGTAGCAAAGATCGTGATTATGATCGCGGAAGACCAAGACGTAGCCGCTCACCTCGAAGGAAACGTAGCATAAGTCCTCTAAGGTAAGCTATTCTTGTTATGCTGTTCTATTACATAAGTAGGTTTTATGTAGAAAAGTTTTCTGATTAATTAAAAGACAGATTGCACCAGCATTAGTGAACTAGAACTAGCAATTACTACCCTACTTCTATGAGGTAACATTTTTCATAGATGTGTCATCTACGAGACGCTGACAGCATCCAGCTCTGTTGCTGTCGGGTGCCTTGTGTCTGTACCCATTTTCAAAGTCCAAAGATGTCTTAGATCCAAAAAGAAAATATTTGACATGTATGTTAGCAGACAGCATATTCTACTGCAACTTCTAATAAAGGAATTCATTGCTTAAGGGCAGGCTCTAAGTTGAAAAATGAAAATTTTTGTCAAATTTTGACATTTTGTGATTTTCACGAAAAAAACATATTTGATTATCCTAGTACACATTACAATATTCATTTTTGTCATTTTGATCTATTTACATGTTTATTTTTGTGTTTGTTTAAAGTGGGGGTTATGTGGTTTTTCTGTTATGTTACCTAATTAATTATGCAAAAACTTGAAATCATCATAACTTTGCTTAGAATTGACATATCAACGTAATTCAAAAAGCATTTTTCGCAGAATGAAACTCTGTACCTTATAGCCCAAGAGTAATATAAGGTCTGAAACAAAGATTTTGATTGGTTGAAATTTCACCAGGACCCCTAGGGACAAGACTACACTTTCAGCCAATCAGGTGACGCGTTCTATCCTAACTACATAGTAACCATATAATCAATATGGCGTGTGTGCCACAATAAATTCTAAGACGTGCTGTGTGTTTTCAAAGTTATCTATATATTTTCTAAGATATCATGGGGAAAAGAAAGTTAGTTAGAGCTGACAGAAAGAAAAAACGTAAATTCTGTGGGAACCAACACACTAGAAATCAGGAAAGTTCACCTACAACTTCAAGCAGTGTCACAAGTCCTGTTAGTCGCGATCGAGAGCAAGCCGGTGTAGTGTAGTAGTGGTGTGTCACATGTTTTCACAGATGTAAACAAACCGTTGTCAGCTTCTGCAACTAAACTAGGAGAAAGTTGTTTATACACGGACGATTTCAATAATAGTTCACATCTGACAGGATTTCGTTTCATTGATTTGGAGTTGTTAATTGAATTTATAAGTCAATTATTGTGTCCTCATTGTAAACAACCCATAGGAACAATAAACGTGACTGAGAGCAAAAGTTCACTAGCCTCTAAAATTAACTTTCATTGCCAGTGTCAGAACAAACTTACATTGTCAACTTCCAAGAAATGTGGCAAAGTTCATGAAATCAACAGAAGATTCCCCATTGCAATGTTTGCAATTGGCAGGAATTACACTTATGGTAACAAATTTTTGGGGAATATGAACATTCCTGGACATCTGCATCTCAACAGTTGGTCATGTCACAAAAAGAACATTTTGCAGGCAACAGCAGCTGTTGCAAAGCAAAGCATGCTGCTGCTAAAGATGTCCTTGCAAGAAAAGGCCAGCAAATAAGTGTGTCCTGTGATGGCACATGGCAAAGAAGAGGTTTTCAGAGTAAAAATGGTGTGGTAACTGCTCTGACAGTGGATGGATGCAAGTCTAAAGTGATAGATACACACATTATGTCTAATTATTGCAATATGTGTGCAAAGCACAAGAAGATGAAAAGTGATGATGAGTTTCAGCAGTGGCATGCAAACCATGTAGCAGACTGTGACAGGAATCATATAGGTTCAGCTGGCAGCATGGAGCCGACTGGAGCAGAAGCAATATTTCGGCGAAGTGAACTACTGTATGGTTTACAGTACACATCTTTTTTAGGTGATGGAGACAGAAAAGCCTATACCAGACAGTAGATAAACTTGAATGTTGTGGCCATGTCCAGAAAAGAATGGGGAGACAGCTCATGAACTTAGTGACAGAGCTGAAGAATAAAACATTCTCTCAGCAGGGAAAAATTATGAAAGGGATAGGTGGCAAGGGAGGCCTAACAAAGAAGGCAATTTTAAACATCCAGGGACACTATGGTGCTGCTATAAGAAAAAATGCCAATGATGTGCAAAAAATGAAGAAAGATATATGGGCAATTTGGAAGCACAGAAACAAAATTCATGATGACTGTGGCAGTTGGTGTCCTTCCAAGAAAAACCCACCTGGCAATGCAGATAAAAATTCATTTCCACCATATGTTGCAGAAGCAATGAAGCCAGTATTTGAAACTCTAAGCAATGAAATATTATTAAGAAAATGTGCTCATGGTGGAACACAAAACACCAATGAAAGTTTTCACAACATCATTTGGCAGAAGTGTCCTAAGATGAGTTTTGTTGGACGTCAACGTCTTTCGCTCGCAGTAGCTGAAGCAACTATTGTGTTTAATGATGGTGAAATGGGAAGGCGTGACATTTTTAAAAACCTAGGAACTTCATGTGGATATTTTGCTGAACTTTGCTTCAAAGAACTTGATAGAAGAAGATTTGTTGCAGCGGAAAAAGAAAGTGTACAACCAACACGACGTAAATTGCATCAAGCAGGTTCTGACACCATTCAAGATGATTTCTATCAAGCTGGTGCACATGAATGACCAGGTATAGTTTACAATTACTGTCCACACCCAGGAGTTATGAATAATTTAGTTACAGCCATGAATTTCATCATATAGTCACATTTTTCATCATTTGTTTCTTTTAAAGTCAATTTTCTCAAAATCATGTTTTTTTGGGATGCCATTACAGTTGTCAGGTTATTTTCAAAACTAATAGGAATATTAACTTCATATTTTGCACACAGCTTCTCTAGATGTGTTTCTTTGAAATGATCCACCTTAGTATTAGCTTTATGAAGGAAAGTGATATTTTCTGCATGCTGAACTTTTCATATTTTTGGACCTTGGTATTTCAAAGTCAAACAGTACTACACATTCTATTCTGCGTCATATTACTCAGCATTATTAATAGTGTATTGGTGCAAAGTTTCATTGTTCTACCTTAAATAGTTTTTGTTTTACACTGACATTTCTATGACTGGTGTTTCGCGTCAACATTTTTGTATATGTTACTAAAAATTAAATAAAAACAAAAGTAAACATATTCATACATTTTAATCATTGCCATCCATAAATATAATGGTTGATCTGTGTAAATCCAAAATTTCAGGAAGATGCTATGAAAATTACATGCACAGTGATGCTAAGAACAATCATCAAAAAGTTTCATTCTCAACTTAGAGCCTGCCCTTAAATGTAACTATAATCGAAAAACCAGAGAGAAGCATGCAATCTTCATTTTTTTTTCTTACCACCTTAAACATTCTGCATTTATAAAATAGTTCAGCCATTAACTGTATCTTACATGCATCTATTTTTCTTCTCCACAGAACTGATCCAATTCGAGATAGAAAAAGGTAATTTTTAAAATTTTGTTTCATGCTGTTTTTTAAAATTAGTTTTAGTTTTTTAAATTAGTTTTAGCTCTGTATGGAGATTTTACTGAATAATGAAAACTCACTGCGTTTATAAGGCATATCGACAGGTAACCAGTTTGTGTTTTATTTCTTTACAGGTAAGTAATAATATACTATCAATCATCTAATTGATCTCTTGTTTCCTTTATATCAGTCCAAGTGTATGATTTATCATAAAGTTTTCATTAAAAAAAGAATGTTTACACAATTATTTTATTTATATTACTTTTTTTTGCATCCACTTTTAGTAGTTAAGGGAAAATAATAAATAATTTAACTTGGTTATTTATTTTGAAAGCAAGTTTAAGTTTAAACTTCTTCTTTGTTGCTCTTATTGAAAAGGAAACGTATTGCAGTACGTTGCGGTTTACAGTGAGTAAATATTGGGATTTTGTTTGCATTCCCTGTTTGATTCTTGTTCACTTGACTCAAGTCATAACAAAACTACTCAATGACATATATAACACTGGGTACATACCTGAAGATCTACTGAAATCTATTTTTGTAGGCATACCGAAGAAGGCAGGTGTCACTGATTATGAGGACCATCGCACTATTAGTCTCCTGAGCCATATGACGAAAATATTAACTAAGAATCATGAGACGTGTAAGGAACAAAATGAGACCAGAAATAAGTGAAGAACAATGTGGATTTGTGGAAAAGAAAGGGCACCAATAATGCAATCAATATACATCCTGAGAACATTGATAGAAAGAACTATAGAGGTAAAGAAAGATCTACGCAAAAGCATTTGACAAAGTAAAGCATGTGGAAATAATCAATGTGCTGGAGAAATTAAACATTGATGGCAACGATCTGCGAATCAGAAAGTACATGTACTGGCAACAAACAGCAGCTATATGAATTAGCAACCAAACAGGACAATTCCAATATATAAAACAAGGAGTCACACAGGGCTGTGCTCTGTCGCCGGATTTGTTTTCATTTTACAGCGAAAATATGAGATCTATAGTAGACAAAAAAGGAATTGAAGTCAATGGTCATAAGATAAATAATTTGCGATATGCAGATGACAGTCTTAATAGCGGAGACAGAGAATGAACTACAAGAAATGATAGACATAATAGTAAAAGAAAGCAACAAGAAAGGCAAGAAAGGTCTCAGTCTGAATAGTAAGAAAACAGAAGCAACTATCATATCGAAGAAACAATCACCAATCACCACCATCATGCAGCATAAAAATAAACAGGACAAATCTAAAACAAGTGCAACGTTTCAAATACTTGGGCACAATAATATCAGATGGAAGATGTGCCACAGAAAAAAAAAAAGCATAACTGCTCAGGCCAAAATAACATATCAGAAAATGAAAAACATCTTATGTAACAAATCTATGTCAATTGAAGTGAAAAAGAGAGTTCATCAGTGCTATATAAAGCCAATTCTGACCTATGGAAGCGAATCATGGACCGTAAACAAAGAAATGAAAAGATGATTAGAGGCCACAGAAATTGGATTTCTCAGAAGAATGTTGTAAATTCCCAGGACAGCAGAGAAAAAGACCAACAAGGAAATTCTTAAAGAGGCCGAAACAAAAAGGGAGCTCCCAAGAAACATTAGAAAGAAACAATCAACACATCAGAAAGAAACAATCAACATTTTTCGGGCACATCATGAGAAGAGAAAAGCTGGAATACTTGGTTACAACTGGTAAAAGCTAGGACAGGGAAAGAAAGATCGCGGATGACAAAGAGAAAATACTTGATAGCTTGGTGTCATGGCTAAGAAATCAGTCAACAACAGAACTGATACGATGCATGGTAGATAGAAGTTTGTGGAAGAACATGATTGCCTATGCAAACCGGTATGGCACATGATGGTGATGATGATGACTAAACCGAGTAGTCTGTTTCTGGAATCATGCCATGGGGAGGTGCATTAGGGTCACTACCCCAATTGCAAGAAGTCAGCTGCAACCCACAGAATGCAATCAGCTCTTTAGGTACACATCTCTGGTCACAAAGTAAATTTAATTTAAATTTAAAAGTTGTCAGCGACCCACAGCTGATGGCTTGTGGAAAAATTAAAAAATACAAAAAAATGGTATGTTAGAAGCTTTACGTGATAAGTGGACGACATAAGACTAAACGACGTTTCGGCCCAATAAGCCTTCAGCAGGAACAAACAAGAAAAACACACACACAAAACTAAAAACGAAACATTCAAAACAAAAATATTTGAAATATATTAAAGAAAAATGTCTATCCTGTGTGTATGAAAAGGAAATGGTAACAAAAGTGTGGCTGTCGAGAATGTGCAGAAAAGTGCACAAATGCACACCGAACCAGAGGAGTTCACATAGGGGTCAGTGTGCAAACACAAAGGAGAAAGAATAGAACAGTAGACTAACAGGTGCTCAAAAGGCGGCAAGAGTGAGATGTCTGAGAGTGGGGTACATTAAAAACAAATGAGGGGTAAGGAGCACAGAAAAAAGGTATAGAGGAGAACACCGAAGTGTCTCATAAGGGACTAGAGGAGAAGAACTATAAATAGCATGGCATAGTAGATAGACCAAAGATCCCAAATATGTGCAGTGGAGAAGGCTATGCAAAAGGCTATGCAAAAGGGAAGGAGCAACCAAAAGGAAACTATGTGTATGAGTGTGATACATTCATGCCTCGTGGGGTCAGCGAACCATACTGGACTATGAGGCGATTTTCCAAAATATAGCGGCTGCGGACGCCAGAGTAACAAAGGACAATTCCAGTGACACGGATGTCGTCTTTACCCTTGTGATCAGGGGAGTTGAAGTGGTAAGACACTGGAGTATCAGTATTCTGTTGGACATCCCGTAGATGTTCACAAAATCTTTCCGCTAATCTTCTCCTAGACTCACCAATATAGGTCATGTGGCATCGTTGGCATATGATGGCATAAATGATGTTGCGGGACACACATGTGAAGCCATGCTTGATCTCGAACCGTCCATTAGGGAATAAGACCGAGTCAGTAGGGAGCACATAGGCACAGGTGATACAGTTACGACCACAAGGGACCGTACCGAAGTGTTGAGGGTGGGAGCGAGGGAGATGGCTTCTAACCAAAATATCTCTCAAATTCCTGTCGCGCTTGAAAGCGATCGTCGGGGGATCACTAAAAAGTAGACAGGTAGTGGGATCAGAGAGGAGAATGGAACGGTAGCGGTTGTAATGGAACGGTGATGGCTTGTGTCAGGATCGGTGAACCAGAACCATCCAGGCCCTGCTCCACCTCTCCGTGGTGCCTCTAGTAACAGACTAGTCTAGTCTGGCCAAGCTAGTAGGGATCGAAGAGGGAAGATAACCTGGTACTAAAAAATGTCATGCTGAAGTCGGGTGTGTTGGGCCGAAAGGCACAAATATCATAGTTTTACTGCAAACCACAACACAACGCAGACACACCCACTTAACGTCCTTTTAAGGGCGGATGATGAAGAGGTACACTCCTTTAGTCATCGGGCGAACGCAAGCAATTGAAATTAACCCTTACTGTACTTGCTATAAATCCACGTGTTTACGCAGCATTTTTAAGAAACAAAATTTGGACATTAGTGTAAATCTTAACATCATAACAACTTTTAAACCTCAAACACTACTGTGATGTGTTTTATATTAAAATTTGTAGATTTTAATGAATTTTGGTATAAAACATATTTACGAATACATTTTTTTCAAGAGAAGTGCTAAAAGTAACTGAAAAACCTGAAAAGGAAGAAAAATAAATTGGACAGGATAAAAACACATACTGCACTTGAAATAATATTGTCAGCTTGATGTGCTTCAGCAACACAGTAAATGTAATTTATTGTAAAATATATTCATTTTTACACAAAATTTTAAAGTTTCAAATGTTTACACTTAAAAATAAGATTTGTGTGATTTTAAAAGAATTGTTAATGATTTTTTTATGTAAAGGGTTAGCGCCAAAAAAAATAAAAGGCAAAGTTCACACCATTTCACAATATTAAAAAAAATCCACATATTACAAGGATATATAAAAATGTGTAGAATTTCAAGAACTTCTTATAAAAAGTATTTATAATATTTTTGTTAGAAAAGTGGAAAAGTTTTAAAAAAATTATATGATTTAGTCAGCTGTTTCTAGAGCTACAAGGGGAAATAGACAAAATCTGAGTCTGAACTTTTGATCCATGTGGTGGATTATATTTTTAATAGTAACCCATGGTGAGGCTTGTTCGGCTGCCCACAAAGCATTAGTTACGCTTATAAAGAATCATTTTCTTATCAGTGAAAATTCAGTCACCTGGAACAACACACGATAGAAACTGATTTAAACACAATGAAAACTGCAGTTTAATAACCGGTTTTAATGAGTTACAACACTAAACATCCAGAATAAACTTTTTCAGAAATGTAGATTAGATGAAATATGAAAGAATTTTATTTAAACTCCCAAATGAAAGACTTATTATCAAACAGCAAATATTAGCTATTAGCTTGGCTGTTACTGATGGTTACACTATTCCCAGCTATTATTAGACAAATCTGATAGAAAGAATTAATTATAGGACATAACTAAAAAATAATATAATAAATTAGTAGCATTATTTTATATTCTCTTAAATTAATAATTGATTATGGGGACAGGTTGGTCTTGAGACAAGATGCTGGTCTTGAGGCCGAGAAGTTGTGAGTTCAAATCCTGGCTGCACTAATTTGGGATTTTTATTTGTGATTTCTCCCTACGACAACCACACCCGGCTTGAAATGTCATTTACTCATAGACGGAAGCAAATATGAATACCTCTAAAGTTGGAGTTATCTGCCTCTGGGGCAAGGATCCCCTGTGCGCACTGCTGCTAGGGAAAAACGAATTAACATGCAAAATTGAGTACCTATGATCTAGTGACTTTGCCAGAGTTGAAATCTGGCATGCGCAAAAAAAACACAAAAAACTATTGATTATTTTAAAAAAATAATGGTTGATGTTAGTTGTTCTTTTAATTGTTAAGGTGGCATGAGGCTGTAGATTTTAAAAATAAATGTATCACTTAAATTAAGTAATTTTGATAATACTATTGACTAACTTTAAAAAGTGCTATCATTTTCCCATTGCCTTGTTAACCAAGATAAACAGCCACCATATTGGGTTTCTGAAATACTTTATGGCATTGTTATACAGCAACAGAATTGATTACATTGTTAATGGCAGAAATACATGGAGAAGAGTATAGAAACCCTTAACAACATTGGCATAGAGTGAAGAGAAGAGAGAGAGAGGAGAAACAGTCCAAGAATAAGGATGCTTTGTCTGTGGCCTATGCTCCAAAAATGGGACTAAAGATCTTTGATTGATTTAACACAAATTATTAATACGTTTATCCACAATGAATGTTTGAATTGAACCATGTGTATATATATATATATTATAATGAAAATGTTAAAAGAAAGAAAAAGTGGTATGGTAACAGCTTTACATTGGTGAGAAACAAAACAAATGTAGAACGATGTTTTGGCCAAGAAGACCTTCAGCTGGAACAACAAAAACCACAAAAATATATTAGGATATACACAGAAATCTAACTACATGGCGATAATATGCTTGACTGTCAAAAAAGGAAAATGTCACTTCCCTGTGGTCCGGAGCTTGGTCAGGCACCAAGTGGACTGAAATTGATATGGCGGGCTGGCAGGGCGGACCCATGTGTGAAATACAGTAAAAGGGAAGGGTTCTAAAAATATGTGGAGGTGGTACCAGATCCCAGGCTCTACTATTACTGGAAATGTTTATATGAGTTGATTCCCAATAAGTTAATATACGTGGAACATTTTTTTACGCACCCAAGCGAACACATAAATCTGTGTATATCTGCAACTATGGGTGTACTCACAAAACAGATGTACACAAACACATGTGTATGTAATCATACATTCATAAATGCATATGTCTGTATATATCATATACACAAAGCATGCCAAGAGACACCACAAGGTGTCCAAATGTGCAAATACACATGCAGACAAATATACACACATATATAGGTGAAGTTATGAGGAACAGGTGAAGATCTCGAATGCACCTCTTTGTTTGTGACCCATGCTGGTCTAAATGCTTAGCAAGAGCTGATTGTTGAAGAAGTGCATAGCACAGTTCAAATTTACCAGATTTCATGAGAATCTGATAGTTCCCATGAAATTTACTGTGAGCATATAGAGCAAAAATATAAAGCAATCTGGGGAACTGATTGGTCTCAAGGCAAAACACCGGTCTCGAGACAGAAAGGTTGTGAGTTCAAATACTGGCTGCACCAGCTGGGATTTTTATTTATATCTATGGCAACCACCCCTGGTCTCGGCAGCGAGGCCCAGTTTGAAACGTCGATTACTCTCAAAGGAAAAAATATGAGTACCTCCAAAGTCAGAGTTATCTGTCTGTGCATTGAGGAAACCCTGTGCACATGGCTGCCAGGGAAAAAACAGATTAACATGCAAAATTCAGTTAATGGTCGCTAGGGACTTCATCAGAGGTGAAAGATGGCGCCAAAAAATATTTTAAAGGGCAATTTAATAAACATGAAAATGTTTCCTTGCATTTTGAATTTTGAAATGCATAAAAAGTTAGAAGAAGATATTTTCATTTTTAACTAACCTTCTGATTTGCAAATTTTGACTAATGTATAGCATGCTTGTTTGGCGCTGGATAGGACACACACTGTAGAAGTCAACTGTGAGTTATTGAGAGTATTGCACAACATGCCCTTTTCTGGAATCTCCAAGGAAAAATATAAAGAGGAAGACTAATATCTTCTTGGAGAAGACAGATGGAAGCAGAGGTGAAGATGAAGGGAGAAGACATGGAATGAACTTTAAAGAATGGCAAGAAACAGAACGGCCTTGAAAGTGTTTTGTTGAAGACCTGTGTGCTTCACAGGGAACCGAAAGGTAGAAGAGAGAGAAGATAGCATGTTCGTTGGTCTAGAGATAAGACGTTGGTCTCAACTTGAATATCCCAAGCTCAAATTCCATAAGCAGTGAGAATTTTTTCTCTTTGAATCCATAGTTTCATCATTGCCTCTGGGTAGAGAGATCAGATGTCTAGCCCTCTCAGATAACATCCAAAAACAGATTGTTAAAGAAATCCACCCATGCTGATGACAGATGTGTCAGGCCAAAAGGCATAGATATTATGGCTTGCTGTAATAAATTATCACAACATATCCGCACCCACTTAACACTTGAATGTGGAAGAAGAAAAGATGGATGTCATTGTCACTCATTTTGCCCTTATGGACATATGGACAGACATTGTATGCTGGCGAGGTAATAGTTTCCTCCAATCCTATGAATGAACTAGGGCATTCTCAACATGGCTGTTATAATAGAGAATATTGCATAATGGGTATTTCCCTATGATTTATTTTTGGACCCAATGAAAATTGAGATAAAATTGGAAAGATGTCATCAACAAATAGGCCAGGAATTACCCTAGTCAGGAACATGTTATGTTACTGTGGTGTACAAATTTCCATTATTTTTCTAGCAAAAGCACACAAACATGCTGGTGTGAGTATAATGCAAGCATATTTAGGATAGAAAAATAACATTTTCTATGAATATGTACCGGGAAAAAATATTTTTATGTTAAATAAACCAATTTAAAGAATGCAAAAAATGTACACATTTCAGTTTATTTTCTTAATTTCTACCAACTGTTTTGCAGCAGTTTTGTTAGCATATTTACCTACTTTAGCAATTAAAACCAATATGGTCGGTGAACTAAGGAAATATCGAAAAATATATATTAGCTATAAATTAGCTGGCTAGTCATGTATTTGGTGATCCCAAGTAATCTGTCTTCCCTAATCCATGTTATTTCCTTTTTTATTCATATCATTCAGTGTCTTTTATCTGTCTACTGGTGAAGTCCTGTCTTATCTCTGTGAAACGGAAACTTACAAAATTGTGTATGATTATTGTTCCTGACCAGTCAAGAATATGTTGTTATGAGAAATCAAACCGGTTGGCCAGGAACAAATGCATGAACAAATAGAAAGAACACCAGGGCTACCAGAAAAATGATGCCTACCACCAGCTCAACAGAAAAGAACAAGTAACAATTTTTGGACACTACTATCTTTTTAATACCCTAAGGATATGAACCCTATGGCGCTGGATATGACACTCACTGCAGAAGCCAACTGAGAGTATTACACAACTGGCCCTTTTTTGGAATTCATAGGGAAAAAGACAAAGAGGAAGACCAAGAAATTCTTAGAGAAGACAGATGGAAGCAGAGGTGAAGATGATGGGGAAGACCTGGAATGATCTTTAAAGAATGGCAAGAAACATAACGGCTTGGAAAGTGTTTGTTGAAGACCTATGCTCCACAGGGAGCTGAAAGGTAGAAGAAGGATATGAACCTCTGATGAATGTGACTGGAGCAGACAATAATAATTGCTGAACATCTGCTACAAAGATGCTCAACATATGATGAACAGAGAAGGCTCTTGTGACTATCACTACCATATCAGGACAAGCCATATGGTGACATGACAAGCCTTGAGTTGACGAATGCTCTCTTCGAACTAATTCATATTAACATGTAGAGGTGTACGCAGAAGAAGAAATTTCTGGTGTCCACTTTGAGAGCCTGCGTGACCTCTAGAATGTTTTGTCAGGAAATAAACTTGTCATATTTATGAGTCTATTCTGAACCATTTGGTCTGTAAATGGTTACACTAACCACTTTACCACAGTGCTTCCATTTTAGCAGTATATTTTAAATAAAAGGAATGATTTTATTCATATTCCCTGTATCTGACCTTTGACTGTCTAAAGCATGTTGCAGTAGATAAGGGGGAAATAACCGGAAAGTGAAAGGAAGGCTGAATTTATGAGACAATAAGAAGAATACCAATAATATAGGCAAGGTCCAGAATAGATCTCCATATCAGAGATGGAAGATTCACCCCTAACAAGTACTTTTTGATGCTCCCCTATGTGATGCTTGTGAAGTAATTTAGGGATAGTGCTAATGCTTTTTTTTTTTTTAATTTTCTTTATTGTTTACAGAGATCCAGAGCTGACACCAGAGGAAAGAGATATCCGTACTGTGTTCTGCATGCAGCTCTCAGCTAGGATTAGACCCAGGGATTTGGAAGAATTTTTCTCTTCAGTTGGAAAGGTAATTCACAAGAAAAATATATTCTGATTACATTTTTTAAAAGTCTTTTCTCTTGCTTCCATCAGTTTTTCTAAACAGGACTATAAAGTTTGGACAAAATAAAGACTGAGAAAATATAAGGATGACCTATTTTGTTGTTAAAACCATATCTCTCTCTCTCTCTCTGCGATCAAGACTCAATCAAAGTAGGATTCCAGACTCTCTCATGAAGTACTTGTTAAAACATTGCACTGTGTTCTGCGCCAAACCATATTATATGGTTTATATACCATTTTATACCATATTATATATCATATGTTATTTGTTGAAGAATACCTTGTAATACAATGACAACTTAAAAGAATAAGTTGATTTATAGAAATATAATTGTTTGTAGCAAACACCATTGTGTTATAACCAGTTCTTATAATACTAACCCACTTGATATCTTAATGATGTATGTGTATAATTATATAATTTTTTTTTCTACTCAGATAAGAGATGTCCGTCTTATTGCTGACAACAAAACACGCAGGTCGAAGGGCATCTGCTATGTTGAGTTTGCAGATGTAGAGTCTGTGCCGCTGGCTATTGGGCTGTCAGGTCAAAAACTTTTGGGCGTTCCAATCATAGTGCAGCCCTCTCAGGCAGAGAAGAATAGAGTTCAATCAACTGCTACTCCAGCCCCACAGAAAACAACAGAGGGTCCACTCAGACTGTATGTCGGGTCTTTACATTTCAACATAACTGAAGATATGTTGAGAGGAATATTTGAGCCCTTTGGAAAGGTATTTTTTATATATATATATATAAATGTACATATTATTTTTGCTTTTTTTGTTTACAATGTTCTTTTTATATACATCGTATAAGAAAACAATGGATGCTTAAGCAACTGGATCAGATATGTTTTTGAAGGAAAGAAACTAAAATTATGATAAAAATAGATTATGGGGGAAAAAATCCAACAACATTTAAAAGATAAACTGAAAAGTTAAAGTTACTTGTACATAGACACATGATAAATCTGGAAAAAATTAGAATGAACATATCTTTCTTTCATTCTAGCGTTACCCAATGACTACTAAAGGAATGGATAGTCCTTTTTGTCATACGTCTTTAAAAGGGCATTAAGTAGGCATAGACACATTGTGTTGTAGTTTGTTTGCGTCTTTCGGCCCAACACATCAGTTATTGGCAAAGAATTGGTAAGTACCAGGTTGCTCTCCCTCTTTGATCCCAACTTGCTTGACCAGACTAGACTAGTTAGTCTGTTTCTAGAGGCACTGTGACAAGGTGGAGTAGGGTGTGGATGGTTCTGGTTCACCAATCCTGGTGCAAAACCATCAGCTATAAGTCGCAGGCAGCTTCCAGCTCCATTGTCAGGCACATTCCCTCCAAATGGATGTATATAATCTCTAAATTTAAACAAAAATGTGGGGGGACTGGTTGGTCTCGATGCAAAACGGCGGCCTCGACACAGAGATTATGTGGGTTCAAATCCTGGCTACACTGGTTGGGATTTTTATTTATGATTTCTCTCTGCGGCAACCACCCCTGGTCTCAGCAGCGAGGCCTGGCTTGAAACGTCAATTACTCATCGACGGAAGAAATATGAGTACTTCCAAAGTCTGAGTTATCTGCCTATGCGGTGAGGGACCCCTGTGCACATGGCTGCCAGGGAAAAATGGATTAACATGCAAAATTCTGTTCCTAGTACCGAGGGACTTTGTCAGGGGTAAAAGCTGGCGAACGCAAAAATATATATATATATATATGCAGTAATGATGTACTTTTATTGTTAAGAATGTCATTGTCAGAATCAGAAATAATGTGATAAATTTTCTAATATGCCTGTCTCTGTGTGTACAGTAATAATTAGCATTGAAATAATCAAGACTTGATTTGCATGAACAAATTTCTTCATTACATGTTACAAAATGCATATTTTAAACCATCAAACTGGAAAACAGGATTAGATAACAAAATTAGGCAAGGTCATTGTAATTATGGTATAGCTTTTGTCCACATGCTACCTGAAGACATTATTCTCATAAGTTATGCATTAAAATAAAATAATTTAACCAAGAAATTTTTATTTGGGTGGTAATATATATTCTTTGTTTCTCGTAGATAACAGATATAAAAATAATGCGAGATCATGACACACAACGTTCATTGGGGTTTGGATTCATTAGTGTAAGTAAAGACTTTTTTTCATATTCTGTGTTTGTGTAATGTTGTCATTGTTGTTGCTCATGTTTATATTAATAGAGGTCAGTAAGAGTTTCTTTTTAATTAGAATGACTGGTCACATTCTTCTGCATTTTGCCTGATGATTGCTTCATCTAATTGCCCACTTTGTAATTGTGTTGCTGTGGTTTATCTCAGGCTAATATCTGCACCTTTCAACCCAATGTAACTGTGACAGAAAGAAATCTTTCTTGCACTTGGCAAATAAACCACACAGCACTTTTAAGTCTAGTTTGGCTCAACACTTATTCATTTACAAATTATTCAGCATACGTCAAACATGGTCAAGTTTTTCTTACAGCAACTCTTCTGGAAGTTCAGTCTTTGCCATTTTGATCATATCTATTATGGGGGGAACAGGCAAATAAATGCAGTGCCCGTGGTGAAGCTGGAAGCAGGGAACAAGTGGTGAGCTAACACACAGCAAAGTATGGTGCTAGTTTTACAAAAAAGGACAATACAAAATATTTGACTCTTCGGCCTACAGGCAGCCTTCTTCTGAAAACATGGACAACACAGACAACAAAATGAAGATATACTCTTACTACATGTTCTGAGGTAATTAAATCCAATACTACAACGATGATGATGATGACTACAAAGAAGGGAGAGATAAAAATCTTTCAAGATCTTGTCTTTGTAACTGTTGTACTTTTCTTCTGTGACTTGGCTGCCATTAGATTAACATCACCATCCACTGTTTTCAGCTCCTGCACTATCTGTCTTATTGATTCCTGTAATTTACATACATATATACAAGTCATAGTAAAGTTTCATTTTGGAAGCCAGTCTTGAAAGGCTGCAGCAATGAGGATTTTTAAATGTGTGCTGTTTGGCATGCTCATTTCACAAGAAGTGGTACATTTTTTTGCTATAACTACTAAACATGTATGGTTTGATTCTCACATGAGGTGATTTTTTGTAAATATAGACAACAGCATTGAGATTCACATTTGGTGGTAAAATTGATTTCACTTAAATTTTAAGGAGCCTAAAAGATGTTAATCAAGATCATCCTGTAGGTATATTATTGATACCACATCTATGATGATAATCGCTCTCATTTGGTGTTATTGAACATCTTGCCTCTGTCTCGAGACAGTGGTTCAGTAATTGTCACGATTTAATTTACACTTTTATTGTAGAAACCTTTGAAATTGTCTTGTGTGTTGTCTCTTCAAATTAAACTTGCTTAAATACATTATTCATTTTTATCCATGTTTGTCTCTCAGCATTTTAACTTTTAAATAAATAAAATAATCACTGAAATGTTTTATTGTATTAATTTGTATTCTTTATTTCTTCATTTATGTATTAAAATCTCCACAGTTCACAAATGCTGATGATGCAAAGAAGGCCCTTGATCAGCTTAATGGTTTTGAATTAGCTGGGCGTCCAATGAAGGTTGGACATGTCACAGAGAGAACAGCTGAGGGTGGACAGGGATCCGGACATGGTCATATGGACATTGATGAAATGGATAGGGCAGGTTTTGATCTTGGAGCTACTGGTCGTTTGCAGCTGATGGCCAAACTGGCTGAAGGTATGCGCTAAGAATAGACAATCAATTTTGTATATCAGTGTGGTCCAGCCTTTTGTTACCAAACTCAACGAGAATAATATTACTGGACAGATCTAAAGACTAATTTTCTAGAGAAACACTGGTAAAAGACTTTTGAATCTCTAGTCTAGTCAACAGTATTATCACTGGTTATGTTTCATGAAGCAAGGCACAAATCCAGGGTGTTTTGTACCACGGAAACCCTAGAGAAAAGATTGGGCCAGTAGAAAGATTGACTTACTTTGAGTTAACTTTCCCAAAACTCACAATTTAAAAATTATGGTATTGATTTATCATCTATTAATGAAGAAGAAGAACTTTGCTGATGACATAGTTCTCATCAGCAGTCAGATAAAAACGATGCAGGAAAACACAAATAACTATCATCAATAGCCAGCAAAATTGGGCTTGAGGTCAATCATGAAAAGACTAAAGTCATGAAAAGTTTAATTCCAACAAGTGACAAAATATACATGGAAACAAACCAGTAGAAGAGATCGATCACTTTATCTATCTTGGAAGTCACATTGATCGAGAAGGGGATACGAGCAAAAATTAGAATCAGACTGGCTAAAGCAGCAATGTCTTTCAGAAGCCTTGAAAAGTTGTGGAAATCAAAACTCATTAGCACAAACACAAAACTTAGGCTATTCAATCAAATGTACTATCAACCCTTACGTATGCGTGTGAAAGCTGGAAAACAACAAGAGATATAGAAACAAAGTTGAACGCATTCGAAAATAATGTCTAAGGAAAATACTTGGTATAGAATGGAACGAATTCAACAAACGAGGAATTAGAGAAATCGCCAATCAACCACTAATATCTTCAGTAATAAAGAAAAGACGATGGTCATAACGTTGGACATGTGATGAGAAGAGATAATAATCGAATAGCAAAGCAAGCCCTCATATGGGAACAACAGGTAAAAGAAAAAGGAAGACCCAGGGAGACACTGAGAGAACATTGATGAGAGAGGCAAGAGCAGCAGGAATCGGCTCCCTCAATGAGATAGAACTGCTTGCACAGAACAAGACAGATGGCGAGATTTAATAAAATATCTTTAAAAGAACTGCTAGAACAAAATTCATATAGGAGAAGGTGTATCTTGGTCTACGCCTATGGGCCGGTTACGGCTCGATCATAGATAGATAGAATGAGAAGACCATGGTTGGACCACGCTGTTGTATATTATTTCTTTAAAAAAAACAAAAACAGTAAAATTGACTTAGTTATTCCTTTTGTGATTTAACCAGTGATATTTATATATATAGCAACATGAGAGAAACACATTGATTTACCCTAGATTGCGATACATGTCTGTAGATCATATTTTTCATGATACCATTGTATAAAATTACTACCACTTAATTGTTACATTGAGGTTCGGAAAATAAGATTTACTTTGAACTTTTGCTATACAGGTGTGCTTTTACCCAAGCAGAGATGGATGCTGTAATCATTTCTTGGGTTACGCTAGGATTATGGCAACATTTTGAATGCTTGATGTCGTGGTCACTGGAGGTGTTCTGTTGTCTTTTCAGACAGCGCCCGTCAATCCAGCCATATGTTCATCTCCCTCTAACCGTTCGCTGTCTGTCCCGTGTTACAAAAGTTTGTTTGACATCTCACTGACGGCTGATAATTTCCCCGTCATTAAAAATAAAAATGAATTTCTTGAAAATTGGCTAAATTAATTAATTAAATTTTAAAAATTAAATAATTTAAAAAAAAAAAAAAAGTCCCTGTTCTACTATATCGTCATACTTTATGCACTTAAAAAAAATAACTGCTATTTACTTCAAATAATTAAATTAGAGGTCAGCAACAAACAGTCATTCAACATATTTGTCAAGGCAGTCCTACTCTGTGGTTTGGAAGAGAACTGTCCAGATACCAGTAGGAATGGAGATGAAGAAAAGGGAATGGATTGGCCACACGTTGTAAAGACCATCCAGCAATTTTGCAAGACAGTCAACAACTGGAATCCAGAAGAAACTAGGATAAGTTGGAAGGTGCACACATATCTGGAAAAGAACCATTGAGACAGAAACAAATATTGCAGGAGGGAAGTGAGCTTAGTTGGAGATGTTAGCACAGAACTGGGCCAGCGGGCAGAGATTGGTTGCAGCCATTTGTTCCACGAGGAGCTGCAAGGTATAGTCAAGTTAACAAACAGTCATTGCAGGTAAGTACATTTTTTTGCTGCGTCTGTGATAAATATACAGTGTAAAATATGACATCTCTCCGTTCACAGGAACCGGCTTTCAAATACCACAGTATGCTGCAAATGCTCTCAACAACCTCACTCAAGCTACAGTCACCGTCGGGGGCATCCCAATGAACCCTTACACACCTTTACCCCTGCAAGCTGGGATCCAATCAAATATGGCAGCCACGCCTGGAACAGCTGTTGCACAAGTAACCAGTACCCCTCCCATTGCCACACAGTGTTTCATGTTATCTAACATGTTTGACCCTGCAACGTAAGTTTATAGCTAATTTGACTAAACAATTTAGTTTAGTGGACAGGCCTTCTTAATTGTACAGGGTAACTCCCTAGTGTCCAGATTCTGTCCTCAGCACTTTCCCCCAGTATGCAATGTACCCACAGCCTGCTAGCAAAAGCAGTTTTTTTTTCGTTCATCAGCTTTCACCTCTGTTGAAGTCCCACGAACTAAGAACTTAAATTTTGTGCGTTAATCCATTTTTCCCTGGCAGCCGTGTGCACAAGGGTCACTCGCCACACAGGCAAATAATTCCATCTTCGGGGGGTTGCTCATATTTTGTCAGTCGATGAGTAATTGTTTTATGTCAGGCCTCATTGCTGAGACCAGGGGCTGGTTGCCACAAAGATGAATCATAAATGAAAATCTCAACTGGTTCAGCCGGGATTTGAACTCACAACCTCTCTGACTCTAGACTGGTGTCTTGCCTTGAGACCAACCAGCAAAAGCCGCGAAGATGGCTTCAACTCAGATGCCCATACTCTATAGCACTGACAAAGACCTTGATCCCAAACTCCTGAAACATTTGTAGCAGATAACAATGGCTCTCTTCTGGTCTCCCCTGACCAGGACCTCCAGTAGCCACAAGGGCATGACTAGTTAATAGCTGGTAGATAAGACAAATGTAATCTTGTGGTATGCTGACAGTGTTCTTATACAGGGTGTATGTCAGCAAGAGTATGCATACCTTTCTTTCTGATGTTCTCCTGATTGCTGCTAGAAGAATGAATAGTTCTCTTCATCATCCATTCTTATTAAGATGTGAAGTGGGTCATAGATGTGCCGTGTCCTGGTTTATTTGCGCATTTCAGCCCAACACATCAGACATCAGTACAAGTACAAATGAATCAGATGCTCTAATGTAAATCAGATCATGTATTTTAGATTATAATTTTTCTTTGTAATTGCTTCATAGATCAGGATATTTTTTACATTAGTTTACAAATGAGACTTTCTATGTGTTATGTAAATGATTGTCACCACTCACAGAAGACAATGTTTGATTACTTGTCAAAGCTGAACAAAATGGCACATTACATCTAAAGTAAAAATAGCATTAAAAGTTAACAATTATTTCAAGTGTCCTACACTAAGCAGAATGTTGCAGTTTGTTAATATGTGGAGCTTGGTAGATAGACTAAAATGAACATTGTGTTAGCAGTTTCACAGGAGGAGACTCAAACTTGTTGGATTGCCTAGTCAAGCACACAAATACATAGAAAAGTGCTTGAGAAGTTTGTGATACAGTACTCAGTGCAATGTTCTTGTTGACCAGTTGTCACAGTTCACCCTTGTCATTAAATCGGAGAAAAATTATGGTTTCCTTCTAGTGTTGGAAACAAATTTTGTCCTCTTTTAGAACATCTTTGTTACACATCTTAGCTGTTGATAGCACTTGCAGCATATATTATAAAAACATATTTCTGTGGCCTTCGTCAATTTTGTTGTTAAATAGGTAAAAATGTAAATTTACATTTTAGGTTAATTAGAAGATCTGTACGACACAGTGTTCTGTTGTGCTTGATTTGTTAGTGTTTTCTTTCTGTTACTGGAACTTTCTGTAGGCAGATGTTGCATTTCATTCATTTTTCTCTCAGGTTGAAGTTGGCACTTAATGGTAGAAGTCATAGCTCTTCACAATTGACAATTTGAGGCTAGTTCTTGTAGGTTTTGGTTTAGGACATCAGTCCTTTGGTTGTGTCTTCCCCATTAATTGTTTTGTGTAATGATTCTCATGGTCTGCATTTGAGTCCTCGTAATCTTATGTTGTCATTATTAAATTTGTTTACAGAGAGACCAGGGCTACATGGGATCAAGAAGTACGGGATGATGTTATAGATGAATGCAACAAACATGGTGGTGTCCTACATTTGTATGTGGACAAGAACTCCCCTCAAGGAAATGTTTATGTGAAGTGTCCAAGTATATCTGCTGCTGTGGCTTCTGTCAATGCATTGCATGGACGTTTTTATGCAGGTATGGTATCCATTTTGTCATTATAATTTAGGAATGATTGTATTTATCAAGTTCAGAATTGTTTATATTACGCTACAGATAAAACATGTGTTGTGTCATCTTGATTTTGTGTTATCAGTGCTAGACCTGGGCTTGAAGATACTTTGAAAACAAAAAGGTGAGCAAATTATCTGTTGTTGTTTCTTTATATATTCTATGGCGGGGATTAGCTAGCTTTTTGTCTCAGTTCTTCATTTCTGATCTTATCTCAGGCTGTTTCCTATCAATCGTCTAATTATGTTGTATTTTGTGCCTGTGCTATAGAGTCTATTTAATTGTTCTTGTAGGTTATTTATTTCTATGTATTATTGCCTGCAAATAAAAGCACGTCGATCTCTCTCTCTGAGGGGTTGGCTAACTTGCATTAATAGTCCATGTAAATAATAAACATTGGGGGGGGGGGGGGATAGTATGCACCGCTGTCTTACACCTGATCTAATTTTGAAGCGGTCTGTGTTACCTGCTGCTGTTCTTCGGGTTGGTTAGATGTTTGCTTACTCTGTATGTTAGTATCTCCCACAGTTTGTTCTCTATTTACTCTGTGAAATGCATTTTCCTGTTCAAGAATGCTGTGTACAAATTTTGATTGTGTTCTGCCGTCTTTTCTACAAGCTGTTTTAATGTGAATAGAGCGTCAGTACATCCTCTGTTTTTCGGAACCCTATTTAAGAATCAATTAACTGTAGTTTTATTATTGGTCTCATCCTTTTTCCCACAATTTTGGCATATAATTTTCCTACATGACTGAGACGTGATATACCTCTATATTGATTGCCGTCTCTATTGCTACCTTTATTTTTCCATATCGGTACGATTATTGCCTGTTGTCAGTCTTCTGTGGCTTTCTGTTGGTGCCATGTTGCAATGAATATTCTATGCAGCCATATAACTCCTGTTTCTTCTGCTGCTGCTATTATTTATTCTGGTATGTTATCTATCCTCAGTATTTTATTTCTTGGAGCATATTTGATTACTTCTTCGATTTCCTCTTTCGTGATGTTGGTTTCAGTATTTGTGCATGTGTTATTAGTAGTTGGTGCCATGTTTAATAGATTTTCAAAATATTCTTTCCCTCTCTGTTGCATATATTTGTTAAGTTGATATTGGCTGTCCTTCTTTATCATTTATGAGCTCGGTGGGATCGTGGTTTTCTTTTCTCGCTCTTGTTGCTTTTAAATCTTGTTTCTTTTTCAGACTGAATAATTTTATAAACACCATATTTTATTAACAGGTCATTATAAATATATCAGAGAGAAAGATGGATCTTTTGTTTGATTTTTTTCTATGAATTGCATACATTCTCTGGCTCATGTTATTGAGTTCTGCTTTCACTCCATCGTCAAGCTTCCCATAGTCATAACATAGAACCACTATCTTCTTTGACTGTTGTGCTGCAGAGTGTGCTGTAAATGCCTAAGTGCTCCTTTGGTTTTGTATAAACAGATCCATTCATATGGATGACTTATTGAATTTTATTTATGACTTTTCTGTTTCCCTAATATACCAAGCTTAAGGTGTTAATATTATAAATGTATGAAGGTTCTTGTTTGAATGTTGCCATGGTTGGTGAGAATGTTTCTCTGAATATGTGGTTTATTCATTACATCGCCCCCACCCAGTCTCTGAGTGTGATATCATATGGCTAGCGCTCTCTCTCTCAATGGCAAAAAGAAAAACATATGTCTTGTGAGCACTTTACACTTGTTACAGAACTCTCTGCAAAAAGTTTTAAAAAGTTGGCCTGCAGAATTATTAGATAGATTTCTACCTAAAACATCATATTATTAATAGTTTAAAAAAAAATGTTTGTACCTCTGAAGTCTGAGGGATATCTACCTAAATGGCAAGAGACACCTGTGTGTGCTGGGAACAAAACAGTTTTTCATGCAAAAAATTCAGTCTGTGAAAAAGTCCAGTTGTTTGCAGGGGCTTCACCAGAGGTGAAAAGCTGCTACACAGATAATAAATAATTGTGCCAACTTGGAATGAATTGAAAAGACTTGCATGAAGTGTAATGTGAACATGCTTGTATTATCACAGCTATTCATTCTTACCAAATACTTTCTTGCAGGTCGGATCATTACAGCAGCATACGTTCCCCTACCTAACTACCACAGCTTGTTTGTTGATTCTGTACGAGCCAATCAGCTTCTCATGCCCTCATCACAAGCACTTTCCGCTTCCTACCAGACAGGATTTGCATCACAGCTGCCATTGCGATAAATGTCATTTTGAATATTTTTGTATCATTGTTTTGATTTGTTTATCATGGTAATGTCTGTGTGTGTGTGTGTGGGGGGGGGGGGGTTACTTAACTAAAAACCATAATTAATTATTGACTTTATTACTGACCACAACATTGACATTTCCCATGTTGATGGTGTGAATATTATAACTAATGATCATGCTGAAGTCGGATGTGTTGGGCAGAAAGGCGCAAATATCACAGTTATACTGTAAACTACAACACAACGCAAACACACCCACTTACGTCCTTTTAAGGGATTATGATGAAGAGTAATTCTGTAGTCTACTAGAATACTCTAGTCATCGGGCGAACGCAAGCAAGCATAACTAATGATGTCTTTCTTAAAGTAGAAGCCTTCACTGTTGACTATACCATTGTTCGTTAAGGAACACTTGTAATCCATCAATGCTACCAGAGAAATTAATTCTTCTGTGTACACCTGTAGACATTAATAGTTACTAAAAAGACTTTTCCTCATAAGCACAAAAGGCAGCTGTATTGATAGAGAAAAGTGAGACATGATCTGTCAGACAATTTCAAAATATGATAACCATGGAACATTATCTGAACAATTTTCCGTTGCTTCTCCTGCACTAGAAAATCACTGCTCTAGACATTAATAATTTTGAAGAAAGCATTTGTCAACTCCAGGTCATGGCTGGGGACTTCTTCGCACAGCTTGTCCAGTAATGGCGTTAGAACCTCCTCTGTTTAACTTATGTTGGGCATCTTCAGCAGCCATTTTGTCTTTGTCACTTTCATCAGAGGTTCTTATCCTTCAAGTGGCCTGTTAGAAGTCCTACAAATTATTTTTTATTTTTGTCTGTTGAGCTAATTTACCACCTTCCTTAGCCAACTTGTCTGTTGAGCTAATTTACCACTTCCTTTGCCAACTTGTTTGTTGAACTAATTTACCACTTCCTTTGCCAACTTGTTTGTTGAACTAATTTACCACCTTCCTTTGCCAACTTGTCTGTTGAGCTAATTTACCACTTCCTTTGCCAACTTGTCTGTTGAACTAATTTACCACTTCCTTTGCCAACTTGTCTGTTGAGCTAATTTACCACCTTCCTTTGCCAACTTGTCTGTTGAGCTAATTTACCACTTCCTTTGCCAACTTGTCTGTTGAACTAATTTACCACCTTCCTTTGCCAACTTGTCTGTTGAGCTAATTTACCACCTTCCTTTGCCAACTTGTCTGTTGAGCTAATTTACCACCTTCCTTTGCCAACTTGTCTGTTGAGCTAATTTACCACCTTCCTTTGCCAACTTGTCTGTTGAGCTAATTTACCACCTTCCTTTGCCAACTTGTCTGTTGAACTAATTTACCACCTTCCTTTGCCAACTTGTCTGTTGAACTAATTTACCACTTCCTTTGCCAACTTGTCTGTTGAGCTAATTTACCACCTTCCTTTGCCAACTTGTCTGTTGAACTAATTTACCACCTTCCTTTGCCAACTTGTCTGTTGAACTAATTTACCACCTTCCTTTGCCAATTTGTCTGTTGAACTAATTTACCACTTCCTTTGCCAACTTGTCTGTTGAACTAATTTACCACTTCCTTTGCCAACTTGTCTGTTGAGCTAATTTACCACCTTCTTTTGCCAACTTGTCTGTTGAGCTAATTTACCACCTTCCTTTGCCAACTTGTCTGTTGAGCTAATTTACCACCTTCCTTTGCCAACTTGTCTGTTGAGCTAATTTACCACCTTCTTTTGCCAACTTGTCTGTTGAGCTAATTTACCACTTCCTTTGCCAACTTGTCTGTTGAGCTAATTTACCACTTCCTTTGCCAACTTGTCTGTTGAGCTAATTTTACCACCTTCCTTTGCCAACTTGTCTGTTGAGCTAATTTACCACTTCCTTTGCCAACTTGTCTGTTGAACTAATTTACCACCTTTCTTTGCCAACTTGTCTGTTGAGCTAATTTACCACTTCCTTTGCCAACTTTTCTGTTGAACTAATTTACCACCTTTCTTTGCCAACTTGTCTGTTGAGCTAATTTACCACCTTCCTTTGCCAACTTGTCTGTTGAGCTAATTTACCACTTCCTGTGCCAGCTTGTTTGTTGAGCTAATTTATATCACCTTCCTTAGCCAACTTGTCAGTTGAACTAATTTACCACCTTTCTTTGCCAGCTTGTCTGTTGAGCTAATTTACCACCTTGCTTTGCCAACTTGTCTGTTGAACTAATTTACCACCTTTCTTTGCCAGCTTGTTTGTTGAGCTAATTTACCACCTTTCTTTGCCAGCTTGTTTGTTGAGCTAATTTACCACCTTGCTTTGCCAACTTGTCTGTTGAACTAATTTACCACCTTCCTTTGCCATCTTGTCTGTTTATTTGATTCCAGGACTATTACAGTGACATGAAGATCCACTGAATGAAAGAAATGAGTGACCTATATATGCTTTCTCTTTGATACAGGTAAATGAAATAAAAATGCTTGCTCTTTGAAACAAATACTTGAATGCAGAAGAATGAATGAAATGACAAATATGTTTACTGTTTGTAAGAGTAAAGTGCAACAAATGGTTACTGCTTGGATGAAAGAAATGAGAAAAATAGTTATTGCTTAAATCAAATAATCACCGAATATTCATATTGAGAAAGTGACTTTGATATGTGTCTGACTTATTACTGCCATTTTTTGCGTGCATGACCCATATAGACGGGACACAATAAATGTTGTCATTTAGTTAGAACCTACATTTGATTAAGTGAAGTTATGTAAAAAGTTTCCTTTAGCTTTTTTTTTATATATATTGATGAGATGACTGATTTATATATTGCACAACATTTTGATAAATTAGGTTATCTGTACTAAGCTATCCTGTAATATAAGAAAACAATCATAGGTTATTGAGAGCTGGATGTAATTAAGTTTATTTTTTTATGCTGTTATATAAACACATTGCATTGTAACATATGTTTGTTGTGGAACAGACTCATTGAATATGATGAAAATAAATTTAGTTCTCATGTACAATCTGACTTGCTTGTGTATCTCTTTCACTTGGCCACTGTTTTATGTTGATGAATTGATATCACTATGCTCTAATCAGTCCCTCTTAAAAACAGGATTTGCTCCATGATCACTTCCATTGCACAACCCAGACTTCTCGTGTGTAATTGTGTGCATGTTTGTTCTGCATGCACTTTAAATTTCCACACTTTGAGAGTTGAGGCCCTCCTTTAGTTCCACACTTTGAGAGTTGAAGCCCTCCTTTAGTTCCACACTTTGAGAGTTGAGGCTCTCCTTTAGTTCCACACTTTGAGAGTTGAGGCTCTCCTTTAGTTCCACACTTTGAGAGTTGAGACTCTCCTTTAGTTCCACACTTTGAGAGTTGAAGCTCTCCTTTAGTTCCACACTTTAACAGTTGAGGCCCTCCTTTAGTTCCACACTTTGAGAGTTGAGGCCCTCCTTTAGTTCTACACTTTGAGAGTTGAGGCCCTCCTTTAGTTCCACACTTTGAGAGTTGAGGCTCTCCTTTAGTTCTACACTTTGAGAGTTGAGGCCCTCCTTTAGTTCCACACTTTGAGAGTTGAGGCCCTCCTTTAGTTCCACACTTTGAGAGTTGAAGCTCTCCTTTAGTTCCACACTTTGAGAGTTGAGGCCCTCCTTTAGTTCCACACTTTAACAGTTGAGGCCCTCCTTTAGTTCCACACTTTGAGAGTTGAGGCTCTCCTTTAGTTCAACACTTTGAGAGTTGAGGCTCTCCTTTAGTTCCACACTTTGACAGTTGAGGCCCTCCTTTAGTTCCACACTTTGAGAGTTGAGGCCCTCCTTTAGTTCCACACTTTGACAGTTGAGGCCCTCTCCTTTAGTTCCACACTTTGAGAGTTGAGGCTCTCCTTTAGTTCCACACTTTGACAGTTGAGGCCCTCCTTTAGTTCTTTTGATACTCTAAGTTCTAAAATAACTCTAGAGACAAAACAGGCACTCTACAATACAGTCTTCATTCCTGTGTTATGCTATCAAACCTGGACCATAGACAAGAAAAATAACTACCAAGATTAAGTGTATTAGCTGGGGTTTTTTTTCCTGTTCACCAGCTTTTACTTCTGACGAAGTCCCTAGAGACTAGGAACTGAATTTTGCGTTTTAATTCTTAACTCTTTCAGGACCAAAACAGGAATTTTCAGATTTGAACCAGGTTAATTTTCCTGTTTCCAGAAATGTTACTATATACCTTTTTCATTTGATTACTTCACACAATAATTTAGATAAATGTGGTATGTGTTATACATCACCGGAAAGGAAAATGGATACAGAAAATGAAAATAGCAATATATTTATGATATGTGATTACTTAAAGGAATAAATATTTTTTTAAATATAAAATATTCAAGGTAGATCATTTTAAATTTAAAATATTGTAATTAACTTACCCTTTTCCATGTTTATATGTGTTGCTTTCCACTTGTCTTGAAATATTACACAACATAATCCAAATTCCTCCTAAATACAGTTTATTTGATTAATTTATATCCACAAATAACGAAATTATGTACATTTTTGTAAATTATCCCAGAATGAAAAATATTATAAATTTATGTGACGTCAGAACAATAATATTTACTAGTCAAGTTTATTATTTTTATTTACACAACTGGACTTATTTTGTGTGATATGTCCCTAAAGTACCAGTTTCGTTATCAGAATAACTACCACTCGATTCCTCTGAAACACTGATAGTGCTGGAATAGAAGGCATCCACTAGCTAAACATAAGCCAGATCGTCTTACCTTTTTATCATAACTTTTACCAATATTCCGACCCATCATCACAACAAAATTATTGTCCAAGTCTAAATACTATGAATACTCTATTTCTGAATCATTCAATAACAAAGTTTCGAACATAGATTTAGCTTGTTCTGCTCTATATAGTTTTGGTTGAATGCAAGAAATATCAACAGTGAGCGTGGCCATTATGTGACAAAAATTTGAGGAATAAACAATGAATATAAATAAAAATTTTCCAATGTTCGAAACTTCGACCATGTCGGTATAAACAGAAAGATCAAGAGAACTTCCGGAAATCAAGTATTGGTTGAAATAAAAACGAAAATGAAAACGAATCAAATATTCAGCTACACTCGAAATAACCGATGTGTCGGTGAGTGATTAGAACTGATCAATTTCATAGAACCGAGGTGTCGGATAATAGTACGGAAAGAGTTAATATCCGTGTTTTTTCTACCCAGTGTTTTGCCATAATTTTTTCTTCCTGAAAAATACTTCTTTCACTAAATTTTTCATATTTTCATTATAACAAGTCATAGATATTATTATATTATGCATCAAATTGAAGGGGAAATGACACAAAATTCATTTTCAGAAACAATATTTTGAAAAAAAAATTGAAGGATAAGAATGTAAGCAATTAAGAATAACAATTTTTGTAAAAAAAAAAAAAAAATTATATAACAATTGGTACTCACCTACCCAAAGTGGGGGGTCCATTTTAATCCAACAGTGCTTACTAAAACTAATATAATATTACATTTAAAGTTCTCAGAACATAATTCCTAACTTTTTCTGCTTTTAATAATAATTCACGTTTAGGAGCAGTAGATACTTCACTGCTGCTAGCCATTTTTCACTTATAAACACGAATCACCTGATTCAAGGCTTTAGAAAGCAACAAATTTTGACGATTTTGTGAACAAATCAAGCCCACGTTGATCGACCAAAAGACAGGAAATTCTATTAGAGTTATATCCTTTGCGGATGTGGTAGCTTAAAATGTGTAGTATTTACTATAACGAAACAAAATGAAAGTAACCATGACAGCGTTCCCAAGGACATAATGAGTTAATCCATTTTTCCCTGGCAGCCGTGTGCACAGGGGTCCCTCTTTGCACAGGCAGATAACTCCAACTTCGGAGGTACTCGTTTTTTCCGTCAATGAGTAATTGACGTTGCAAGCCAGGCCTCGTTGCTGAGACGAGGGGTGGTTGCTGCAGCAAGAAATCATAAATAAAAATCCCAACCGGTGTAGCCAGGATTTGAACCTACAACCTCTCTGTCTCAAAGCCAGCGTCTGGCCTCGAGACCAACCAGTTACCCATATTAGCCGATTGACAGGAAACAGCCCAATAGATAAGATTAGAAATGAATAACTGACTAAAAAAGCAAGCATTCAGTAATTTCTATCATAGAATAAATAAAGAAACAACAGATAACATGGCTTAGCCATATGATAGAAGGAAAAACCAAAACACAATGAACCTTCAATAAATGTGAGAACACCAGTTCCAAGGGTTGTCCGCAAAAAAGATGGAATACTAGAAACACTAGGAATCATGACGACAGCAGAGGTCTACTAGGCAGAAGAGCAAAATAACATAAATTATATCTCCCCTCAATACTGAAAGACAAATGAGGAAGAAATGGGCAGCCCTTATATGTTAAGGCACCCTAGTGTCTGATGCTTTAGACTCTTAGTCTACATTCATTGAGTGCCATCTTCGCTTCGGAGTTTGGCTACCATACTGCGCCATTCTGCTCTGTCTCTTTGGTAATGCAGGTTGTCATAGGCTGACTTGTCCATCTTTCGTTGTTACTCATCCAACTTTTGTTGTTGCTCATCCATTTTAGTCTTAGCTACCTCTGCCTCTTTTACCTTGTATTTTCCCTTCCAATATTACTTTTAGTAGGCTGCTGTGTCTTTTATCATGCCCCAAAAATCTCATTTATCTTGTTTATATTGTGTTTAGTAGTTCTCTTTTCATTTTGACCTGTTTTAAAACTTCATCATTTGTTTTCTTTTCTTTCCATTCAGTTCTTCCCATTCTTCTATAAATCTACGTTTCAAGGCTTCAGTGTTCAGTTCTGATGCTTTATGGACCTGAAATGTGAAATATCTGATCTAAATACATGATAGCTAATTAATGTTAGTGGCATCAAACTTTCTGACCAAATCTACTGTTCACATCTACCTGTACTTCTTACAATCCTTATGTGCTAGTTTAAAGTACTCCACAATATATATGCCTTTCAGCCCAACACATCAATCTTCAACATTTTAATTTCTAATTTAACAAATCTTTTTCAGGGCAGTGTCCATTTTGGCCTGTACTTTTCTACTTCTAACTGGCAAGTGTTTTTTTAACATGTGCAGCTGGCACACTTAATCTCCTGTTTTTCCATGATTTTTGCTGAGCGAGCATCAGATCTTCCTACCAATAGGGTAAAGCCTTGAAGGAACCACAGATTTGGAGAGAAATATTTCCACCACCTGTGGTGTAATTTGAACCCCAACCTTCCAGTTGATGTGCCATCTTACCCTCAGACCACCTAATCACAACACGACCTTCCTCAGCAGCTGTAGCTGACATCTTCATTGCAGTGTCTGATATCCATATTTAGCCAGACATCTTCAGGTCTCATTTAAATGCTTGATGGTCAATTACTTGTATTCACCTACTGACTATAGAAATACACCTCATCATCATCCGCCCTTAAAAGTACATTAAGTGGCTGTGTATGCGTTGTGGTTTGCAGTATAACTGTGATATTTGCATCTTTTGGCCCAACACATCCAGCTTTAGCACAGCATTTTTGAGTACCAGGTTGTCTTTCTCTCAATCTCTACTCATTTGGCCAGACTTTGACCAGGTTAATCTGTTTTTATAGGTAAAATAGTAAAGTACCGCCGTCACGCCAAGTGGCGTATCCATATGGTGTTAATAACCCTATATTTTACAGACCTTCAGCACATGCTTTTTTGGGGCAATGTGGTCGGTATTACGCCCGTGCTGCTTTACTTTCCCGGAAAAAAATCCAGTACCCATTTTAAGGCTGGGTGAACAATAGAATAATGTAAAATCATCCTAAATAGAATAAAGGATTCAATAGATACAGTAATGCGTGAAGAACAGGCTGGGTTTAGAAAAGGGAGAAGCTGTCTTGACCACATTTTCACTCTACGACTTATATTGGAGGAACACATTGAAAAGCAAAAACCTTTTGTACTTAACTTCATCGACTTCAAAAAAGCATTTGATAGTATTCATAGAGATTCTTTGTGGAAAATTCTGAAGCAATATGGCTTACCATCAAAAATCATAAATATTATCAAAGACATGTATGATGGTTACACATGTGCAGTTCGAACAGAGGAAGGACTGAGCGAATGTTTCCCAATAGAAACTGGGGTTAAACAAGGATGTATTTTATCGCCCTTGTTATTTGGAATTGTTATGGACTTCATAATGAAGAAATGCTGCACTGGTAATAAAGGAATCGAATGGATACAAGGAGACCATTTGGAGGACCTTGACTTTGCTGATGACATAGTCCTCATCAGCAGTCAGATAAAAACGATGCAGGAAAACACAAATGAACTATCATCAATAGCCAGCAAAATTGGGCTTGAGGTCAATCATGAAAAGACTAAAGTCATGAAAAGTTTAATTCCAACAAGTGACAAAATATACATGGAAAACAAACCAGTAGAAGAGATCGATCACTTTATCTATCTTGGAAGTCACATTGATCGAGAAGGGGATACGAGCAAAGCTATTAGAATCAGACTGGCTAAAGCAGCAATGTCTTTCAGAAGCCTTGAAAAGTTGTGGAAATCAAAACTCATTAGCACAAACACAAAACTTAGGCTATTCAAATCAAATGTACTATCAACCCTTACGTATGCGTGTGAAAGCTGGAAAACAACAAGAGATATAGAAACAAAGTTGAACGCATTCGAAAATAAATGTCTAAGGAAAATACTTGGTATAGAATGGAACGAATTCAAAACAAACGAGGAAATTAAAGAAATCGCCAATCAACCACTAATATCTTCAGTAATAAAGAAAAGACGATGGTCATACGTTGGACATGTGATGAGAAGAGATAATAATCGAATAGCAAAGCAAGCCCTCATATGGGAAACAACAGGTAAAAGAAAAAGAGGAAGACCCAGGGAGACACTGAGAAGAACATTGATGAGAGAGGCAAGAGCAGCAGGAATCGGCTCCCTCAATGAGATAGAACTGCTTGCACAGAACAGAGACAGATGGCGAGATTTGATAAAATTTTAAAAGAAAACTGCTAGAACAAAAATTCATATAGGAGAAGGTGTATCTTGGTCTACGCCCTATGGGCCGGTTACGGCTCGAAAGGTCAATAGATAGATAGATAGAACAATAGATACTTATCCAGAAGACTGGATACATATATACACAGATGGTGCAGCCACTAACGCTACTTCAAAAGCTGGATATGGAATACTAATACATTATCCAGATGGAACAGCAGAAGAAATTTGTGGCCCTTGTGGTGAAGTTTGTAACAATTATGAAACAGAAATAACAGCTATAGAAACAGCAATTTATCATTTAAATACTATTTTCGATACCACACCATCAAAGAAAACAAACAGGTATATTTACGTATTCCAAATCGGCTCTGCAAGCACTGGAAAACAACACAAACAAAACAGAACTCACACAGCTTATCATAGACACAGACAAACTCATTGAAACACATAACATAAGATTGGTAATGCAATGGATCCCAGGACACTCAAATATACCAGGAAATGATAAGGCAGATACATTAGCTAAGAGAGGATCTAAACAGACACAGATACATATATCCATCACACTAGACACAGCCAAACAAGTCATAAACTCCAACAGTAGGGAGGAGTGGCTGAATGGATGGGCCTTAGGGAAAACAGGGAGAGAGCTTTTTAAATATATGGCAAGACCAAATCCACAAGACAACATCAACAACCTAACAAGAAGAGACCAAACCGCCATCTTCAGACTGAGAACAGGACATGTTATGCTGAATAACCACATTAATAGAATACAACAAAACCATACCCCAGTATGTCCACTCTGTAATCACCCACAAGAAACTGTAGAACATCACTTGTTTCAATATCCAGAGCTCACTGACATCAGAACTACACTACTTCCTCAAAGACCCTCCAAATGGAATACTCTATACGGAACAACAGCAGAACTTAAAAATACCTGCAGATACTACTACATGGCATTGAGTCGAAGGGCATCCGCTCAAAGGTCACTGGATCCATAACAACAACAACGAGGCTGGGTGAACCCGGAAGCCGTCGGTTGGTATCAGACCCTACCCCGTGTCCTTTGTAGTCCAGTTCACTAACCACTGAGCTATCGCAGCTCCCTGTTTTTATAGGTACTGCGAGATATGGTTTGGATGGTTATGGTTAGTTGAAAGGCCCTGGTATAACTGCCAACAAATTAAAATCCATAATTACTCAACTGTCTGTGCCAGTGGAATCATCCAAATTTAAAGTCATCTCACTGAAGGATCCAAACAAAGAAAGGCAGCTGCAGTTCCTATCATAGCAGCTACAGCACACACCAAAAAACATAAGGCCAAGCACCACCGAAAATGAATGCAGCTGAACTGTCCATCATTTAATATCATCATTCATCATAAGCAATCAGAATATTGAAACATGATCTGAATGAAAAACACAGCTCCCAGTGTGCACAGAGCACTTTTCTCATCATGGGTCTATGTCATACACTGTGCCATACTTTCTCATCATGGGTCTATGTCATACACACTACCATACTTTCTCATCATGGGTCTCTGTCATACACATTACCCTACTTTCTCATCATGGGTCTATGTCATACACAGTACCCTACTTTCTCATCATGGGTCTATGTCATACACAGTGCCATACTTTCTCATCATGGGTCTATGTCATACACAGTGTCATACTTTCACATTATGGGTTTATATCATACACAGTACCCTACTTTCTCATCATGGGTCTATATCATACACAGTACCCTACTTTCTCATCATGGGTCTATATCATACACAGTACCCTACTTTCTCATCATGGGTCTATGTCATACACTGTGCCATACTTTCTCATCATGGGTCTATGTCATACACAGTGTCATACTTTCTCATCATGGGTCTCTGTCATACACAGTACCCTACTTTCTCATCATGGGTCTCTGTCATACACAGTACCCTACTTTCTCATCATGGGTCTATGTCATACACAGTACCCTACTTTCTCATCATGGGTCTCTGTCATACACAGTACCTTACTTTCTCATCATGGGTCTTATTCATACACAGTACCCTTCTTTCTCATCATGGGTCTCTGTCATACACAGTACCCTACTTTCTCATCATGGGTCTCTGTCATACACAGTGTCATTCTTTCTCATCATGGGTCTCTGTCATACACAGTACCCTACTTTCTCATCATGGGTCTCTGTCATACACAGTGTCATACTTTCTCATCATGGGTCTATGTCATACACAGTGTCATACTTTCTCGTCATGGGTCTCTGTCATACACAGTACCCTACTTTCTCATCATGGGTCTATGTCATACACAGTACCATACTTTCTCATCATGGGTCTCTGTCATACACATTACCCTACTTTCTCATCATGGGTCTATGTCATACACAGTACCCTACTTTCTCATCATGGGTCTATGTCATACACAGTGCCATACTTTCTCATCATGGGTCTATGTCATACACAGTGTCATACTTTCACATTATGGGTTTATATCATACACAGTACCCTACTTTCTCATCATGGGTCTATATCATACACAGTACCCTACTTTCTCATCATGGGTCTATATCATACACAGTACCCTACTTTCTCATCATGGGTCTATGTCATACACTGTGCCATACTTTCTCATCATGGGTCTATGTCATACACAGTGTCATACTTTCTCATCATGGGTCTCTGTCATACACAGTACCCTACTTTCTCATCATGGGTCTCTGTCATACACAGTACCCTACTTTCTCATCATGGGTCTATGTCATACACAGTACCCTACTTTCTCATCATGGGTCTCTGTCATACACAGTACCTTACTTTCTCATCATGGGTCTTATTCATACACAGTACCCTTCTTTCTCATCATGGGTCTCTGTCATACACAGTACCCTACTTTCTCATCATGGGTCTCTGTCATACACAGTGTCATACTTTCTCATCATGGGTCTATGTCATACACAGTGTCATACTTTCTCGTCATGGGTCTCTGTCATACACAGTACCCTACTTTCTCATCATGGGTCTATGTCATACACTGTGTCATACTTTCTCATCATGGGTCTCTGTCATACACAGTACCCTACTTTCTCATCATGGGTCTATGTCATACACAGTACCATACTTTCTCATCATGGGTCTATGTCATACACAGTACCCTACTTTCTCATCATGGGTCTATATCATACACAGTACCCTACTTTCTCATCATGGGTCTATGTCATACACAGTACCCTACTTTCTCATCATGGGTCTCTGTTATACACAGTACCATACTTTCTCATCATGGGTCTCTGTCATACACAGTACCCTACTTTCTCATCATGGGTCTCTGTCATACACAGTGTCATTCTTTCTTATCATGGAATTTATGTCATACACAGCACCATACTTTCTCATCATGGATTTATGTCATACACAGTGTCATACTTTCTCATCATGGGTCTCTGTCATACACAGTACCCTACTTTCTCATCATGGGTCTATGTCATACACTGTGTCATACTTTCTCATCATGGGTCTCTGTCATACACAGTACCCTACTTTCTCATCATGGGTCTATGTCATACACAGTACCATACTTTCTCATCATGGGTCTCTGTCATACACAGTACCCTACTTTCTCATCATGGGTCTATATCATACACAGTACCCTACTTTCTCATCATGGGTCTATGTCATACACAGTACCCTACTTTCTCATCATGGGTCTCTGTTATACACAGTACCATACTTTCTCATCATGGGTCTCTGTCATACACAGTACCCTACTTTCTCATCATGGGTCTCTGTCATACACAGTGTCATTCTTTCTTATCATGGAATTTATGTCATACACAGCACCATACTTTCTCATCATGGATTTATGTCATACACAGTGTCATACTTTCTCATCATGGGTCTCTGTCATACACAGTACCCTTCTTTCTCATCATGGGTCTCTGTCATAAACAGTACCATACTTTCTCATCATGGATCTCTGTCATACACAGTGTCATACTTTCTCATCATGGGTCTCTGTCATACACAGTGCCCTACTTTCTCATCATGGGTCTCTGTCATACACAGTGTCATACTTTCTCATCATGGATCTATGTCATACACAGTGTCATACTTTCTCATCATGATACACTATGCCATATTTTCTCATCATGGATCTACGTCATACACTATGCCATACTTTCTCATCATGGATCTATGTCATACACTATGCCATATTTTCTCATCATGGATCTATGTCATACACTATGCCATACTTTCTCATCATGGATCTATGTCATACACTATGCCATATTTTCTCATCATGGATCTATGTCATACACTATGCCATATTTTCTCATCATGGATCTATGTCATACACTATGCCATATTTTCTCATCATGGATCTATGGCATACACTATGCCATATTTTCTCATCATGGATCTATGTCATACACTATGCCATATTTTCTCATCATGGATCTATGTCATACACTATGCCATATTTTCTCATCATGGATCTATGTCATACACAGTGCCATACTTTCTCATCATGGATCTACGTCATACACCATGCCATACTTTCGCATCATGGATCTACGTCATACACTATGCCATACTTTCTCATCATGGATCTACGTCATACACTATGCCATACTTTCTCATCATGGATCTATGTCATACACTATGCCATATTTTCTCATCATGGATCTATGTCATACACTATGCCATACTTTCTCATCATGGATCTATGTCATACACTATGCCATATTTTCTCATCATGGATCTATGTCATACACTATGCCATATTTTCTCATCATGGATCTATGTCATACACTATGCCATATTTTCTCATCATGGATCTATGTCATACACTATGCCATATTTTCTCATCATGGATCTATGTCATACACTATGCCATATTTTCTCATCATGGATCTATGTCATACACTATGCCATATTTTCTCATCATGGATCTATGTCATACACTATGCCATATTTTCTCATCATGGATCTATGTCATACACTATGCCATACTTTCTCATCATGGATCTATGTCATACACTATGCCATATTTTCTCATCATGGATCTATGTCATACACTATGCCATATTTTCTCATCATGGATCTATGTCATACACTATGCCATATTTTCTCATCATGGATCTATGTCATACACTATGCCATATTTTCTCATCATGGATCTATGTCATACACTATGCCATATTTTCTCATCATGGATCTATGTCATACACTATGCCATATTTTCTCATCATGGATCTATGTCATACACTATGCCATATTTTCTCATCATGGATCTTTGCATTAGCCACATGCCGATCATCCCTCAGGGTTTCCCTCCCCACTAAGCCACTCGTATCGTACACATGTATTCAAGGTGTCCCCTATGTCTAATATGTATACAGCAAGAACTTATGAATCGTCTCGAGAGTAATTGGCTTCTTGGAGACAAATAATAATAAATGAATATTATTATAGAGGGAAACTTTCGAGACGATAATTCAGCGAATCATAGGAGGAAGAGGTATGTATTACAGCACTCAGAAAAAAATGACAAATAAACAACAGAAAATTGACTAATAGAATAATTGACTTCTTGCTCTGTGGACAAATGTTTACGTCTATAAGAATGCTGTGCCTGCAATATCCGCCCCTCGGGCTCTACACCTATACCAGGCCATTGGTTTATTGCACTTGTCCGGAGATGGATAATGAAAACAAATGTCCTAAAGTACAAGAGGACAAATCACAGGAAAAAGAACATTAAAGATGGCGTTCCCTTTGGTGGAGTTGTGTCGTCGTTTTCTTCTTCAGCTATTGCTATACGTTTTTACAGCATTAAGGGGCATGAACAAGACGGTTGCTTTGGATGGCCTAGACTCACGTGCACTTGCTCAGTCGCACGGCCTAGAACCCGTTCCACTTTATAACTGGCCAACTCCAGTAACTTGCTCAGCAGCACGCGGAAACACTGAGAGCTTTCTACAAATTAAATGACTTACGCGTCCTTGACAACAGACCGGCGTAAACAAACCGCCATTTTGACGCGTTCAATAGTGCAGCAAGGCTGAATAATGAGATAAGGAAATTATAACAAAATGCAATGAATCAAAAGAAGCAAAGTGATTAACATCAAATAGAAAGCGCGCACACTCACATGAACCCTAAAACAATAAATAAAAACAAACAAATAAACAGGAAATTTCACTGGAAAACAGCACTTATCTGTGAATCTTATGTATAGGCCAGCCAACAGGGCGCCATCTTGGTCAATACAAAATGAAGCCATGCGCATTATCCTGGGATGTACGAGGGACACCCTGTGTGGCAATGAGGTATCTTCTTGACTTTCCAACCATGGATGACAGAATCAAGATCTGGAGAGCACGAGCATACCTGAAGATTAGTACAGATACAGAGCATCCATTGCACCACGTGCTCAACACAGAGAAAGGCACCAGGCTAAAAAGAGGCAAATCATGGGTGGGCCGAGCAGAAGATGTCATCAAACAGGTCTGTGGGCTTACCAATCTCAGCGTTGGTGAGGAGTGGATACCGGTGCCTACGACATTCAAGGGGACTTTCTCATGTATTGTCACACTCGACAGGAAAAGTAGGGAACAGAACCCGTCGTGGTTAATGCTGAGGTCAACGGTCTCATCTGCGATAACACCGATGAGAAAGATGCAGTCATCTATACAGACGGATCTGTAAGACGACACGAAAGAAGTGCATGGGCATTTACAGCACGTTCGGCAGGCAGAATGGCCAGGAAGACAGTGGTGCATACGCCATGACCACGAGTAGCATGACAATGGAGGTGATGGCAGTGACCAAGGCATTCAAATGGTTAGAGTCACAAGACTACATCCACGCATGTATACTGAGTGATTCGATGAGCATGATAAAAAAAGTGGAGGCGGCTTTGTACGCATGCAATGGGTAGAGTCGTTGCAGAAATCCAAAATACGAAATGTCACCTTGTCTATGTCCCTGGACATGCGGGAGTGCGGGGAAATGAGAGAGCGGACAGGTTGGCTAGCTGCGCTGTCGTTGAGGACGGGCAACCGATGGATCGGGCGGACATCATCAATGCACTCCGAGATGTGGGAAGAGCACGGGACTTCGACAAACACAGATCAACGTCGCTTCTTCGGATGATGGAAATGGGAGTTAAGATGGGCACAGCCAGAAATGAGAAACTTGGTGGCCGTGTAAGAAGACTTATCAACCAACATAGAACTGGAGTCGTCAGTCGCTGGACACTGAGGGAATTGCTGAGGAGGGGATCTGAGCACCTATGGACATGTTCGGAGTGCAATGATGATGACCCGCATATAACTCAATAACTCAATAACTCAATAACTCAATGAACAAGACGGTGCTTCTGAGATCTTCACCAGTTCCCCATAACCTGTCAGGCAGGGTTGTTTCTGTGAACCATAGTTGTGTTCTTAGGGTGCTGTAGGTGTGCTCTAGGCTTTGTTTGGATGCTCTACGGTTGCAAAATCACTGAATTCTATCTTGGGTAGGTGTGCTTTGAGGCCACAGTGACCTGTTCTGAGTCTGAATATATTGGTTTGTTCATGTCTACCTTGTTTAAGCTGTTGTTTTCTGACTCATATTTTCTATAACTCTCTCTATCTCTCTCTCTCTCTCTCTCTCTCTATATATATATATATATATATATATATATATATATATATATATATATATATATCACTCTCTCTCTCTCTCTTCTGTTTTCCTAACTTGTTTCAGGATTATATTTATTTCTTTGAAGTTGGTTGGACTGTTGAAGGGTTGAAGGCTTTGAGAGTTTATATCTGCTCATTTCAAATACTTGGGCACAATAATATCAGATGGAAGATGCATCACAGAAATAAAAAAAACAGAATAGCGCAGTCCAAAATAGCATTTCAGAAAAATATCTTATGCAACAAATCAATGTCAATTGAAATGATAAAGAGAGTTCATCGGTGCAATATAGAACCAATTCTGACCTATGGAAGCGAATCATGGACAGTAGACAAACAAATAAAAAGAGGCCACAGAGATGGAATTTCTCAGAAGAATGTTGAAAGTTTCCTTGACAGTTAAAAAGACCAAAGAGGAAATTCTCAAAGTGGCTACAACAACACACAAAAAAGGGAGCTCCTTAAAAAAAATATCAGAAAGAAACAATCAACATTTTTCGGGCACATCATGAGAAGAGGAAAGTTGGAATGCTTTGTTACAACTGGCAAAATAAAAGGAAAAAGAGATCGCGGACGACAAAGAGAGAAAATACTGGATAGCTTGGTGTCATGGCATGGAAAACGGTCAACAACAGAACTGATATGATGCACTGTAGATAGAAGATTATGGAAGGACATGGTCGCCTACGCCAACCGGTATGGCACATGATGATGATGATCTCATTTCTAGAGATGCCACAGTGTGCTGGTATCCACTGTATGACTAGCTATGTCTTCTCTGACAGCGAACATATGTAGTTCTATATTCCCTGCATGGGTATCTCCTGTTGACGTCGCTTGTGTGACTGACTTGGCATCATCATCATCAAGTACCGGGCCTACTGGCGCAGGTGATCATGTCTCTCCACAATTTTCGATCTCGACAGTTATTTATTCTGTTGTTGACCTTCTGCCAAGCCATTCTCTTAAGCTGTCTGATATTTTGTCTCTTTGCTTTCCTCTATGTCGTCGTCCCTCAATTTTCCCAGATGTTACAATATATTCAAGTTGTTCTCTTCTCATTACATGGCCAAAAAATGATGATTGTTTCTTTCTAATATTGGAAATTAGCTTTCTTTTTGCTTTGACATCTTTCAGAACATTTTCATTACTCTTCTTAGCTGTCCATAGTATTCTCAACATTCTTCTGCAAAACCACATTTCTACTGCCTCCAGTGATTTTCTTGTTTGTTATCCTATTGTCCATGGTTCACATCCATATGTTAAGACTGACTCTATATAACATTTAAGAACTCTTTATCTTGTTTCGATTGTCAAAAATGGATTGCATAGTATCTTCCTCATTTTTTGGAAAGCTGCTTTTGCCTGAGCCATTCTGCATCTCACCTCTTTTGTACATCTTCCGTCTGAGGTTAACAAAGTTCCCAAATAATTAAATTCATTTACCTGTTTTAATATTGTTCCACTTGGCATCACTGAGGGTTATAATTTTGTGAACTTGTGTGTTGAGAGTTTGAATAGAGTGTCACTGCCTCTGCTCTAAAATATGTGCACCTTTCTCAGACTGGAAGAGATTATATTTCTATCTTTCCACTTGGGTAGGTTATATAGATGCCACTGCCTCCCTTCTTTGAGGCTTCAGATGTGGATCCATCTATCTATCTATCTATCTATCTATCTATCTATCTATCTATCTATCTATCTATCTATCTATCTATCTATCTATCTATCTATCTATCTATCTATCTATCTATCTATCTATCTATCTATCTATCTATCTATCTATCTATCTATCTATCTATCTATCTATCTATCTATCTATCTATCTATCTATCTATCTGTCTGTCTGTCTGTCTGTCTGTCTGTCTGTCTGTCTGTCTGTCTGTCTGTCTGTCTGTCTGTCTGTCTGTCTGTCTGTCTGTCTGTCTGTCTGTCTGTCTGTCTGTCTGTCTGTCTGTCTGTCTGTCTGTCTGTCTGTCTGTCTGTCTGTCTATCTGTCTGTCTATCTATCTATCTATCTATCTATCTATCTAGCTATCCATCTAATCTATTGTCCTTTCGAGTAGAAGACGGCACATAGGGCAGAACCACAATCTCAAAAACAGAAACCTTGCGTGCCAAAATGCCACATATTGCAGAGATCATTGCTTCTAAAATATATGGCTCTGTTTCCGTAACAATACTTTCTACAATGACAGCTTAAATGTAAATATACGTGCCCATTTATCTTGTGTATTTTTATTTTTGGCCATCTTTAAACACGCGAAGTCCCTAGAGACTAGGAACTGAATTTTGCGTAGTAAAAAAAAAGTAAAGTACCCCCGTCACGCCAAATGGCGTATAGGGAATATGGTGTTAGTGACCATACATTTTACAGACCTTCGGTACATGATTTTTGGTGTAATGTGGTCGGTATTACGTCCGTGCCGCTTTACTTCCACAGAAAAAAAAATCCGGTACTCATTAAAGGCTGGGTGAACCCGGAAGCCGTCGGTTAGGATCGAACCCTACCTCTTGTCCTTTTTAGTCCAGTTCACTAACCACTGAGCTATCGCGGCTCCCTGAATTTTGCGTTTTAATCAGTTTTTTTCCCTGGCAGCCGTGTGCACAGGGGTCCCTCAACGCACAGGCAGATAACTCCGTCTTCGGAGGTACTCATATTGGTTTTTCGTCCATGAGTAATTGACGTTTCAAGCTGGGTCTCGCTGCTGAGACCAGGGGTGGTTGCCGCAGAGAGAAATCATAAATTAAAATCGCAACTGGTGCAGCCGGGATTTGAACGCACAACTATTCTGTCTCGAAGTCGGCGTCTTGTCTCGAGACCAACCAGTACCAGGGGCATTTTTTTGGAGCCTGATGAATCACATGACTCTCGAGTTGCTCGTTTTTTGGAGACTATTCTTGGAAGGTCAAGGATTATTTGGGTTCAGTTTTCACGGCTGGACCTTGGTTCGGGTGTGAGTGCTTCACATAGATCTTTTTTAAAAAATTCTAATACATTTGCCTGTTGTTTTTGTCGCGATTATTTCGTTTGTACATAAATGGTACTCCAGAGAGATTATTAAAAAAAGAGCCCAAAATTGAGAATAATCGTGGACGACTTGGCCATATGGAGCTCTGAGAAATGCATTGCGACAAGTACCTGAGTGCAGTAAGTCCTGTCCTCAATAGAAAAGTTAGCACTTGACTGGCTTCTTCTTTTATCTTTTCACTGATACCTAAAAGGTATCGTGGTTTATATCATTTGTCGTTCTTGAGCTGCTCGAACTGTCTGAATTAGTGATTTTCCTTTGTTGTTACATGTCTCTGTCACTGCATCTATCCATCTTCTTGTCTCTTTCTCACTGATACCTAAAAGGTGTCGTGGTTATATCATTTGTCGTTCTTGAGCTGCTCGAACTGTCTGAATTAGTGATTTTCCTTTGTTGTTACATGTCTCTGTCACTGCATCTATCCATCTTCTTCTAGGTCTTCCTCTTGGTCTTTTTCGGTGCATTCTCGAGAAGAACGCCCTTGATGGTGATTGGTGAGGATTCATTCTGACCAGGTAGCCAAACCATTAAGTTGTTGTTGTTCTATATATTCTTGGCAGAGTTTAGTTCCTACCATTTTTCTTATGGTTTCATTTGGTATTCTATCTCTTCTTGTGTTGTTTGTTGTCTTCATAAATTCAACTATTTATGTACTTTTATCACCTAAACCGCAGATGTTCCAAGTGCCTATTAAACGCTCTGATTGTTTTCTTTGTGTTGTTGTTTTCCCGCTTTCATTTTGCATTTTCGTTCATGCTCGTAATAGCACAATGGATGGTAATTAAAACAAACTGTAAGAATACATCACAAATAAATCTGTTCGAAATAACACAAGAACGCTTGAATTTCTTTTACTGCGGGCATTGAAATTCACTTATATCTTACATTTGACTTCCATCGAAAACTGCACCGTGTTGCCAGCACAGTCACACGCCGGAAGCCCTTGACTGGCTAGTTAAGATAAATGAAGGAAAAACAACATAGTATTCTCCCTCTTAAACAAACAGCAGTCTCATACTAAAACTAAATAGAAAATAATCTGAACTGTAGTAGTCAGTAGCTGGACACACATGAGGAAGGAGATCTGATCGCCTGTGGAGTGTCATGTGTCTGAGTACCATGTTCGGAGTGCAATGATGATGACCTGCAAATAACTCAATAACTGCAGCATGTGCAACAAGAACAAAATACAATTTTGCGCAGATCAACAGACCCCAAAATCAAGTAAATAGAATCATAACTGGTGACATGAGGCCAACACACATTAAAGTACTGGGGGAGCGGGGGAGTTACGCATTTGACAGAAGAGACAGCAGCGCCCAATAAGCAGGTAAAAGGTAAATCATAACACTAACTAATCATCTCATGCAGCAGTTGTTGATGCAAACGTTGGGGCTGTCTGTTGTAGATTCTGGGCTGTAGCTGCTCACATATTGCCCCAGACAACATCGCTTAGTGGAATTAAAAAAAAAAATCTAGGCTACGAGAGCGGTTCATTGGCGTACCAAAGATACACCTATATCGACTAAGCTAAGGACAGCTAAGAGGAGTAATGAAATCGTCCCGAAAGAGGTCAAAGCAAAAAGAGAGCTAATTTCCAATATTAGTAAGAAACAATCATCATTTTTTGGCAATGTAATGAGAAGAGAACAACTGGAATATATTGTAAGTACTGGGAAAATTGAGGAACGAAGAGATAGAGGGAAACAAAGAGAAAAGATACCAGACAGTTTAAGAGAATGGCTTGGCAGAATGTCAACAACAGAAATGATAAATAACTGTCGTGATCGAAAGTTGTGGAGAGACAGGATCACCTACGCCAGCAGGCTTGGTACTTGATGATGATGATATCGACTAAGAGGTACTGACGTAGTATTAGGCACCACCATAGACATTTATTTATTTACAACAAACAAAACAGCTAAGGCACAATCACAATATAATTGGCTATGGGCACAACATAGGCACATATTTATATATTCTCATGGTTTCCAGTAAGACCAGTGCTGTCCTCGTCCCGTCCTCGTCCCGCCCTTGCACACCGATATCGGAAAACTCATCAAGCGTAGAAAGTCGTGCATTGTTGAACAGCTACACCAGCGAGAGCTGGCGAGGAGTGGATACCTGTGCCTGCGTCATTCAGGGACACACATTCTCGTGTATTGTCACACTCGACAGGAAATCTAGGGAACAGAACTCAGTCGTGATCAATGCGGAGGTCAATGGTCTGGTCTCATCTGAGATAACACCGATGAGAAAGATGCAGCATACGGACGAATCTGTAATACGACACCAAAGGAGTGCATGAGCATTTACAGCACGCGTTTCGATATTCCAATTGCAAACGATGAATGATGATATCGTATGACAGGGAACAGTTGGCTGTGTTCAATTTCTGCGCGGTTTCGCCTTATGTCTTTTGGCGTGTGCTGAAACTGCTACGATGGGGACTACAGTTACCTTTCTTTGTTTGGGAGATGAGGTATTAATTCGGATGATTACGCTGGCACGGGCAGTTGAGCAATTATGGATTTTAATTCGTTTGCAGTGATACCGGGGCCTTCCATAACCAACCAACCAACGTAAGGTCACATTTGTCTACGTCTCTGGACATGCGGGGGTACGGGGAAAGGAAAGAGAGGACAGGTTGGCTAGCTGTGCTGTCGTTGAAGACGGTCAAATAATGGATCCGGCTGACATCATCAATGTCCTCAGAGATGTGGGAAGGGCACAGGACTTCGACAAGTCCCCGTCACTCCATCGGATAAAAGAGATGGGAGTTAAGATGGTCACAGCCAGAAACGAGAAACTTAGTGGGCGTGTAAGAAGACTTGCATGCTATGAAGATCTAAACACAGTTATAAAGAAAGTGGAATCATCAGACACCTTGATTATAATGGGTGACATGAACGCTAAAGTAGGAAAAGGTAAATATAAGACCATTATAGGAAATCATGGTTTAGGAAAAATGAATAACAGAGGAGAAAGATTAATACAATTTTGTGAAGAAAACAGACTGATAATATGCAACACCTTCTTTGAGCAAGATAAAAGGAAATTATACACATGGAAAAGCCCTGGAGACAGGAAGAGGAATCAAATAGATTACATAATGATAAAAGACAGATTCTGGAACAGCATCAAGAAAGCCAAAACCTACCCAGGAAAGATATTAATTCAGAACACAATCCTGTAATGATAAAAATGAAAATCAAATTAAAGAGAAACAAACAAAAAAACTAATTCAGCAACACCAATAGATACAACAGCGTTAAACCAGAAAGATGTACAACAAACGTATACTGTACAAGTAAAGAGCACATATCAGAAGCTACTAGAAGAGATTGAGCAGTACAGAAGAGAAAATCATGAGGAAAAAGTCACAACAAAATGGCAATGCATAAAAAAAAACAGCATGCAAGAATCCTGCAACACCTTGCCCAAAAAGGAAAGTAACAAAAAACAAAAATGGATAACTGACAAAATCTTAGAAAAAATGGAAGAAAGAAGACAAGCGAAAAACACTGCCAGATACAAGGATATTGACAATGAAATACGGAGAATGTGCAAAAAGGCAAAAGAAGACTGGTTCAACCAAAGATGTCTAGAAGTCGAAACTATGGAAAGTAAACAAAACTTAAGAGAGATGCACACAGAAATAAAGAGAGTGACTAATAAAGACAAAAAAGCTGCGGGAAACGGATGTATTGCAAACAAAGAGGAAAGAATACTAACAGACAGCAAAGATATAATAGATAGATGGCAAGAATATATAACAGAATTATTTCATTACGAAAGGGACAAAAAGTCAGACATAAAATGTACATACAACTATAAGATCCTGAAATCTGAAGTAGAAAAAGCTATAAAAACAATGAAAAAGGGAAAGGCAGCAGGACCTGACAATATACAGATAGAGATGATACAGGCTCCTGAAGATTTTGGCATCGAAGTGATAACAGACATATGCAATGACATATACCATACATGATACATACCAAACGAACTAAAAACGTCAACTTTCATTGCATTGCCTAAACAGAATGGTGCAGTTGAATGCAGTGATTTCAGAACAATAAGCCTAATGAGCCAGGTAACAAAAATTTTACTAAAAGTTATACAGGGAAGGATTCAGAATAAAATCAATACTGAATTAGATGAGCAACAATTTGGATTCAGGAAAAACAGTGATACAAAAGAAGCCATATTTAGCATGAGAACATTGATTGAAAAGTACATAGAAGTAAACAAACCAATACATGCCTGCTTCATAGACTACACCAAAGCTTTCGATAGAATACACCATAACCAACTTATAGACTACCTAAAGGATATAAATCTAGACGACGCAGACATACAACTAATATGTAATTTGTACTGGGAGCAAACATCAATAATAAAATATAACAAGGAGAACTCTACACCCATTGATATAAAAAGAGGAGTAAGACAGGAATGCATCCTATCACCAAGCTTGTTCAATCTATACACTGAGCAAATCTTTAAAAACATCACAGAGATGCCAGGCCTAAACATTAATGGAAAGATAATCAATAACCGGAGATATGCTGATGATACTGTTCTACTAGCAGAAAATCCTAAAGACCTACAACAATTGCTTAATGTGATAAACATAACAAGCAAAAAAATATGGACTAGATATGAATATCAAAAAGACTAAGACTATGATCATAAACAAAGAAAATTCTCAAGACCTACAAATAAATATCACAGTTGAGGGAATACATCTGGAGACAGTCCAGAGCTACAACTACCTGGGACATGCTATAACCAATGATGGAAAATGTAAAATTGAAATAAACAAAAGAATAGGTATGGAAAAAAGTAATTTTAATGCCATGAAAAATATACTAACAACAAAACAAATATCAGCAGGGCTGAAATTAAGAATGGCAAAATGTTACATCTTCTCAATATTCCTGTATAGTGCAGAAACAAGGACATTAGACAAGAAAACAGAACAGAAAATTCTATCTATCTATCTATCTATCTATTGTTCTTTCGAGCCGAAGACGGCACATAGGGCAGAACTACACTCTCAAAAACAGAAACCTTGCGTGCCAAAATGGCACATATTGCAGAGATCACTGCTTCTAAAATCTATGGTTCTGTTTCCATAACAATACTTTTTACAATGACAGCTTGTCAAGCCATCGATCAACCTCCTTAGTCGCCTCTTACGGCATGCCTGGAAGGTCACAGTGTCACTATTCTTTACTTCCCACATAATGAGGCCCCGGTAACACACGGGAGAAACGGAAAATTGAAGCCTTTGAAATGTGGAGTTATAGAAGAATAGGTAGAATTGGATGGAAACAAAAGATAACAAACGATGAAGTTTTAAAACAACTGAAAATAAAAGAGAACTACTAAATACAATTAAAACAAGACAAATGCAATTTTTGGGGGGCATGTTAAAAGACACAACAGCCTACTAAAAGTAATATTGGAAGGGAAAATACAAGGTAAAAGAGGCAAAGGCAGACCAAGACTAACATTGACGAGTAACATCAAAAGATGGAAATCTATGACAGCCGGCACCATCAAAGCAAGAAACAGAGTAGAATGGCGATCCATGGTAGCCAACCTTCGTTGCGGAGAAGGCACTCGATGATGATGATGATGATGATGATAATGATGAGGAAGACTTATCAACCAATACAGAACTGGAGTCGTCAGTCGCTGGACACTGCTGGGCTTGCTGAGGAGGGGATCTGAGCACCTAGGAACATGTTCGGAATGCAATGATGATGATGACCAGCAAATAACTCAATGTTTATATGCTCTCATGGTTACCAGTATGACCAACCACCATCTCGTCCCACCCTTGCACACCGATACGAGAAAACTCATCAAGCGTAGAAAGTCGTGCATTGTTGAACAGAAACTCCAACGGGAGATCACTAGTGACATACTTCCAAAGCTTGCCCAGGAAATATGAACGAGACTTGTGGCAGGGGCGCAACCATAGCCAACTATATATATATATATATGTGTGTGTGTGGCTGACGGGCAGAAAATAAAATCGGAAAATATTCCAACTAATGGGGCATTTTCAGCTGTAGGAGCTATAGATCATCATCATCATGTGCCATACCTGATTCTATCACTTCTGGTCACTTTAAGTGGCTTTCTCAAACATCTCATCTCCGTGGTAACTAGCTTCTTTTTTTGTTTATACTTTCATCATATGTCTTGACGTTGGTGATCATGTCCCTCCACAATCTTCTATCTACAGTGCATCGTATCAGTTCTGTTGTTGACTATTTTCCATGCCATGACACCAAGCTATCCAGTATTTTCTCTCTTTGTCGTCCGCGATCTCTATTTCCTTTTATTTTCCCAATTGTAACCAAGTATTCCAACTTTCCTCTTCTCATGATGTACCCAAAAAATGTTGATTGCTTCTTTCTGATGTTTTTTAAGAGCTCCCTTTTTGTGTTGGCCTCTTTGAGAACTTCCTCATTGGTCTTTTTAGCTGTCCAGGGAACTTTCAACATTCTTCTGAGAAATCCCACCTCTGTGGCCTCTAATCGTCTTTTCATTTGTTTGTCTACTGTCCATGATTCACTTCCATGATCGTTGACTTCATAGATGGCTAATGTTTTTCTACACACAACCACCCTTACTCATTATCATCATCAAGTGCCATACTGGTTGGCGTAGGCAATCGTGTTCTTCCATAATCTTCTATCCACCGTCCATTGTATCAGTTCTGTTCTTGACTGTTTTCAATACCATGGCACCAAGCTATCTAGTATTTTCTCTCTTTGTCGTCCGTTATCTCTCTTTCCCTGTATTTTTCCAGTTGTATTTCAACTTTCCTCTTCTCATGATGTGCCCGAAAAATGTTGATTGCTTCTTTCTGATGTTTTTTTGTAGCTCCCTTTTTGTGTTGGCCTCTTTGAGAATTTCCTCGTTGGTATTTTTTTTTTTTATCCAGGGAACTTTCAACATTTTTCTGAGAAACCCCATTTCTATGGCCTCTAATCGTCTTTTCATTTCTTTATTTAGTGTCCATAATTCGCTTCCATATGTCAGAATTGGCTCTATATAGCACAGATGAACTCTCTTTCTCATTTCTATTGACATAGATTTGTTGCTTATGATATTTTTTTCATTTTATGAAATACTATTTTGGCCTGTGCTATTCTGCTTTTTATTTCGGTGGTGCATCTTCCATCTGATGTTATTATTGTGCCCAAGTATTTGAAATGAGCAGATATAAACTCGCAAAGCCTACAACAGTCCAACGAACCTCAAAGAAATAAAGATAATCCTGAAACAAGTTAGGAAAACAGAAGAGAGAGAGAGAGTGATATATATATATATATATATATATATATATATATATATATATATATATATATATATATATATATATATATATATATATATAAATATATATATAAATATATATATATATATATATATATATATATAGAGAGAGAGAGAGAGAGAGATAGAGAGAGAGAGAGAGAGAGAGAGAGAGAGAGAGAGAAGTTGTACTTGTTTCAGGTTTGTCCTGTTTATTTTTATGTTGCATAAATAAAAAGTAAAGTACCCCCGTCACGCCAAGTGGCGTATAGGGAAATATGGTGTTAGTGACCCTATATTTTACAGACCTTCAGCACATGATTTTTGGGGTAATGTGGTCGGTTTTACGCCCGTGCTGCTTTACTTTCCCAGAAAAAATCTGGTACCCATTTAAGGTTGGGTGAACCCGGAAGCCGTCTGATGTGATCGAACCCTACCCCTTGTCCTTTGTAGTCTAGTTCACTAACCACTGATTTTATGTTGCATGGTGGTGATGATTGTTTCATCGATATGACCCGTACTTCTGTTTTCTTACTATTCAGACTGAGACCTTTTTTGTTGCTTTCTTTTATTATTATGTCTATCATTTCTTGTAGTTCATTCTGTCTCTTCTACTAAGATTGTGTCATCCGCATATCGCAAATTATTTATGTAATGACCGTTGACTTCAATTCCTGTTTTGTCTACTATTGATCTCATAATATGTTCGCTGTAAAGTGAAAACAAATCCGGCGACAGAACACAACTCTTACTCGCAAAGCTGAAAACATCTCTCTAGTTGCCGGGAATTTCTTCACAACTCGCAGGCCTAAGTACATCTATAGTTGGCTGTGGTTTGACGTGCGCTGGTGCTCACGGGACTTTCTGCTGTTTTTCACGGTTTTCCGAGATAGCTAAGCACCGGTACTCACCATCCAAAAACCGGGGGAAGTGTAAAGCCACAAGGAAACCACAGAATCAAAATGAAAAATTAGCACCACCTGTTGTGGGATTCGAAACCAGGACTTCCATATCCAGAGGACGATGTGTTACCTCTAGACCACCCACACCCCATTGCGAATGTTGAGACTGCATGAACGCTACTTCTTGAAACCAAATGAACAAACGAACAAAGGAGGCGAAGACTCACCTCACGGAGGCAAAGCTGGAAGTTGTCTGCGACCCACAGTTAATGGCTTGCGCCAAGATCGGTGAACCAGAACCATCCAGACCCTGCTCCAACTCTCCGTGGTGCCTCCAGTAACAGACTAACCTATCTGGTCTGGCGAAGCGAGTAGGGATCGAAGAGGGAAGACAACTCAATACTCCAAAATGTCATGCTGAAGTCGGATGTGTTGGGTCGAAAGGCGCAAATATCACAGTTATACTGCAAACCACAACAATCGCAGACACGCTCACTTAACGTCCTTTTAAGGGCTGATGACGAAGAGAAGTACTCCTTTGTCATCGGGCGAAGGCAAGCAGTAAAAAAAAAAAAAAAAAGCAGTAATGGAACAATCTGATACCCTATCTAAGGATACTAGCAGAATAGAACAAACAAAGTCAGCGGTTCCATACCAGCAGAAAGTTAGTATTGTAACAAGAAGCTAAAGTAGCGAACACCATCAGGATGATTATCATCTACTTGATCGTAAGAAACATGTAAATACTTTATTATAAAGTAAAGAATACAATCTATGTCGAAATAGTTACACAATGTTCAGGATTGGAAAGAAGCATGTTGACAAGCACCAGAGGTAGTATCATTGAGTTATTTGCGGGTCATCATCATTGCACTCCGAACATATCCATAGATGCTCAAATCCCCTCTTCAGCTAGTCCCGCAGTGTCCAGCGACTGACGACTCCAGTTCTGTGTTGGTTGATAAGTCTCCTTATACGGCCACTAAGCTTCTCATTTCTGGCTGTGCCCACCTTAACTCCCATCTCTTTCACCCGAAGGAATGACGTGGACTCGTGGTTGTCGAAGTCCTGTGTCCTTCCCACTTCCCACTTCCCGGAGGGCATTGATGATGTCCGCCCGATCCATTGGTTGACTTTCCTGAACAACAGCGCAGCTAGCCAACCTGTCCGCTCTTTCATTTCCCCGTACTCCCGCATGTCCAGGAAAATAGACAAAGGTGACCGTACGTATTTTTGACTTCAGAAACGACTCTACCCATTGCATACATATGGAGCCTGCCTCCACTTTTCTTATCATGCTCATCGAATCACTCAGTAAACAGGCGTGGGTGTAGTCGTGTGACTCTAACCAGATGAATGCCTTGGTCACTGCCATCACCTCCATCGTCATGCCACTCGTAGTCATAACGTATGCACCGTCTTCCTTTACCGTTCTAAAAAGTAAGTAAAGTACCCCCCGTCACGCCGAGTGGCGTATAGGGAAATATGGTGTTAGTGACCCTATATTTTACAGACCTTCAGCACATGATTTTTGGGGTAATGTGGTCGGTATTACGCCCGTGCTGCTTTTACTTTCCCAGAAAAAATCTGGTACCCATTTAAGGCTGGGTGAACCCGGAGCCGTCGGTTGGGATCGAACCCTACCCCTTGTCCGTAGTAGTCCAGTTCACTAACCACTGAGCTATCGCGGCTCCTACTAATTTTTAGGGAATTAGTAAAACCCAGGTGTCCTCGCCAGGGTACGAACCCCGGCTGTTGCCGTGGTAAGCCAACCGCTTTACCGTTCTGCTTGCCGTAAAATGCCCACGCACTCCTTTGGTGTCCTATTACAGATCCGTCTGTATAGACGACTGCATCTTTCTCATCGGTGTTATCCCATATGAAACCATTGATCACGACTGAGTTCTGTTCCCTACATTTCCTGTCGAGTGTGACAATACATGAGAATGTTCCTCTGAATAACTTAGGCACTGGTATCCTCTCCTCGCCAGCCTTGATATTGGTAAGCCCACAGACCTGTTTGGTTATATCTTCTGCTGGGCCACAAATGATTTGCCTCTTTTTAGCCTGCCACCCTTCCTTGTGATGAGCTCATGATGCAATAGATGCTCTTTATCTGCACTTATCCTCAGGTATGTTCGTGCTCTCCAGATCTTGATCCAGTCATGCATGGTTGGAACGTCAAGAAGATACCTCATTACTTCACAGTCCCTCGTACACTCCGAAATAATGCGCATAGCTTCATTCTGTATTTTCTCCAGCCTGTCAATTTGAGTCTTACTGACAGTAAGAATTGCAAGGGCATACTAGATTGGTACATACTGTCGTATCATACATCCCTCAAGACGCCAGTGAGAATAGATGTCCACTGGCCTAATGGGATAACACTAAAAACAAAACTCTATTCGCATTACAATCAAATAATCAATCGATCGACCGATCAAGCAATCAAAGCCATTTGGAAATCTTTTTATTGAGTATAGGTTACTGACAAGATCTCTCCCACAGTTCATATTCTTGGACATTTTCTTTGCTTCTCTCCAGGGTAGACCAATGGTTGTAAAGGTTTCCGTGACTTCTCTTTCCCAAAGATTTCTTCTGTGTCTTCGTGGTTTTCTCTTCTCTTGTGAGTTGAAAATGTTTTCTTGTATTCGGTTAGGATGTTTCTCCTACAGTCTACATATTGCTTTGACTGCATGACTTCCTGTTTGTCCTACAGCGCACTTTTTTTAGCATTGACTGCCTGACTTCATGCACGCACTGCGGGAGCCAACTGAGAGTATTACACAACAGGTCCCTTTTTTAAATCCCCAGGGAAAAATACAAAGAGGAAGACCAAGGAATTCTTGGAGAAGTAGATAGAAGCAGAGATGAAGATGATGAAGATGATGGGGAAGACATGGAACAATCTTAAAAGAATGGCAAGAAACAGAACGGCTTGGAAAGTGTTTGTTGAAGACCTATGCTCCACAGGGAGCTGAAAGGTAGAAGAAAGAGAGAGAGAGAGAGAGAGAGAGAGAGAGAGAGAGAGAGAGAGAGAGAGAGAGAAAAGAAAAGAGCCTGACTTCATGTTCGTCCCACATCGTAGTAAAAAGTAAAGAGCCCCTGTCACGCCAAGTGGCGTTTAGGGAATATGGTGTTAGTGATCATAAATTTTACAGACCTTCAGCACATGATTTTGGGGGTAATGTGGTGGGTATTACGCCCGTGCCGCTTTACTTTCCCAGAAAAAAAATCAGGTACCCATTTAAGGCTGGGTGAACCTGGAAGCCGTCGGTTGGGATCGAACCCAACCTATTGTCATTTTTAGTCCAGTTCACTAACCACTGAGCTATCGCAGCTCCTCCCCCATCGTACTTTTTTGCTTTTATTGCATGACTTCAAACTGTGTCTGAAAAGTCACTTAGTTTTTCAAGAACGAAATAGTTAATCCCCTTGTCTGTGTTCTTGTAACCTGGGAAATCCTTTTACAGGTTGCTAGTCTAACCATCGCTATCTGTAGATATCTTCAGGTGGCGATAACCATCCCTCAACCTCCGTATTAGGTTAGTAGTCTCTTACATCGTGTTACGACATGCGTGACATGTGAGAGTGGCTCTATTTTCTCCCCTGACATCGACTAGGTCCCCGGAAGTTATCCACACTGCCATACTTTCCTTACAAGGGCTGTTAAAGTACAATATTATATATTATATAAATATATATATATATATATATATATATATATATATATATATATATATATATATATATATATAACACATGCCTCTGTGTAGCGATGAGGTTTTTTCTTGACTTTCCAACCTTGAATGACAGGATCAAGATCTGATTGACTGATTGATTGCCACGAGTTGATACGAGCTTGCTGCTCTTTGACTCATTAGATGTGGCGGGTTGTAATGGCTTTCTTGACATTCCCGGCTCTTACTGGAGAGGTTGGAGTTCGTCTGTCCCAGGCTATGTTGGGAAACTACTAGTCCAGCCCAGAGGTACTGCAATACTGGGTCATCTATACCAGTAACAGCCACCACTACGGGGAACACGGCAATCCTAGCTTCTGTTAGCGAGTCTGTTTTGACACAGACTGTTACCAGGGGAGACCGCGAGGAGGTAGAAATGCTAGGTCTTGGTCGGCTGATGGTGCGCCGACTCTGCTGTTGCGACCGCAGGTCGCAGGCGCTTGTGCTCCCCCTGGATCAAGATCTGGAGAGTCCAAGCATACCTGAAGATAAGTGCAGATAAAGAGCATCCATTGCACCACGAGCAAAACATAGGGAAAGATGTCAGGCTTTAAAAAGAGGCAAATCATATTGCGGCCGCGCAAAAGGAATCCTCAAACTGGTCTGTGGGCTTATCAATCTCAACAGTGCCGAGGAATGGAAACGGTACCTACATCACTCAGGGGCACATTCTTATGTATTGTCACACCCGACAGGAAATGCAGGGAGCAGAATCCAGTCGTGGTCGATGCGAAGGTCAACAGCCTCATTTTGGACAACACCGACCAGGAAGATGCAGTCATCTATACAGTCGGGTCCGTAATATGGCACCAAAGGAGTGCATGGGCATTTACAGCATGCTCTGCGGGTAGAAAAGTTGAAGAAGATAGCGATGCTTACTTTATTATCATGAGTAGCATGACGATGGAGCGGTGGCAGTGACCACGACGTTTATCTGGTTGGGTTCACAAGCCTACATCGACGCCTGCATATTAAGTGATTGTTTCTTTCTTTCAGGCGTTCACCACGTGACTACTAAATTAATGTATAGTCCTCTTCACCATCCTTTGTCGGAGTAGATGCGTTGTGTTGTGGTTTGCAATAAAACTGTGATATTTGCTACTTTAGACCAAACACATCCGACTTCAGGGCCGCATTTTTTAGTACCGGGTTGCCCTCCTTCTACGATCTCTATTCGATTGCCCAGATTAGATAGGTTAATCTATTTCTAGGGGCACCTCGACTATGTGGATACACTCTTTTTAATTTTCATAAATGATATCGTAATGGACATTCCACCCAGAATACACTCAGCAATATACGCAGATGATCTGGCGTTATGGGCTCGCAAGGAAAGTATGTCGGTGCCTGGACCCAGGATGCAAGATGCCCTAGGTGAACTTGTAAAATGTACAAACACCTAGTTCTTACCAATCAACAAAAAAAAAAAAAAAAAAAAAAAACTACATATACAATTTTCAGTCTATCAAGAAACACACTCTCTGCAAACTTGAAGATAAAAGACCATACACTCCCTATTGACCAAAACCCAACATATCTTGGCGTCACCATGAATCGCAGAATGACTTGGAAAAATCAGATAGACAGAGCAAGGAAAAAAGCCAGAAAACGAACAAATATTATGAAGAAATTGGCAGGAAAGGATTGGGGGGCAGATAGCAATATTTTGAAAAGACCGGTAGGAAGAGTCAGACCAGTTCTAGAGTATGGAGTCACAACCTGGGCTATGGATTCTAAATCACACCTTAGCAAAATTAACAGAACATAGAACCAAGCTGTCCGTATCATCACTGGTGCTATGAAATCTACACATATCAAGACTCTAGAAACAGTAACAGGTTTACAACCCTTAGATGACAGACGGGTCACTAAAGTATTGCAACAAGCGGAAAAATATAGAAGGCTCCTTAGCCACCCCATGCACCAACGAATAATTGGTTCCGGAATTGTACGACTAAAGAGGAGCAACTTCGCTGCACTTGCCAATGAACTAACTGCTGGAGACCCATTACTTTCCCAAACAATATCGAAACCCTCGGGCCCATCTGATATGTCTCCTCATGGAAAGCATAAAATACCAGAACTTAAGGAAAATATAACAGGAATCATGAAAAAATGCACACAATCAGACACAAAAAGAAAACACGTAGCAGAAAAACACACTCACGATACCTACCCACATGACTCTTAGTCCCATATATACACAGATGGCTCTGCTACAAATGCCACCAGAAATGGAGGGGAAGGTGTGTTCTTGACGCTGAATAATCAGGACGAGATCACCAAGTCAATAGCTACTGGGAAATTCTCAAACAACTTTAATGCAGAAACTAAGGCCATCAGAGATGCTGCAACACTGGCTACTCAACACAAAAATAGCATGCACAATAAATTGGTGACTCTCACTGATGCACTGTCAGTATTATCAGCTCTAAAAAGTCCCAAGAACAATGAACTAGATCTATCTATCTATCTTTCGTTCGCCTGAAGTATTGTCTATATCTGCAATGTCGTTTCCTGTATAAATTTTACTGGCTTTTGTAATTCTTGCAGTGGCCCATATAGTTTTGTCTGTAGTGTTGTATCTATGGGCCAATGGATTTTCCTCAGTCTACTATATTCAGTGCAGTCTTGAAGTATGTGTTCAGCAGTCTGGGGTGCCTGTCCACATGTACAAGTAGTTGATGTGCCGATCTTGAATTTTGTATACATGTGACTATGGAGTCGATTGTGTCCTGTTCTTAGGCGTATAATGATAACTTGTTCATATCTATTCATATTATGAAAGGCATCCTGATTTGGGGCTTGTGGTCCTCTGATTGATTTGATTATCTGTTTCTTATGATGGTATGTAACTGGTGTATCTAGTTGTGTGCCTGTTGAACCTTCCTTTGTCGACTGATCTGCTTTCTCATTTCCTGGTATTCCACAGTGAGACGGGATCCACTGCAGGGCAACCCTGTGGTGCTTGCAGAGTTCAGTCAATAAGGTCTGCAGATGTGGTTTTTCTGAATTGTAGTGCCTGGAGTACTGATCTTGCATCTGTCAAAAACACTACAGGCTGTGGGCTAAGATTACTGTTCAGCAGTTTTTCTATTGCCAACTTTATTGCTTGTATTTCTGCATCATAATTGTGACAATATTTCCCTGTTGCTATTTTATTCATATTCCTAGTGTTATTTGGGTACTCTATATATGCACCTGCTCCCCCATTCTTTACTGCATTCTGTGCTGATCCATCTGTGTACACACGGATCCATAGGTCTTGTGGGTATTCTTCATCCAGGAAACTGAGAGTTATTGTTTTTCGCTGTAGACTATTTTGTTCCTCTTTGTCAACTATTCCTTTCACTTCTGTCCGTATTTGAACTGATAATCCTGATTCATCTGTCCAGGGAGTCTGTTCTGGTATGGGCAGAAGGGGTTTAACAACTCTTGGCATGTCTGGTGTTTGTCTACTAATACGCTTGGCTTGGTGGATACAGCTGCTTCTCTTAAGTCGTCCCAATGCAAGATTTTGGAATCTGTCCTTCATTGGATGTCTCGGCATGCATACACATTTTTCTGCCTGTATCAGCACCTTTGTGTCTCTCCGTTCTCTCAGTGCTGGTATCCTCCACAATTTCTCCATCTCCAATATTGGTGTTGATTTCATTGCTCCTGTGATGACCCTAAGTGCCTGGTTTTGTACTTTATCCAGTTCTTGCAATGTGGTGTTTGATGCTGAGCACCATGCGGATGATCCATATTCTAAATGTGGGCGTATACTCTGTTGGTAAACTTTACTGAGTATTTTCCCACTCGCACCCCATGTGGTTCCACACAACTTTCTTAGAATAGCCAATTTCCTCCTTGCTTTTTGGGTTGCCTTATTTATCTGCTGTTTCTAAGATAGTTTGTTATCAAATGTAACTCCGAGATATGTAGCTTGTATGTCTTCTTTCACAGGCTCATTGTTTATGTAGATGGCTCCTGCTTTTTGTTTTGGGGAGAGTGTGAAAAGTGTAGTACTGCATTTGTCTGTATTGATGCTGATACACCATCTATTTGTCCATGAATTCAGTGCATTCATAGCTCTTTGTAGCAATTTGGAGGCCACTGTTGCATACTCCTCTGTGCACCACATTACCAAGTCATCTGCATACATTGCCACTTTGATGCCATGTGGTAGTTCAGTAACTAGGTCATTGATGTAGATCAGAAAAAGTGTTGGAGATAGTACCCCTCCTTGTGGAACGCCCTGGCGCAATAAGACCTTCTTACTCTTAAGACCATCCAGTTGCACTCTGGCTCTCCTGTTATGCAGGTATGCTTTGACCCATTTGTACATCCTGCCATTTACTCCATAATTTCTCAGTTTCTTCAAAAGCCCTTCCTTCCATACCTTATCAAATGCTTTCTTTAGGTCTATCCATGCTGCTAGTACCAGTTTCTTTTCTTGAAACGCATCTTCAATTTCCTGGGAAAGATAGGTTGCTTGATCTTCGGTAGAGTAACACTGTCTAAAGCCTGCTTGTTGTGGGACAAGGAGATTTTCACTTTAATGAACTAGATGACTTGAGAACAACCCTGGACCAACTATGCAGTAACTTCCAGAGAGTAGTCATTCAGTGGATACCATCACACTGTAATATACACCGGAATGAACGCGCAGACAAATTAACTAAAGAGGGAGGGAGATTACCACAAGAGAACCATCCGCTCAGTTATGATGAAGCCAAATCCATCCTCAAGGGTCAGTTCCATGAAAAATGGAAACGAGAACCCCAAAGCATAACGAGAGTGACGGATACCACCAACTATCAAGGAGGGATCAAGTCATCATCATACTTCGCCTACGAAATGGCCACAATAGAATTAGAAATCACATGTTCACCAAATTCAAAATAGGTACAACCAGCCTATGCCACTGTACACTGGACAATATGACTACAAAACATGTTCTACAGGATTGCCCCCAGTACATAGACCTGAGAAGAACAATGTGGTCCACACCCACCTCCCTGGAAGAGAAACTATATGGGGCAATCGATTCGCTTAAACAGACAGCTGACGTCATGAGAGAGTCTGGAATCCTACACTGATTGAGGCTTGATCGCAGAGAGAAAGAGAGAGAGAGAGAGAGAGATAATATGTGGAGTAGGGTATGGGTGATTTAGGTTCACTGATCCTGGTGCAACCCATCAGCTATGAGTCGCTTCCAGCTCTGTTGCTGTCAAGTGCCATGTCCACCACTTATTGATTCAATGAACGGGATAAGAAAAGTAGAGGCGTGCCCTGTATTCAGGTAGTGGGTTGAGCTATTGCAGAAATCAACAATTCGTAAAGTTACCTTTGTCTACGTCCCTGAACACGCAGGAGAACAGGGAAATGAAAGAGAGGACAGGTTGGCTAGCTGTCCTGTCATCGAAGACAGTCAACTAATGGTTTGGGCAGACGTCATTAATACCTTCCGAGATGCAGGAAGGGCCCATGACTTTCGACAACCATGAGTCCACATCATTCCTTCTGATGAAAGAGATGGGAGTTAAGATGGGTACACCAGAAAGGCAGTACAATTAAAATTACTGTGGTATGCATCTTCCCGATAGCAGCATATGGTTGTGAATAATGACTATCTCGCAAACAGCAAGGAAGAACATTGATTCATTCGAAACAAAATGCTACATACAAATCCTTAAGATACATTGGATAATGAAAACAAGAGCAATGAAGTCATATTAAATGATTAAAACATAAAAAAAACTGACATATAAACATTATTCTCCATAGGAAATTAAAATACTATGGCCACGTCAAAGGACTCAGCGGACTGGAAAGAACAACAATGGAAGGCATGGTTCCTGGGCGATGCATCAGGATAGACCAAGACGAAGGTGGTTTCAAGACACAAAGGAGACATTGAACAACAGAAGGGGGAGATCTGGCAAGAGACAGATTCTTTCTGACTGGCTGTTGTGAATGCAACGTACTGCAAAAGACATGCGACCTGATGATGATGGCTGCACCAAATAGTTTTCCTTCAAAGATAGTAGGCGCGATCTATGTTTTCCCCTTCAAGGGAGCTAATGAGGAGATCGAGGGTAGTCTTGTGAACTAGTTTATCATTTCGTAAATCCACATTGCGGGTCTTGCTGGAAAGAAGATTGAGCGCTTATGGACCGTTCAATGAGGATAATCCGACGACTAACTAACTTCTTCAAGTGCGTGCATTGCGAGCAGCCTAATAAAGTGTGTTTAGGAGTCATGACTGATAGGGTGGTCTGTAGTAAGTATAGTAGGACATGCAGATAGACAGAGGCGAAGTCTTGAGGGTTTTCAACGATTGCCGGTTGAGACTGCAACAAATTGGAATTCAGCTTCCAAGTCGGAATGGCAGCTTTCTTGAATTAGCGAACACCAGCGAGCTACTGGAATTATAATTCATTTCGTCATATTTTTAACACGACTAACATCTACTGATTTGGTTGGTTGCGTTCGCCCGGTGACTAAAGTATTCTAGAATATCGTGGTAGACTAGAATATTCCTCACCATCATCCGCCCTTACAAGGACGTAGTGGACGTGTCTGCGATGTGTTGTGGTTTGCAGTATAACTGTTATATTTGCGCCTTTAGGCCAAACACATCCGACTTCAGCACATTTTTGAGTACCGGGTTGTCTTCCCTCTTCGATCCCTGCACGCTTGGCCAGACTAGACAGGTTAGTCTGCTACTGGAGGCACCACGAAGAGGTGGAGCAGGGTCTGGTTGGTTTTGGTTCACCGATCCTGGCACAAGCCATCAGCTGTGGGTCGCTGACAACTTCCAGCTCTGGTGCTGGTAGGCGCGCCTTCGCCTCCACCTACTGATTTGATTGGAGTGCTGTGAGGTCAGTTCTAACTGCAACGAACAATAAATGTTGTTTCTTGGGTATATTATTAAAACAAAGCAAATAAATCAAATACAGTTCTTCTCACGTTGTCACCATCTAATGGAACACTCAACCAAAGTTACATATAAATGTTGCAATAATTAAAGATTGGGAACACACAAATAACATAAATCTGGTAGCAAGACTGGTAGGCCAGGTTGTAAATGTTAATTTTAAATTAAACCAAAAACATTAAATTTTGATTCTTAATAAAACAATCAAAATCATATTGTCTGTAGATGAAATTCATGGTAAAAGTTAGTCAATTTTATTAAAAACTAAAAATAGAATGTAGCATATGGATCAGCATAACTAGTTGACATTAAACTATGTTTTAATTTTAGCAAATATACTGATAAAAGTCTGGCGATGATTCTGCCTACATGTGTTGAGGAAACAAGATGGTGATGGCTGTTCATGTGTACTGATATCGTTTTCTGTTTACTGTTTTTATTGTCAACGAAATGTTTAGATAACTGTTATGCACAATGGCTCACAAGTCTGAAGTAAGTATTATGCGAGTATACTTTGTTAAAACTGTTATTTGAAGTTAAAGTTTTCGTATGCATATATATCTCTTTTCCTGAAAGTTGTGAAAAAATGCGGCGAAATTCGGAAATCAAATGAAATTACCACCATGTGCATTTGTGTGTTTGTTGTTTGCAAAAATGCAGTAGTGTTTTGTTAGTAATAACTTATTATGGCCATGAACTTATCGAAGTAATTAATACACTAACAAAGTAGTTATATTTGAGACAAGAAAGCACTTACTTTACTAAGTGACTTAGTTTAGTAATTTTAGTTTTACAGCTGCAAACAATAATACTTTACTTTTACTAAATCAAATGAGAATCCAGAATGTCACTTTGTGACAAACTCAACTGTGTGTTGATGTACTTTTGTTGTAGTTTTAAGTTTTATTAAGTTGTCCTGCACAAGACAAAGTAAAGTTTTAGTTTTAACTTTTTGTTTTATATTGGGTAGTTGGCGGCCAGCTGAATTAAGTTACATTCATTATTATTTTTTTTTTTGCGGCGCAAAATTAATAATTTAGATATATATTGTTTCTAGATAAGAATGATTCTAATCTAATGTTTGATTGTTTCTATGAATCTATGTTCAGTTTTTTTTGGGTGTAAGACGTAAGATTTACATTACTCCCGATAGTAGCAACACTGACACTCAGTTAACTCAGGCAACTAAACTGGGCTGAGAGCGGTCACTTCGCACCGCATAGCCAACAGCCAACACTCAGTTGACTGGATCGTTGCCTTCGATTATGATTATATTAGCCTGGATCAGCATATTTTAATATATTATGCTCAGGCTGTGCTGTTTAAGTGTATACAAATAATAAAAACTTAGACAAAAGAAGAGTGCTTATCCATACGACCTCACACTGACAATAAAAATAATAATAACTTACTAACTACTGAACCACTGCACTGAACACCTCCCTCCTCGAGTGGTACCAGCTAGAAACAGACTAAAGATAAGTCCGGCCAAGCGAACAGGAGAGGAAAAGTAACCCGGTATTCTAAAAAAAAAAAATCCAGGTGATCATATCACTGATCATGAAAATAAAATGGAAGTTTATGGCCAAAGCATGCAAATATTACAACTTGACATAAATTAAACTAGTGACTCAACAACATCATCATCATCATGATCATCGTGTGCCTTCTCCGCAATGAAGGTTGGCTACCATGGATCGCCATTCTACTCTGTTTCTTGCTTTGATGGTGCAGGCTAAAATAGATTGACTTGTCCATCTTTTGATGTTACTCGTCCATGTTAGTCTTGGTCTGCCTCTTTTACCTTGTATTTTTCCTTCCAATATTACTTTTAGTAGGCTGTTGTGTCTTTTAACATGCCCCAAAATTTCATTTGTCTTGTCTTGATTGTATTTAGTAGTTCTCTTTTTATTTTCAGTTCTTTTAAAACTTCATCATTTGTTATCTTTTGTTTCCATCCAATTCTACCTATTCTTCTATAAATCCACATTTCAAAGGCTTCAATTTTCTGTTCTGTTTTCTTGTCTAATGTCCATGTTTCTGCACCATACAGGAATATTGAGAAGACGTAACATTTTGCCATTCTTAGTTTCAGCCCTGCTGATATTTGTTTTTTTGTTAGTATATTTTTCATGGCATTAAAATTACTTTTTGCCATACCTATTCTTTTGTTTATTTCAGTTTTGCATTTTCCTCTCCTTGGCTTTCTTTGGACTGTTACGCGATGAGGCTCCAATCTCTTTCATGGTGGTCTGCCATATTCATCTTTCGTGTTCTGAATATGCCTCATGTGTACCACACACTTTGCTGCTTTCGCTTTCTGGGCCGTTGATTATATTAAATTCTTCCGCCCCATCCACAGTCACAGACTTTTTACATACGGGTTGAACACACCCGGCTACCGACGACATTTTATCGAACCATGTGGCTTGCCTATCAAACCGCGAACACACGACACAAAGGAAGAATAATCATATTCCACTTAATATCGATAAAGTTCAGTCCATCCACCCGTCAGAAGTAAAATATACATCAAACATGGAATAGCAACACATAATTTCACAACTAGACTGTCGCGTAAATCATTTAAATATATCAACAAGAGTAATTTCACAACTAGACTGTCGCGTAAATCATTTAAATATATCAACAAGAGCCGAATTATAAAAATGACAACATGTAGTCGCCATGACACCGGAAGTTCGACTCAACAACATGCACACTTAAATGACTTTTCTGTAAGGGCAGACAATGGAGGAGGAGTTGTCTTATTTGTCAGGTGAATGTTGAAGAAGATGCCCAGGTTGGAGCATGCTAGAGACACGATCTTATTCTCATTTATCCACAACTCAGCAACTAAACAATAGATGAAATTATTTAAAGCGCTTGAAAACATTTAATAGATATTAAATAGCAATATATTATTGATACTGCTCAAATGTCAAGTCATTTTTTTCTACACAGTGATATAGCAATGAATCAATACAGCTAAACTTTAACATTAGAAGCAATACAGTAAATAATTGGACCCATTATGCCTAACATTATATGTGGACTAAAAGCTTTCTGTGAGAAACAGCAAATCATTTGTGCTAAAATTCATCTTAATCCTCTGAACTCAGATGGAGCATGGAACACTCACAAGAGATTTCCACCCAGTGTAGCCTGGAGCAAGCTTGGACAACTCTCATCATGACTTATCAGCCTCTATCATTTCCTCGTGTATGGTTCTTCACCATGTCCCTAATGGTCTGTCTCTTCTTCATTTGCCAGATGGTGTCTGTCCAGGCTAATGCTAGGTGTGGATGCCTGGTTTGTTTCATTCATAGAATGTGGCCTGGTCATTTCCAGCATCTTCTTTTCACTTCTTGATTGATGTTGTTAATGCCTGATCTTCTGGTGACTTCTTTGTTCATGTGTTGATCCCATTGCATGTTTAGAATCTTTTTAACACAGCGACCATCAAATCCTCGAAGTTGCCTCTTTTTAACACAGCGACCATCAAATCCTCGAAGTTGCCTCTTTTTAACACAGCGACCATCAAATCCTCGAAGTTGCCTTTCTATCTTATGGTTCATTCTCCATGTTTCTGCTGCATTTAAGAGTATGGATTGCACATTTAACTTATAGATTCTAAGCTTGGTGCTGAAATGAAGACTAGCTAACACCAAATGTTTTTATGTCGATTGAATGCCTGGGCTGACATGCCTATTCTAACAGAGATCTCTTTTTCAATTTTGTTCTCAACATTTGATGAAATGCAGCTTCCTAGGTAATTAAAATGATGCCGCTTCTTCCAATCCACTCTTGTGAATATAACTATCTTTGTGTTTTTGGCAGTTACACTCATAATCTTATAGGTACTTTTATAAAATATTTAAAATAGTTGTTCAAAATTTAACAAGTGACAGCTAGATAGCCCTTACAATTTTATTTTCAAATATATCTTCATTATGTTTGTGTGACAATTAGCAAAAAAGTTATGAATTTTTAAGTGAAATAATTGTCTTAAAGTCATTAAGAGGAATATGGTGGAAAATATCACGGGGCCCATTTGTACAGTTGCCTGGGCCTGGAAAACTGAGAGCTGGCCATCGAAAATTGCACATGGTTTTTAAAGGCGATAGCCCCTTCATTTATTAATTTTTTTAGATGAGTCTGCGTTTAGAGATTGCTTTTAAAATTTGCACATTTTTTGTATAAAGTGAGCGCTGAATTAAAAATATATGTTTTGTCACGATTCACAGGTAAATTAATTACTAAAATATTGATAAAAGCGGAGCTGTAAGCAGAGACAAGAATTAAGTATGGCGCAAGTGATCATTTCATAAACACACAGTCTCTATTTTTTTTTTTTTTGCCAACGCCTGCCATTACATATTGCTTTCAAAATTTGCACACTTGTGTATAAATGGGCGCTGGATTATAAAATCTATGTTTTATCAAGATTGACCAGCACTTTAACTTTTAATATTGAATAATCACTTACAAAAATCACAATTACCGCATTAAATCATGTATATCTTGAAAACTATAAGGCCGATTCTAAAATTTCTTTTACCTTACATTAGGGTGTCTTCTAACCTTTCACATTATATTATATATGTGTGTGTATGTATATATGTATATATATATATATATATATATATATATATATATATATAAAGGAAAGGACAAGGTAGGGTTCGATCCCAACAGACAGCCTCCGGGTTCACCCAGCCTTGGGTACTGGATTTTTTTCTGGGAAAGTAAAGCAACACGGACGTAATACCGACCACATTACCCCAAAAATCATGTGCTGAAGGTCTGTAAAATATAGAGTCACTAACACCATATTTCCCTATACGCCACTTGGCGTGACAGGTGTACTTTACTTTTTTTAAAAAATATATATATATTAACAGGACTTTCCGTTTGTTTCCAAGACGGTGAAACGAAGTTTATGTTCTCTTGACTGCTGCAGGAATTGCATTTGGGGACTGATTAATTTCAGCTCTCCGATGCACTTTTCTGTGTTAAAGTCAATCTGATATTATACTTTACAAATCTGCACCGATGATGCGGTGTCGCACACACGGCAATATTCTGTTTTGACAAGTCAAGTGTTGTGAATGCGACCTTCCACCATCTAGAATTGATATGCGGTTTATGTCAACACATTGAGTGCTGTTCCAAGACCGTTTGATGGTGGAATTATTTGACGCAGATTATTTACATGTTACAACTCATTAATGTGGACTCTACCACGTCAACCTAAATTTTCACTTTAGGGATTTTGCTGTGTTTCGTTCATTGTAGGCTGCATTCACTGGAGTAGGCGGGAATATATGGGCGCAGCCATTGTTGTGTGTGCAACATCATAATGGCTCATCGTATATCCCTAGACCAGCCGTACGCTAATGTTGACATTGCAGGAAGGTCTTACGGTCTGTTATTTGATGTGTGACGGGGATAATCCAACAACTAACTGTGTTTCATGTGTTCGGATTTGGCATCAAAAACGATGTCCTAATATCATCAAGCGCTATACATAAAAAAAAAATATGACGATCATTTTCAAGATTTGAACTTCCTGTTAATATGGTGGATAGGCGGCATTGAAGGCTATGTCTGAAAAGTGTTCCTTATTGCAGTTTCCTCATATTCCAAGTCCGGCTTGTTGCAGGAGCTATTGAGTTAAGTACTCTGTGCACACTGTGAGCTGTGTGTTTCATCCGTTTTAATCATGTTTCGATATTCTGATTGTTTACGATAAAGGATGATATTGTATGACAAGGAACAGTTGGCTGTGTTCCCTTTCTGTGTGGTTTCGCCTTATGTCTTTTGGCGTGTGCTGAGACTGCTATGATGGAGAGCCTTTTTTCTTCTGTTTGGGAGATGAGTTAGTAATTTGGATGATTCCACTGGCACGGGCGGTTGAGCAATTATGGATTTTAATTCGTTTGCAGTGATACTGAGGCCTTCCATAACAATAACAATATAGTAACAGTAGTCATATGATTTCTCCAGAAAAATACATCAAGTGCGAGTCATGTCAGTCGATTTTGGTTGATTCCCACAAATGAAAGAATCATAGGAAAAAGAATTGAATTTGACTTTCTGCCGCGTCCGGAAGTTACCAGTATAATGGAAATCAAAGTTGCTAAATCTTTTTTTCTCTACATTTATTTTCAGTCCCACTGATAAAGTAAACTGATCTACTCTATCTATTTTCTCTTATACATGTCTTGGTCTTGGACATTAGACAAGGAAACAGAACAGAAAATTGAAATTTTTGAAATGTGGATTTATAGAAGAAGTAGAATTGGATGGAAAAAAAAAAACATACGACAAAGTCTTAAAACAATTAAAAATGAAAGAGAACTACAAAATACAATCCAAACAAGATGAAATAAAATAAGATTTTTGGGGCATGTTAATAGACACAACAGCCTACTAAAAGTAATCTTGGAAGGGAAAACACAAGGTAGAAGAGGCAGACCAAGACTAACATGGATGAGTAACATCAAAAGATGGACAAATCAGCCTATGACAACCTGCACCATCAAAACAAGAGACAGAGTGGATTGGCGCTCCATGGTAGCCAACCTCCGATGTGGAGATGATACTTGATGATAATGTTGTCTTGGTGACAGAGGGCAAGCAGTTCAACATCATCTGCAAAGTCAGTATCCTCGAGACGTCCAGTAAGACCCCATGTAATTCCTCTATTGCAACAACCAATAGTAGTATGTGACAAAATTAGTGAGCCGTAAACAATCAGGATCCTGTTCCACCTTCCCCATGGTCATCTGGAAAGAGATTAACCAACCTGGACAAGAAGGAAGTATCAAGAGGGAAAGCAACCAAAGTAATGTCACACAAATTTGGATGTGTTGGTCTTAAAGGCACACATGCCACAACTTGTTGTGTTACTGTAAAACACAAACACATCTATACTCTTATCATATAAGTGTGGGTAATGAAGAGGAATAGTGGAGTGAAGTTAACAATTAATTTTTGTTTCATAGACTTGATTCTGGTAATGAATATTTTCAAAGAAGGAGCTAAAAGTGGCTATTAAATACCGGATGAAAAGGAGTCCTGCAAACCTTAATGGACTGCAGATTTATGGAAAATTCACACAGAAAAAAATTTGAATGAAACTAGGTAACAAGTTATCTTGGTTGTAACTGGCATAAATACTTAGGGAACATAACATAAATTACTATAGACTTTGAGGCTGGGTGGTCTAGATGTTAGGCGTTGGCCTCTAGACAAGGATTCCCAGTTTCAATTTCTACCACAGGTGGTGGGGAAAAAAAATAATAAAATTTGTGACTTTACACTCTCCTGGTCTCTGGTAGTGAGATCCGATCCCTCTCTGGAAAACAGTGGAAAAAAGAATTCCCGGGTGCATTCTGCTCACGTTAAAAGAACACTTGACAGATGGAAATTGAAAATAGTAGGCCAAAAAATGGCAGCTGCATGGTCAGAATTAATAGAGAAAATCACCCAAAAAACCACTAAAACTCTCAACGATAAAATTCTGGGAGTACCTCTGAAGTCAGAGAGTGCCTACATAGCAGGGGACACCCAAGCACACGGCAGCCAGTGTGAAGAATAGGAAAAAGTAATATTCACACAAAATTCAGTTGCTAGAGATATAAAGCTGGTGAACACAAGAAACAAAAAACTACAAACTTGTATACACAGGAAAGTTTGTCTTGTGGTATGGAATTGTTATTGTTATTGAGTTATTTGCGGGTCATCATCATTGCACTCCGAACATGTCCATAGGTGCTCAGATCCCCTCCTCAGCAGTTCCCTCAGTGTCCAGCGACTGACGACTCCAGTTCTATGTTGGTTGATAAGTCTTCTTACATGGCCACCAAGTTTCTCATTTCTGGCTGTGCCCATCTTAACTCCCATTTCCATCATCCGAAGAAGTGACGTTGATCTGTGTTTGTCGAAGTCCTGTGCTCTTCCAACATCTCGAAGGGCATTGATGATGTCCGCCCGATCCATCGGTTGTCTGTCCTCAACGACAGCGCAGCTAGCCAACCTGTCCGCTCTCTCATTTCCCCGTACTCCCGCATGTCCAGGGACATGTACAAAGGTGACCTTACGTATTTTGGATTTCTGCAACGACTCTACCCATTGCATGCATACATAGCCCGCCTCCACTTTTTTTATCATGCTCATCGAATCACTCAGTATACATGCGTGGATGTAGTCTTGTGACTCTAACCATTTGAATGCCTTGGTCACTGCCATCACCTCCATTGTCATGCTACTCGTGGTCATGGCGTATGCACCACTGCCTTCCTTGGCTATTCTGCCTGCTGAGCGTGCTGTAAATGCCCATGCACTTCTTTCATGTCGTCTTACAGATCCGTCTGTATAGATGACTGCATCTTTCTCATCGGTATTATCGCAGATGAGACCGTTGACCTCAGCATTAACCACGACCGGGTTCTGTTCCCTACTTTTCCTGTCGAGTGTGACAATACATGAGAAAGTCCCCTTGAATGACGTAGGCACCGGTATCCACTCCTCACCAACGCTGATATTGGAATATGAATCATGACAACTAGATTGAAATACAATTGTTTTAAAATAAGCTTATCAAACCAGCCTGTGAGAGTTATCACAGGAACAATGAAATAAAAATCACAAGCCTACAATCAATGACTAAAGATTACACACTGAGCATAAAGTAAAGGTTTCCGGTTGTTTCCAAAATGGAGGAATTATTTTTCTCCGGCTTGGTATTGAACCGTTGATCAGAGGTTTAACAAGCCGCTATCGTAAAAACGATGTTGTTAATGAAACGTAGACCTGATACATAATTTAATACATCTCCAAAAAATGTTCAACATCATTTGGAAAACAGAGAAGACGCCTCATAAATGGAAAAAAGGAATCATTGTTAAGATCCCAAAAAAGGGCAATCTTAGAGATTGTAACAACTGGAGAGGCGTGACACTTTTGTCAGTTGCCTCAAAGTTATTCTGTAAAATCATCCTAAATAGAATAAAGGATTCAATAGATACAGTAATGCGTGAAGAACAGGCTGGGTTTAGAAAAGGGAGAAGCTGTCTTGACCACATTTTTACTCTACGACTTATATTGGAGGAACACATTGAAAAGCAAAAACCTTTTGTACTTAACTTCATCGACTTAAAAAAAGCATTTGATAGTATTCATAGAGATTCTTTGTGGAAAATTCTGAAGCAATATGGTTTACCATCAAAAATCATAAATATTATCAAAGACATGTATGATGGTTACACATGTGCAGTTCGAACAGAGGAAGGACTGAGCGAATGTTTCCCAATAGAAACTGGGGTTAAACAAGGATGTATTTTATCACCCTTGTTATTTGGAATTGTTATGGACTTCATAATGAAGAAATGCTGCACTGGTAATAAAGGCATCGAATGGATACAAGGAGACCATTTGGAGGACCTCGACTTTGCTGATGACATAGTTCTCATCAGCAGTCAGATAAAAACGATGCAGGAAAACACAAATGAACTATTATCAATAGCCAGCAAAATTGGGCTTGAGGTCAATCATGAAAAGACTAAAGTCATGAAAAGTTTAATTCCAACAAGTGACAAAATATACATGGAAAACAAACCAGTAGAAGAGATCGATCACTTTATCTATCTTGGAAGTCACATTGATCGAGAAGGGGATACGAGCAAAGAAATTAGAATCAGACTGGCTAAAGCAGCAATGTCTTTCAGAAGCCTTGAAAAGTTGTGGAAATCAAAACTCATTAGCACAAACACAAAACTTAGGCTATTCAAATCAAATGTACTATCAACCCTTACATATGCGTGTGAAAGCTGGAAAACAACAAGAGATATAGAAACAAAGTTGAACGCATTCGAAAATAAATGTCTAAGGAAAATACTTGGTATAGAATGGAACGAATTCAAAACAAACGAGGAAATTAGAGAAATCGCCAATCAACCACTAATATCTTCAGTAATAAAGAAAAGACGATGGTCATACGTTGGACATGTGATGAGAAGAGATAATAATCGAATAGCAAAGCAAGCCCTCATATGGGAAACAACAGGTAAAAGAAAAAGAGGAAGACCCAGGAGACACTGAGAAGAACATTGATGAGAGAGGCAAGAGCAGCAGGAATCGGCTCCCTCAATGAGATAGAACTGCTTGCACAGAACAGAGACAGATGGCGAGATTTGATAAAATATCTTTAAAAGAAAACTGCTAGAACAAAAATTCATATAGGAGAAGGTGTATCTTGGTCTACGCCCTATGGGCCGGTTACGGCTCGAAAGGTCAATAGATAGATAGATAGATAAAGTAAAAGATTTCTAAACCACCCAGTGAGTGACAGATAAGAAAGCTACTAACAGCTGTCTGGGAGTGTCAAGATGGAACTGAGCTTGTTTGCTTTTCTGCCTGTTTAATCACTATTGCTATGAATACTTGCACCCACATGCTTCTTAAATGTTGCCCTAAAATAAAAGTTCATTACACTGTGGTATTAACCTCAGATGGTAGATGTACAACAGAGGTGTGATGCAGAATGGCTCAGGCAAAAACAGCTTTCCAACAAATGAACAAGATACTGTGCAATCCATTTTTAATAGAAACAAGAAAAATAAAGTTCTTAAATGTTATGTAGAGCCAGTCTTAACATATCGATGTGAATCATAGACAATAGGACAACAGATATAACGATATATGTAGATGTTTGGGAGGCCTGTGCGAGTCATGGCCTCCACGTTTGTTACTTTATCGTTCCAGGTGATACCAAGAATATGGTGCAGACATCGCATATTCCATATGATTTTCTTTTTGTTTCTCATTAATTCTTTCATCATCATCATGTGCCATACTGGTTGGTGTAGGCGATTATGTCCTTCCACAATCTTCTATCATCATATCTGTTCTGTTGACTGTTTGCCATGACACTGAGCTATCTAGTATTTTCTCTCTTTGTTGTCCGAAATGATAACATCAGATGGAAGATGTACCACAGAAATAAAAAGCAGAATAGCTCGGGCCAAAATAGCATTTCAGAAAATGAAAAGTATCTTATGCAACAAATCTATGTCAATAAAAGTGAGAAAGAGAGTTCATCGGTGCTATAGAACCAATTCTGACCTATGAAAGCAAATCATGGACAGTAGACAAACAAATGAAAAGACGATTAGAGGCCACAGAGATGGGCTTTCTCAGAAGAATGTTGAAAGTTCCCTGGACAGCTAAAAAGCCCAAATGAGGAAATTCTCAAAAAGGCCAACACCAAAAGGGAGCTCCTAAAAACATAAGAAAGAAACAATAAACATTTTTCTGGCACATGAGAAAAGGAAAGTTGGAATACTTAATTACAACTGGCAAAATAAAAGGAAAGGGAGATTGCCCATGACAAAGAGAGAAAATACTGGATAGCTTGGTGTCATGGCATAGAAAATAGTCAACAACAGTACTGATATGATGCACTGTAGATAGAAGATTGTGGAAGGACATGGTCGCCTACACCAACTGGTATGGCACATGATGATGATGATGAAAGAATTAATACAAGAAGAAAATTGGATGCAACAGAAACAAACACAAATGTGTTTCTACAGAAGTAATTTGAGAACACCATTGTTATTGAACTGAGCAACAGAGGTATCTTGTGCAGTGCCCCCTGAGACATTTTTAAAAGCATTAGAAAAAAAAGCCATTTACCATTTTTGGTTATGATATGAGAAGAGAATAATTTTAAAATATTGAGCAGTCAAGACTAAAGGAAGACATGGTAGTCTAGAGGTAAAATATTGCCCTCTGGACAAGGTCTCGGGTTCAGATCCTGCTATAGTAAAAAGTAAAGTACCCCCGTCACGCCAAGTAGCGTATGGGGAATATGGTGTTAGTGACCATAAATTTTACAGACCTTCAGCACATGATTTTTGGGGTAATGTGGTCAGCATTACGCCCGTGCCGCTATCTATCTATTGTCCTTTCGAGCCGCAGGCGGCACATAGGGCAGAACCACAATCTCAAAAACAGAAACCGTGCATGCCAAAATGGCAGATATTGCGGAGATCACTGCTTCTAAAAACTATGGCTCTGTTTCCATAACAACACTTTTTACAATGACAGGTTGTCAAGCCATCGATCAATCTCCTTAGTCGCCTCTTACGACATGCCTGGAAGGTCACAGTGTTACTATTCTTTACTTCCCTCATAATGAAGCCCCGGTTGCTTTACTTTCCCAGAAAAAAATCCGGTACCATTAAAGGAACTGGAAGCCGTCGGTTGGGATCGAACCCTACCTCTTGTCCTTTGTAGTCCAGTTCACTAACCACTGAGCTATCGCGGCTCCCAACCTTGCTATAGCCAGTAGGAATTTTTTTCTTTGAATCCGTGGTTTCTTTGTGGCTTTACCCTCCCCTGGTTTCTGGATAGTGAGATCTAGATGTAGAACAGTAAAAATGGGGGGGGGGGGGGGGGGGGGTGCCCATGTACACACGAAATGCACCTGTTTAAGAACCCTTGGCAGTTACAAAATGAAAAGAATAGACCAGAATGATTGTGCTTAATTATTGTGCAATGAAACATCTCCATGCCGAAGATGAATGTGAGAGATGACAGAAAGGTGGACATATTGTGCTTTTCCCATAAACTAGCGACACAATGGAGGTGGTGGCAGTGATCAAGGCATTCAAATGGTTAGAGTCACAAGACTACACCCGCGCATGTGTACTGAGTAATTCGATGAGCATGATAAAAAAAGTGGAGGCGGGCTCTGTATGCATGCAATGGGTAGAGTCGTTGCAGAAATCCAAAATACGCAAAGTCACCTTTGTCTATGTCCCTGGACATGCTGGAGTATGGGGAAATAAAAGAGCGGACAGGTTGACTAGCTGTGCTGTCATTGAGAACGGACAACCAATGGATCGGGTGGACATCATCAATGCCCTCCGAGATGTGGGAAGAGCACAGGACTTCGACAAACACAGATCCACGTCACTTCTTCGGATGATGGAAATTGGAGTTAAGATGAGCACAGCCAGAAATGAGAAACTTAGTGGCCGTGTAAGAGACTTTTCAACCAACATAGAACTGGAGTCGTCTGTCACTGGACGCTGCGGGAATTACTGAGGAGAGGATCTGAGCACCTATGGACATGTTCGGAGTGCAATGATGATGACCCGCAAATAACTCAATAGCGACACAATGCATCCACATCCCTCTCATGGTGTGAACACTTAGGAAGAGAGGAAGACAATGAAAGACAGCTACACAGTCTCATTTTGATTCTTGAGATAAGCAGTAAAATCTGACACTACGGATAGGAATATGTGAAGGAACATAATTGCCAGTGAGCATGCTAAGGTAATAGAGGTAGGATTCGATCCCAACCAACGGCTCCCGGATCACCCAGACTTTAATGGGTACTGGATTTTTTTCTGGGAAAGTAAAGTGGCACGGGCGCAATACAGACCACAATACCCCAAAAATCATGGGCCGAAGGTCTGTAAAATTTATGGTCACTAATACCATATTCCCTATACGCCACTTGCGTGACGGGGTACTTTACCTTTTTTTACTATGCTAAGGTAATGAAGAGTTAACAAGTGACTATAGAGATAGGCTTGGTACCTGATAGTAATGGTAATTTTACATTGCTATTTTTCAGAGTGTTTGCAAAGGTCTCTCCTTCATAGATTGGGATGATCTTAATGAGGAGGAGTACCAGAAGCTAAACAGAATAATCAATACTCCGTCACAGTGTTCAGGGGTGCAGGTAAGAGATTGGTGCTGTGCTGGCTGGTTTATTTCTAATTTTCTAAGCCATAAAAGATGATGAGAAAGGGTACCTGTTGATGTATTGGGTTTATTGTGCTAGTTAGTGCCTATATTTTTTAATGACCATCTACACACTTACATTTAACGTGATCTGTACCATTTCAGGTCACCTTTCTTTCAAAGAGAAAATCTCTGTTACTGTTTTAAATTTAGTTTTAAATTGAAATTTCAGTAGAAGATCTGGGAATCCATTCTTCTTCTTCAGCATTCAAGTCCTGTGGTCATATGAACCTGACTCCTGTTTCATGATAAGAGGGTAAAAACAACACAATGACACATGATGAGCTGGTTGTATTGTCAGTACTTGTAATATGGCGTGTGTTTCGATAATTTTCCGTCAAATCTGCGTAGTGAGCTGACACACTGCATCTTCAGCAGGCTGGATATTGCTTTGACATAGGAGTTTTCCTACTCTGAGATTCTCTCTTGGTGCTCTCCCTTAGCCTTTCCTTCTCCTGTTGGTAACTGCTAGGCAGTAGTGGTTTGTTTTTCGGTATGTTCTTCCCTGTGAATAGAGCTTTGAATGCAGCTCTTACTTGCATGGCTTACCCTATCATTAGACTTAACCTTACCAGACCTGAGCCCTGAACTGTACCATATACCTGGGCTCCTGAGCATTAAAGAGAAAAAACCAACATGATATAGAAAAATGTTAGTTACATGCAAACAAATGGTTAGAATAAAATAGAACTTGGAGACATTGTAGAAAATAGGTTTACCTTTCATCTAGCGCCAATATTTCACTTTTGTGTGTCAATCCACCGAGCAGGATGAGCCTTGTTTCACACTGAGGTACCCCCATCAGCTATTTGAGGGACATGCCCAACATCTTACTATCAATTTAGCTGTAGATCTATAAAGTTCAAGATTCTCCTATCACTCAAACTCTCACTGTCTGTGTCACTTGAACTGGAAACATATTTTTTATGAAAATCTGCCTTCTCCTCAAAGTCTGAATCAACCAAAGTATCGATCTCCTGTTGGAATGTGAAAAGCCTAGACCTACTACACTTTCCTGTTGAAGTGATTGGCTCATCAGCCGCTCGTTTCATTGTCAATTTTCATACTTTTTTCATGTCAAACCACACAAAGTCAATTCATACACAGGGTGCAGCCATTTGCAATGGCTAACTATGAAGTTTGACCACGATTGGCTGGTTATTCTTAGTTTGTGACATATTTTTTCACATGCTGGGCAAAGTACTGAAAACTAGGGATAGCAGCAGTTTAGGAAATTACTGGGAACTAGGAACAGCGGTCTGGTAGGGTTAAAGGGCATTTTTTAACATTTCCACCTTATTGCATCTACCCCGTCCTGGTAGGAGAGGCCTTCCATCAGGTCTTTACTTCATGAGGTCAGATCTGCAGTCCTGTTTCCGGAATGAAGTTGACAGTTCTTTCTAGGTCTTGAGGGCTGCCCCATAGTTTCTACCTTAGCTCAGCACTCTAGTCAGATTTGACGCTTTGGTTCTTTATGGGCTGGACACATGGAGAATATGCTCTGGTTTCTTGATGCCAATTCCACGTGGGCATTAATTTGTGTGGGGCACTTTGAGATGATAGGAGTCACAATAACTGGTTCTCAAGTAGAAGATGATCTTCTTTTCTTTTTCTTCCTCATTTGCCACTTAGCTTCAAGGGGAGACATAATTTGTGGTCTTTTGCTCTTATGTTCATCTCTGCTGCTGTTATGTTTCCTAGTGTTTCTAATATTCCATCAATCCACCTTTTTTCATGGCTGGCCTTTGGATCTGGTGTTCTCGCAACATTTATTGAAGGCTCGTTGTGTTGTGTTTTAATCTTTCTACCTTGTCACGTGGCCAAACCATTTAATCTGTTATCTCTTTATACATTCTATGGTGGGGATTTTTCCTAGCTTTTTTCTCAGTTCTTCATTTCTAATCTTATCTCTCAGGCTGTTTCCTGTCATTCGTCTGACACATTCCATCTTAGTAGAGGTTATTTTTCTTATTGTTTTTGATTTAGGGTCCAGGATTGGCATTGGTAGCACAACATGTTCTCCTTGCGAAATTCATGACTTCTATTTCGTTGATGTTGATTTTTATGTTGTATTTTGTGCCTGCGCTGTTGAGTCTATTTTATTGTAGGTCTTCTTTTTTTCCAGGTATTAGTGCCTGATTGTCTGCAAATAGAAGATGATTGATTTCCTCTGTCTCTGATGGGTTGGCTAACGTGCATATATAGTCCATATATAGTGAGTGCGTAGTATCCCATCTACTGTTTATAACATACATTAAACTTTAGCAACTCTCAAGATACAAATCCTCTAACATCTCTCATCAAGATGCAGTTGCTGATTAAACATACACATCTTATCTCGTCCTTTTGTTTTTGCAGCATTTCCTTTCCCTTCTTTTTTCCCATTGATTACACCATAGAAGAATGTTAAAATGGGTTGTCGACTGATGCCAAGCTGTCTATATTTCGTTCGCTTGAAGTATTGTCTATGTATGCAATGCTGTTTCCTATATTAATTTTACTATCATAATTCTTACAGTATAGTGACACTGTGACCTTCCAGGCACGTCGTAAGAGGCGATTAAGGAGGTTGATCGATGGCTTGACAAGCTGTCATTGTAAAAAGTATTGTTATGGAAACAGCGCCATAGATTTTAGAGCAGTGATCTCTGCAATATGTGCCATTTTGGCACGCAAGATTTCTGTTTTGAGATTGTGGTTCTGCCCTATGTGCCGTCTTCGGCTCGAAAGGACAATAGATAGATAGAATTCTTACAGTGGCCCATATAGTTTTGTTTGTAGTGTTATACCTATTGGCCAATGGATTTTCATCAGTCTGCTATATTCAGTGCAGTCTTGAAGTATGTGTTCAGCAGTCTGGGGTGCCTGTCCACATGTACAAGTAGTTGATGTGCCGATCTTGAATTTTGTATACATGTGACTATGGAGTCGATTGTGTCCTGTTCTTAGGCGTATAATGATAACTTGTTCATATCTATTCATATTATGAAAGGCATCCTGATTTGGGGCTTGTGGTCCTCTGATTGATTTGATTATCCGTTTCCTCTGATGTTATGTAACTGGTGCATCTGGTTGTTTGCCTCTTTCTCCTTCCTTTGCTAGCTTATCTGCTCTCTTGTTTCCTGGCATTCCACAGTGAGATTGGGATCCACTGCAGGGCAACTCTATGGTGCTTGCAGAGTTCAGTCAGTAAGGTCTGCAGATGTGGCAATTTCTGAATTGCAGTGCCTGGAGTGTTGATTTTGTATCACTACAGGCTGTGGGCTAAGATTACTGTTGAGCAGTTTTTCTATTGCTTGGATTTCTGCATCATATTTGTGACAATATTTCCCTGTTGCTATTTTATTTATATCCTTAGTGTTATTTGTGTCCAAATATATTGGATATAATGACATATATATATGTCCATCTTTTGATGTTACTTGTCCATGTTAGTCTTGGTCTGCCTCTGCCTCTTTTACCTTGTATTTTCCCCTCCAGGATTACTTTTAGTAGGCTGTTGTGTCTTTTATCTATCTATCTATCTATTGACCTTTCGAGCCGTAACCGGCCCATAGGGCGTAGACCAAGATACACCTTCTCCTATATGAATTTTTGTTCTAGCAGTTTTCTTTTAAAGATATTTTATCAAATCTCGCCATCTGTCTCTGTTCTGTGCAAGCAGTTCTATCTCATTGAGGGAGCCGATTCCTGCTGCTCTTGCCTCTCTCATCAATGTTCTTCTCAGTGTCTCCCTGGGTCTTCCTCTTTTTCTTTTACCTGTTGTTTCCCATATGAGGGCTTGCTTTGCTATTCGATTATTATCTCTTCTCATCACATGTCCAACGTATGACCATCGTCTTTTCTTTATTACTGAAGATATTAGTGGTTGATTGGCGATTTCTCTAATTTCCTCGTTTGTTTTGAATTCGTTCCATTCTATACCAAGTATTTTCCTTAGACATTTATTTTCGAATGCGTCCAACTTTGTTTCTATATCTCTTGTTGTTTTCCAGCTTTCACACGCATACGTAAGGGTTGATAGTACATTTGATTTGAATAGCCTAAGTTTTGTGTTTGTGCTAATGAGTTTTGATTTCCACAACTTTTCAAGGCTTCTGAAAGACATTGCTGCTTTAGCCAGTCTGATTCTAATTTCTTTGCTCGTATCCCCTTCTCGATCAATGTGACTTCCAAGATAGATAAAGTGATCGATCTCTTCTACTGGTTTGTTTTCCATGTATATTTTGTCACTTGTTGGAATTAAACTTTTCATGACTTTAGTCTTTTCATGATTGACCTCAAGCCCAATTTTGCTGGCTATTGATGATAGTTCATTTGTGTTTTCCTGCATCGTTTTTATCTGACTGCTGATGAGAACTATGTCATCAGCAAAGTCGAGGTCCTCCAAATGGTCTCCTTGTATCCATTCGATGCCTTTATTACCAGTGCAGCATTTCTTCATTATGAAGTCCATAACAATTCCAAATAACAAGGGCGATAAAATACATCCTTGTTTAACCCCAGTTTCTATTGGGAAACATTCGCTCAGTCCTTCCTCTGTTCGAACTGCACATGTGTAACCATCATACATGTCTTTGATAATATTTATGATTTTTGATGGTAAACCATATTGCTTCAGAATTTTCCACAAAGAATCTCTATGAATACTATCAAATGCTTTTTGAAGTCGATGAAGTTAAGTACAAAAGGTTTTTGCTTTTCAATGTGTTCCTCCAATATAAGTCGTAGAGTGAAAATGTGGTCAAGACAGCTTCTCCCTTTTCTAAACCCAGCCTGTTCTTCACGCATTACTGTATCTATTGAATCCTTTATTCTATTTAGGATGATTTTACAGAATAACTTTGAGGCAACTGACAAAAGTGTCACGCCTCTCCAGTTGTTACAATCTCTAAGATTGCCCTTTTTTGGGATCTTAACAATGATTCCTTTTTCCATTTATGAGGCGTCTTCTCTGTTTTCCAAATGATGTTGAACATTTTTTGGAGATGTATTAAATTATGGCTATCAATTGCCTTGAGGATCTCAGCTGTTAACTTATCCTCTCCAGCAGCCTTGTTATTGGTCATTAGCTTTAAGGTGGTTTCTATTTCACTCAAGGTGAAGTCATCTAAATTTACATCTAATTCTGCTGCTGGTGTTTCAGCTTCAAAATCTATTAAACTGTGAGGTAGTGGACGGTTAAGAATTTCTTTGAAGTGTTCCGCCCACGGGCTTTTATGTCTGCGCTTGTTGTTAGCATTAATCCAGATTTGTCTAGAATTGGTGTTCCACTGGATGTATAGGTGTTTGTCAGCATCTTTTGTACAGTATAGAGAGTTCTGCTGTCTCCTGTAATTGCAGCTGTCTCTGCTTTCTCTGCCAAGTTGTCTATATAAGCTCTTGTATCTCTTCTTGCCGAACTTTTCACTTTGTTGTCTAATTCTTTGTATGTTGCTTTTGCCAGAACCTTTCCAAGATCTGTCTTTACATTAGTCACGGCTCTCTTTGTCTTTTAACATGGCCCAAAAATCGCATTTGACTTGTTTGAATTGTGTTTAGTAGTTCTCTTTTCATTTTTAGTTGTTTTAAGACGTTGTTTGTTTTCTTTTCCTTCCATCCAATTCTACCTATTCTTCTGTATATCCACATTTCAAAGGCTTCAATTCTCTGTTCTGTTTTCTTGTCTAATGTCCATGTTTCTGCACCATATAGGAATATTGAGAAGATGTAACATTTTGCTATTCTTAGTTTTAGCCCTGGTGTTATTTGTTTTGATGTTAGTATGTTCTTCATGGCATTAAAATTACTTTTTGCCATTCCTATTCTTTTGTTTATTTCAGTTGTACATTTTCCATAACTGGTTATAGTATGTTCAAGGTAGTTGTAGTTCTGAACTGTCTCCAGGTCTATTTCTTCAATTTTGATATCTATTTGTGGGTTTTGAGTATTTCCTTTGTTTATGATCATAGTTTTAGTCTTTTTGATATTCATATCTAGTCCATATTTTTTGCTTGTCATTATTTCATTAAGTAATTGTTGTAGACCTTTAGGATTTTCTGCTAGTAGTCTATCATCAGCATATCTTAGGTTATTGATTATCTTTCCATTAATTTGTAGGCCTGGCATCTCTGTGATGTTTTTAAAGATTTGCTCAGTGTATAGATTGAACAAGCTTGGTGATAGGATGCATCCCTGTCTTACTCCTCTTTTTATATCAATGGGTGTAGAGTTCTCTTTGTTATATTTTATTATTGCTGTTTGCTCCCATTATAGATTACATATTATGTCTTACTATATATTGTCTGCTTTACAGTCTTTAAAAGCTCCCTCCAGTCTTGTTTGTCAATAGATTTGCTCTGTAAACTTTACCCACACATGATCATTTTATCAGCACAAAATTTTGAAGCCATTTTATACACGCATTGCAATTCATTGTTAGCTTTTTGAAATCATGAATTGCTACCACTCCTTATTAAAGATCTCATTACTTTAGAATGTGGTAGGCTTTTCTCATAATGGAGGTTTTACTATGTCAAGTCAGTGATGAGTTTTAAGTTTTAGTCTTATTTTTCTTTTCTTCATTTGCCTTTCAGCATCAAGGGGAGATATAATTTTCAGTCTTTTGCTCTTCTGTTAGCCTCTGCTGTTATGTTTCCTAGTCTTTCTAATATTCCATCAATCCATCTTTTGCTCTTCTGTTAGCCTCTGCTGCTATGTTTCCTAGTCTTTCTAATATTCCATCAATCCATCTTTTTTGTGGTCAGCCTTAGGTCTTGTGTGCTTGATCTTGGAACATTTATTGAAGACTAGCTGTGTTGTGTGTTTTGGTCTGTCTGTCTTATCATGTGGCCAAACCATTTTATCTGTTGCTTCTTTATGTATTCTGAGGTGGGAATTATTCCTAGCTTTTTCTGATCTTCTTTCACAAATCTGAAACAAGTGCAACGCTTCAAATAATTGGGCAGATAATAACATCAGAGGAAAGATGCACCACAGAAATAAAAAGCAGAATAGCTCAGGCCAAAATAGCATTTCAGAAAATGTTAAACGTCTTATGCAACAAATCTATGTCAATAGAAATGAGAAAGAGAGTTCATCTGTGCTATATAGAGCCAATTCTAACCTATGGAAGCGAATTATGAACAGTAAACAAACAAATGAAAAGACGATTAGAGGCTACATAGATGGGATTTGTCAGAAGAATGTTGAATGTTCCCTGGACAGCAAAAAGACCAACGAGAAAATTCTCAAAGAGGCCAATACAAAAAGGGAGCTCCTAAAAAACATCAAAAAGAAACAATTCTTAAAAATGTCATTTGGATAAGCTGTTCAACATTTTTAACTCTTGGTTTTCCTCTGCTCTTTTTTCCATTCATTCTGCCAGTTTTAGTATTATTAATGCCTTCTTTTCGCTTGACTTGGCCCAATAATATAGATTGTCTCTTCCTTATGGTTTTGATGATATTTCTGGTTTCTCCAGCTCATTTTAAACATTCTTCATTTGTAATTTTTTGTAATCATGGAATTCGTAGTATTCTTTTGATAAACCACATCTCAGCTGCCTCTGATGTTCTTTGTATTGTCTTGCTTATCATTGAGACTCACTTCCATATAGTAGAATGGGTTTGATGTAACACTTTAGGACACGTTTTCTAACATTAATTGATATAGACATAGGATGTTTTTCATTTGATGGAATTCTGTCGTTGCTTGTCTTATTCTGCTTCTAATTTCTGCAGTGCATTGCCATCTGATGCTATTATTGATGCCAGGTATTTGAATTTATGCACCTGTTTCAGGATTTTTCTATTTAGTTTTACTGTACCTTTGTATGTGTTTGTTTTCTTTGCTATTATCATAGTTTCTGACTTTTTGATGTTGAGGGTCAGGCCTCTTTGTTCACTTTTGTGTCACAATTTCATCTAATGGATGGGCTGGGTAGTCTAAGGGAAAGACTTCGGCTTCTGGACACAAAGGTCCTATGTTTGATTCTCACCCCAGGCGGTGGGAAAAAAAATTGAATCTGTGGTTTCTTCGTAGCTTTACGACCTGGTCTCTGGGTGGTGAGAACTGATGTCTAGCTCTCTCAGGTAATGGTGAAAAAATAAAAACCCTCAGCAGAGCAGTTGTAAATTGAAAAGAGTAGGTTAAAATTGGCAGCTGCCCGGGCAAAGTTAAATGGAAAAAATCAACCCAAACCATTAAAACTTTCGGCAATAAATTTATGAGAGTACCTTTGAAGTCAGAATATTTTTCTGTCTGGCAGGGGACACCTGAGCACATGGCTACCAGTGTGAAAAACAGAAAAATGCGATATTCATGCAAAATTCAGTTCCTCTGGACTTTCCTGGAGATAAAAAGCTGGCAAATAAAAACATCTAATAGATTTTGTTGATCTTGTTGTTTTCTACTACCAATTTTATGTCAACTGCATATTCTATCTATCTATTGACCTTTCGAGCCGTAACCGGCCCATAGGGCGTAGACCAAGATACACCTTCTCCTATATGAATTCCTGTTCCAGCAGTTTTCTTTTAAAGATATTTTATCAAATCTCGCCATCTGTCTCTGTTCCGTGCAAGCAGTTCTATCTCATTGAGGGAGCCGATTCCTGCTGCTCTTGCCTCTCTCATCAATGTTCTTCTCAGTGTCTCCCTGGGTCTTCCTCTTTTTCTTTTACCTGTTGTTTCCCATATGAGGGCTTGCTTTGCTATTCGATTATTATCTCTTCTCATCACATGTCCAACGTATGACCATTGTCTTTTCTTTATTACTGAAGATATTAGTGGTTGATTGGCGATTTCTCTAATTTCCTCGTTTGTTTTGAATTCGTTCCATTCTATACCAAGTATTTTCCTTAGACATTTATTTTCGAATGCGTTCAACTTTGTTTCTATATCTCTTGTTGTTTTCCAGCTTTCACACGCATACGTAAGGGTTGATAGTACATTTGATTTGAATAGCCTAAGTTTTGTGTTTGTGCTAATGAGTTTTGATTTCCACAACTTTTCAAGGCTTCTGAAAGACATTGCTGCTTTAGCCAGTCTGATTCTAATTTCTTTGCTCGTATCCCCTTCTCGATCAATGTGACTTCCAAGATAGATAAAGTGATCGATCTCTTCTACTGGTTTGTTTTCCATGTATATTTTGTCACTTGTTGGAATTAAACTTTTCATGACTTTAGTCTTTTCATGATTGACCTCAAGCCCAATTTTGCTGGCTATTGATGATAGTTCATTTGTGTTTTCCTGCATCGTTTTTATCTGACTGCTGATGAGAACTATGTCATCAGCAAAGTCGAGGTCCTCCAAATGGTCTCCTTGTATCCATTCGATGCCTTTATTACCAGTGCAGCATTTCTTCATTATGAAGTCCATAACAATTCCAAATAACAAGGGCGATAAAATACATCCTTGTTTAACCCCAGTTTCTATTGGGAAACATTCGCTCAGTCCTTCCTCTGTTCGAACTGCACATGTGTAACCATCATACATGTCTTTGATAATATTTATGATTTTTGATGGTAAGCCATATTGCTTCAGAATTTTCCACAAAGAATCTCTATGAATACTATCAAATGCTTTTTTGAAGTCGATGAAGTTAAGTACAAAAGGTTTTTGCTTTTCAATATGTTCCTCCAATATAAGTCGTAGAGTGAAAATGTGGTCAAGACAGCTTCTCCCTTTTCTAAACCCAGCCTGTTCTTCACGCATTACTGTATCTATTGAATCCTTTATTCTATTTAGGATGATTTTACAGAATAACTTTGAGGCAACTGACAAAAGTGTCACGCCTCTCCAGTTGTTACAATCTCTAAGATTGCCCTTTTTTGGGATCTTAACAATGATTCCTTTTTTCCATTTATGAGGCGTCTTCTCTGTTTTCCAAATGATGTTGAACATTTTTTGGAGATGTATTAAATTATGGCTATCAATTGCCTTGAGGATCTCAGCTGTTAACTTATCCTCTCCAGCAGCCTTGTTATTGGTCATTAGCTTTAAGGTGGTTTCTATTTCACTCAAGGTGAAGTCATCTAAATTTACATCTAATTCTGCTGCTGGTGTTTCAGCTTCAAAATCTATTAAACTGTGAGGTAGTGGACGGTTAAGAATTTCTTCAACTGCATATTGGAGGATGTTTATGTTGCTCCTCACTTTAATGCCAGGCTTGTTTGCAGTCATTCTTAAAAAGTTGTACATGTATTATCTAAATAGATATTTTTCTAACATCTTGATCATCTGTTTATGATTAGCTTTATCTAAAAGCAACGGTGTAGATATTTTTGTACTAATATCTTCAGCAATCAAGAAAAGACGATGGTCATATGTTGGACATGTGAAGAGATAATAACCAAATAGCAAAGTAAGCCCTCATGTGGGAAACAACAGGTAAGAGGAAAAGAGGAAGACCCAGAGAGACACTGAGAAGAACATTGATGAGAGAAGCAAGAGCAGCAGGAATCAGCTCCCTTAATGAGATAGAGCTACTTGCACTGAACAGAGACAAATGGCGAGATTTGATAAAATATCTTTAAAAGAATTGAAAACTGCTAGAACAGACATTCATATAAGAGAGGGAGTATCTTGGTCTACGGCTTGAAAGGTCAATAGATAGATAGATTGATCTTTTTGTACCTCCATGGCTCTCTCCATCAGTGTTCATTGAGTATAAAATGCATTTTGTGTTCCTTCAACAAATCAAAATTGATCTTCTGCTATTTCTCTTTTAATATTTTGTCTTACTCTTCTCATAATGATTATTAGTAACACCATCTTTGTAATATGACATGATAAATTAATAGTTCTATATTCGTCACATTCTTTTACTCCTGGTTATTTTGAGCTGAGCTATAAAGGTGGATTGTAGAAAATCATTAGTGATATGACTGCTGTTATACATTTTGGAATTGCTTTATTTGAATTGTGAATCCTCCTTTAAAAAATTCACTCATCGTGTGTGGTAAGGTTAGCATCTATAGCTTTTAACAAATGTTGACAGGTAGTGGAATTAGATGAATGAAATCAGTTCCTGAAAATATATCAATTGGGGAAAATAGTAACAGAAAATTAGTTACAGCTCAGAGGAGTAAAGGGGAGCTGCGATAGCTCATTGGTTAGTGAACTGGACTACAAAGGACAAGAGGTCAGGTTCGATCCTGATCGACGGCTTCCATGTTCACCCAGCCTCTAATGGTTATTAGATTTTTTTTCTGGGAAAGTAAAGCGGCAAGGGCGTAATACCGACGACATTACCCTAAAAATTATGTGCCGAAGGTCTAGAAAATTATGGTCACTAACACCATATTCCTTATACTCCACTTGGCGTGAAGGGGCTCTTCACTTTTTACTGAGGAGTAAAGGGAATGAAGGCTTAAATGATGATCTAAGAGTGCCACTCTACAAACTCTGCCAGAAATGCAGAACTGGGATTTGGTGGGTTTAATCTCACTGCACTATTCCTGGAAATGATGAAGCAGAAAAGTTGGCAAAAGAAGGTGACAAATTATAACAGCCATATACAAGTACAACTTGTGAGAAATCAAAGAAGTTTGTCAGGAGCAAATACATGAACGAATGGAATACAGAAGATTAGGGCTACCGCAAAAATTATGCCTACTATCAGCTCAACAGAAAAGAACAAGTAATAATTTGTAGGCTCCTAACAAGGCACAACAAATACAATCTTTTCAACACCCCAAGGATAGGAATATCTGATGAATGTGACTGTAGCACAGACAAAATGCCAGCTGAACATCTGTTACAATCATGCCCAACATATGAGCAGAGAAAGCTCTTGTGGCCATCACTGGTACCATAACAGGATATGCTGTATGAAGAGATCAGCTGCCTTGAGCTAACAAATGCTTTCTTCGAACTTAATGACGTCTACAGGTGTGCAGCAGAAGAAGAAGTAACTGAAAATTGTTCACATAATGTTACAAGGTTGCCATATTTTGAAATTGTCTGATTGATCACGTCTCTCTTTTCTATCAATCCAGCTGCCCTTTAGTGCTTATGGAGAAAAGTCTTTTGGTGAGTATCTAAATATGTTGGTAATATAGATAATGTGTACATTGTTAGTTGGTTATTGATTCATGTTGTCAAAGGAAGTAACAGAAAAAGTTCTACATTGTTATGTAGAGCAAGTCCTGTCATATGGAAGTGAATCATGGACAGTCAAATAACACATTTTAAAATGTGTGGAGTCCTCATTGCACATTTATGCAGCATTACAGAGAAATGTTGAGAATACCAATGTCCTCTATGAGTGGTAATGAGTAAGCTTATTGTCAACATCAGAACAATCATCGTTTGGCCATGTGATGAGAAGAGATCATCTGGAACATATTGTGAGGTAAGATAAGGGGAAACATTGAAGACACCAGAGGGCATGAGACTTGAGAGAATAGGGTATCAGGAATTTTATTGTCACTTATACAAGAGAACTTTTGTTCCTTTGGTGTACATGTTCACAAGCTTGTGGACGCCCTTTAGAAAGAATCTTTTGGGCTTTAACCACCTTTATACCATCACCATTACAGTATCTTCTGCAGACCTTCAACTCTGCACATTTTCTTTCAATAGTCCAAACAAGTGAAAGTTTGATGGCTTCATGTCTGCATTATTATGCTTAATATTTCAGTGCCTAAATTTCCAGGGCATGTAGTATAACCACAGTGTACAGTCTATCATCGTGCCAACAGTGTCTCACTGCTCTTATATAGCACAAGTTGACAGTGGGATGTTAATATTGTTAGTGCTTTTGTGCTGTGGCGTACTCCTGATTGTCACAACCCGTAAATGAGGTATTGTTATGGGAGGAAGTTGTGCCTTCAAATAACAATTTTCTTTGGACATATTTTTTCATGCACTGATAATAATTATAATCATCATAATCATCAAGTACCGTGCCTACTGGCGTAGGTGATCATGTCTCTCCACAATTTTCGATCTCGGCAGCCTTTTATAATTTCTGTTGTTGACCTTCTGCCAAGCCATTCTTTTAAGCTGTCTGTTATTTTTTCTCTTTGCTTCCCTCTATCTCTTCGTCCCTCAATTTTTCCACTTGTTACAATATATTCCAGTTTTTCTCTTCTCATTACATGGCAAAAAAATGATGATTGTCTCTTCCTAATATTGGAAATTAGTTCTCTTTTTGCTTTGACCTCTTTCAGAACTTTTTCATTACTCTTCTTAGCTGTCCATGGTACTCTCAACATTCTTCTGTAAAACCACATTTCTACAGACTCCAGTGATTTTCTTGTCTGTTGTCCTATTGTCCATGATTTGCATCCATATGTTAAGACTGGCTATATATAACATTTAAGAACTCTTTTTCTTGTTTCTATTGTCAAAAATGGATTGCGTAGTATCTTCCTCATTTTTTGGAAAGCTGCTTTTGCCTGAGCCATTCTGCATCTCACCTCTTTTGTACATCTAACAGGTTAACAAAGTTCCCAAATATTTAAATTCATTTACCTGTTTTAATATTGTTCCACTTGTCTTTATTTTGCACTGAGTGGATGTCTTTTTCTTTGTTGTTACTATTACCTCTGTCTTTTTGCTATTAAGGCTGAGCCCTTTATTTTTGCTTTCCTTCACTATAATGTCCAACATTTCTTGTACCTCATTTTCACTCTTAGCGATTAAGACTGTATCATCAGCATACCTTAGATTATTTATATTATGACCTCCAATTGTTATTCCAGGCATGTCCCTTATGGATCTTAAAATAATCTCACTATAAATATTAGACAAATCTGGTGACAGCACACAACCCTGTTTTATTTGTTGAAACATTCCCAATTGGTTTCCAGTTCGTATGGCCGCTGTTTGTTGCCAGTACATGTTCGTTATTATTCTTAGATCTTTGCTGTCTACGTTTATGCTTTCTAAAATTTTGATTATTTCTTGGTGCGTAACTTTATCAAATGCCTTGGTGTAATCTATGAAACATAGGTATAGATCTGTTTTCACCTCTATGGCTCTTTCTACTAAAGATCTTATGATATAAATGGCATTGCTTGTTCCTTTATCTCTGACAAAACCACACTGTTCATCGCTAATTTCTGGACTGATTTTGTTTCGCACTCTTTGCATGATGATTCTTAGTAATATCTTAGTCATATGACTCATAAGGCTTATTGTGCGATGATCATCACATTCATTAGCACTCGATTTCTTTGGTAGGGCTATGAATATTGATTTGAGCATGTCATCTGGTATATATCTGCTGTTGTAGATATCATTCAATATTTTTGTTATTATTTCTATTCCAAAATCATCTTATAAAGATCTTTAATGTATTCTGTCCATCGTTCCCTTATGTTTTCTTGATCAATCAACAGTTCTCCTTCCTTTGATCTTAGACATCCATTTTTTGATTGCGTTTTTCTTCCTGTTAATTCCTCAATTTGTTTGTATATAGCTTTAGCACTCCTTTTTAATGCAATTCAATCTCTTTGCATCTCTCTTTTAGCCATGCTTCTTTTGCTTCATTGCATTTTACTACAATTTCTTTATTTAATCTCTTATACTCATCTTTATTTTCTTTATTTCTTCTTCTTTTATCCATTAGCTGCAAAATGTAGTCTGTCATCCATTTCTTTCTTGAAATTGTCCTCACTGGTGGTATGAACTCTTTTGATGTTTGTTGCATTGATTCTTTTAGCATTTCCCACTATTCATCAATGCTTTGTATCTTCTCTATTGCATTGAACCGGTTCTGAATTGTGATTTTATATTTGTCTTGCAGCTTCTTGTCTGATTTTAGTAAATCTAAATTTAACTTGATGTTAACTGAGGCTCGTTTTGTTGTTTTTAATTTTACTCTAAGCTTTCCCACAACTGGTACATGATCACTATTGCAATCTGTCCCTGGTCTAGTTTAATAATTATAATACATAATATTTAATAGAACTCCTCTTATTTCATTACTTTCTCTCAAATAAATTTCTTTGGAGGTGAAGACGTGCCTCATAGCAGAGCTGGAAGTTGTCAGTGACCTACAGCTGATGGCTTTGCTCAGGGTTAGTGAACCAGTACCATCCAGAACCTGCTCCACCTCTCCATGGTGCCTCTAGTAACAGACTCTGGCCAAGCGAGTAGGGTACAAGGAGGGAAGACAACCCGGTATTAAAAAATGTGCTGAAGTCGAATGTGTTGGTCTGAAAGGCACAGAACCACAACACAGATATGCCCACTTAACATCATTTTAAGGGCGGATGATGAAGAGATGTACTCCCTTAGTCATCTGACGAACGCAAGCATATAAACTTCTTCAGCAATCAGCTTGTCCTGTGCATTTATGTTTTGACCACCATATGCTCACAGTGCCCACATATAAACAAATCTAGTGACAAATATTTATGGAGATCACCTATGCCAACAGGTGTATGGTACTTGATGACGATGAGGATCCAGTCTAGCTGTAGGAACTATCCTTCAAAGAAATAAATATAGTGCTGCTGTAAAGCTGATAATAAAGATGATAAGAAATAGTAAGAGTTTGATGGTGCAGTTTTATATAGATAACAAATAACACAAAACAACACAGAGGTTGCAGCTTGGGACAAGCCTTTTGTTGGAAACATAATGAAAACTGAAAGTTGTTTTGTTTATATTTCCTACAAAGGCTTGTACTGGGTCACAACTTAAACCCATTATTTAGCTATAGTAACTTTCATAAGGCTTTCTTATTCAATACCTTACCATTAAAATGAAACTTTTGATCTCACATTGGTGTTTACACTTTGTGTAAGTGAGTCTTAATATTTGATCTACATGTACTAAAAGTGTCTGTACAGGAACTGTCCTATTGTTCAATATTTGTTCCTTTATGATTGTGATGTCTTTGTTTGACCAAAGTTTATGATTTTGTTATGCAGTGCCATTACACTTTGAGGAAGCTGCAGCTTTTCAGTCGGTCATTCCAGCACCTCCAATAATTGGTTTCCCTATCCCTCTTCACTGGACACATGGAGATCAAACAATGTGCCCTCCCACAGGATCCCATTACCCAATCACAGTACCAGGTGGATATGTGTTTCCCAATCCTGCATTGACAGCAAGTGGAGAAACTTCAATGGCATATGTGGCGGCACTCAGCAGTGTTCAGTCCATTTATCCTATTCCAGGAGTTTCAGGCCATCACATACCACATTATCAAACTGCTCCCATGCCTCAGTCGGAGCCTGTAGACCTCTCCTTGCCAGCGACAAGACCTCCTGTTGATTCTGCAGATCACGTCTTCACATACGCTGGTGACATTATAACCCCAACCTCGCCGACCCTTACAGTGCCCTTGAACCATGTTTCACAAGGAGCTGCTAACATTACACCAGTTACACAAATGGTCTCGATGTGTCATCAGGTCATTACACACACCCATGCGCCGCAGGTGGTTTACATCTCGCAGGCCAGCATTGTACCACCTGTTGTTACTAGCAGTAGCCCTGATTATTCAGCATTTGAAAACAGTAATTCCTGCAATAGAGTCTTCACATCTCAGTCCCTTGCAATAACTGGTTTATCTCTTACCAAGAGAACACCATCAATAGAATTTGGAGGGCCTGTTGTGTTCAATAGTTCTCCAGCAGACAGTAGTAAGCATTTAGAGAACAACAGCAAAACACCTGCAACTGCAGGAATTGTACATCAAGCAGGTGTGATAGAAATAGAAACATCAAACATTTCAGATGTGGTGGACAATCAAGAAATTGAGAAGAAGGACATAAACACTAACAGTGACATACAACACGTACAACCTCCAGCTGCAGTACATACCCCAGCAAATGCTTCTGTGAGTGCTGTTGACACTTCAAATGCAACACCCAGCACTAGTTGCAAAATTCAAGAACAGTCTGATATTGTTGCTAACAAAAATGCTACGGACAAGTCCAGCATGAACAAGACTCCACCGGCTAAAATGTGGAGTAGCTTGTTTGGGAGCAAGGGCTCCAGTAGTGCTGCAACCAGTGCTCCTGCTGTGTCCAGACCTTCTGAAACCATGGCAGCTGTGCCTAATGCCATTATAACAGATGAAGTTAAAAGTGTGAAATATTGGCAGGAGCAAGAAAAAAGTGAGGCCAAACCAGCATTTGTTTGCACTGATAAAGTTATCCCTGTGGGTGTTAAAAATGATCCACTGGCTCACAAAATCTTAGGTAAGTACTGTGAACTTCTCAGTAAGTCTTGCCGTACAATTGGTGCACTTGAAAACATATTTAGGCCTTGTCTGTTGTAAGTCTCTGCAAGACTTTATGGTTATTTTAAAGTAAATTATTCCTCCACTTCATTTCCTTGTATACCTTCTCATATATCAATGGAATATGAAGTTTATAATTTTTGCTCAAATGGCAATCTTAGTTTTTATCATTTTATTTTGTTATAGAGAGAGCTTCAGAAGTTTAGTGGTGACATGCTGAGCTTGGCAATTAAGTGTACAAAGGTTCAGCTATGGTGTGGCAATAATGTGTACAAGGGTTCAAATGTGGCCTGACAATAAAGTGTACAAGTGTTCAATGTGGCTTGACAATAAAGTGTGGAAGGGCTCAAATGTGGCTTGGCAATAAAGTGTACAAGGGTTCAATGTGGCTTGACAATAAAGTGTACAAGGGTTCAATGTGACTTGGCAATAAAGAGTACAAGGGTTCAAATGTGGCTTGGCAATAAAGTGTACAAGGGTTCAAATGTGGCTTGGAATTAAAGTGTACAAGGGTTCAATGTGGCTTGGCAATAAAGTGTACAAGGGTTCAAATGTGGCTTGGCATTAAAGTGTACAAGGGTTCAAATGTGGCTTGGCAATAAAGTGTACACGGGTTCAAATGTGGTGTGGCAATAAAGTGTAAATGGGTTCAAATGTGACTTGGCAATAAAGTGTACAAGGGTTCAAATGTGACTTGGCAATAAAGTGTACAAGGGTTCAAATGTGGTATGACAATAAAGTGTAAAAAGTAAAGTAAAGGTTCCCCTCCATGCCTTGCTAGGCATATGGAGAATATAGTGTTAGTGACCATATTTTTCTTTGACCAGGGCACATTTTAGGTGATGTGGTTGGTATCATGCCAGGCCGCCTTTACTTCCCAGAAAAATCTCCATTACCCATTTTTAGAGGCTGGATGAACCCTGGTGCCTTGTCAGTCCGAAAAAAAATCTGCCACTGCTTGGGATCAAACCTGAACCCTTCTGGTCAGGAAGCGAGCACACTAACCACTCATCCACCGGGGCTGTAACATGTACAAGGGTTCAAATGTGTCTTGGCAATAAAGTGTACAAGGGTTCAAGGTTAGCTTGACAAAAAATAGTGCAAGGGTTTAAATGTGGCTCGGCGCTTTTCTGTTCGTCTTGAAAAGAAATGGGTAACTGACTAATGGGGGTCTGCTGTGGCTGAGTGATTAGTCCTAGTTATCTTCCCCTCTAGTCTGGCCAAGCGAGTATGGATCAAAGAGGGAAGGACAACCTGATACTCACAAATGTTGTGCTGAAGTGAGATGTGTTGGGTCGCAAAGCGTAAATATCATAGTTCTACTGCAAACCTCAACACAAACACATACACCTTTACTTCACATCCTTTTAAGGACAGATGATAGAGGTGTATTCCTTTAGTCAGCAAGTAAACGCAAGGAAGCATATTCTCAGAAGTGGTGCATTTTTGGGCAATAAAGTGTAAGTGTACATGGATTCAAATGCGTGACAATAAAATGAAAATGAAATTTTTGGGGCATGTTAAAAGACACAACAACCTACTAAAAGTAATATTGGAAGGGAAATTACAAGGTAAAAGAGGCAGAGGCAGACCAAGACTAACATGGACGAGTAACATCAAAAGATGGACAAGTCAAACTATGACAGCTTGCACCATCAAAGCAAGAAACAGAGTAGAATGGCGATCCATGGTAGCCAACCTTCGTTGCGTAGAAGGCACTCGATGATGATGATGCATTTTTTTAGAACTGAGAAGGCTCTGGGGTTTAACAAATCAATTCAGGGGGACAGGTATGTCTTCAATACTCTGAGAAAGTCCACTAATGATCAACAGATAATACAAGGAAAAATTGACAGCTTGAAGCAAGATTGAACTCGTACTCCTTGATGCAGTGGAAATACAGATGTACAATTTATTCCCCACTTGTGTTTGTAGCTCTATGCTATAGTCACAAGTACACATGTGTGAAAGACATTGCAGGTGATAGCAACTTTTTAGGTTGCTTAGCGGGCAGTGTGCTGTAATGCAAGTCTCTTGTGGCACAGCACTGTGTCGAGGATTACGGGTTCAATCCTGCCTCTGGCTGTCTTTTGTTCTGTGTGTTTCATGTTGTTGTTTATTTATGGATTGTTCTGAGTTGTATACATACCATTCCCCTGTGAAATAATTAGTTGATCTGTAGCCTTGGAAGTTTTTGTTTATAATAATATTCATATATTATTATTTGTCTTCAGTCTAAAGCACTGAAAACTACTGTTAGTGCTGTTTCATTCAATAATTGTGCATCTACAATGCATGTTTTTCAGCCCTATTCTATCCGGGTGGGGAGCCGCGATAGCTCAGAGGTTAGTGAACTGGATTACAAAGGACAAGGAGTAGGGTTCGATCCCAACCGACGGCATCCGGGTTCCAGCCTTAAACGGGTACCGGATTTTTTTCTGGGAAAGTAAAGCAGCACGGGCGTAATACCGACCGCATTACCCAAAAATCATGTGCTGAATGTCTGTAAAATATAGGGTCACTAACACCATATTTCCCTATACGCCACTTGGCGTGACGGGGGTACTTTACTTTTATACTTTACTCTATCCAGGTGATTCTTGTCTAAATAGGAAATACTAATATACAATTTATTCTTGAGTTGTGTTTGTAACCCTATGCTATAGTCATGAGTACACATATGTGAAAGACATTGCAAATGATAGCATCCTTTTTAGGTTTCTTAGCTGGCTTATGTTGTAACAGAATTCTCTCTTGGTAAGGCAGTGTTACGGATACGGTTTCAATCCTGCTTTGGACTATATATTGTTATTTGTGTTTTTCTGTTGACTATTTGTGGATTTCTCTGAGATTTAACCCAGCCTGTAAAATGGTTTAAGAGAGAAAATTAAAGGTTCTCTCTCCGTCATGTTGTACATGTATGGGGGGGGGGGGGTGTGTTATGATGTTAGGGGCCTTATTTTTCCTTCACCATTAGCACAGTTTTGGGTGAGACTGCTACTGGTCGTCATCCACCATTAAAAGGAAATGAGTGTCAGAGCATTGTGTCATGGTTTACAAGTTGTGATATCTATGCCTGCAAATACACATCTGATTTCATAACACCATTAAGTATTGGGGTGCGCGTGGCCGTGCGGCTAAAAACACTGTTCCGCTGGCTGAAAAGCTGACGTACGGTGTTCGAAGCCCGCGTTAAGACAGAAAGGATTTTTTCTATCGGGAGTGAAATAAAAATCCTGAGTCACACACATCGACTGCTTGACCAAGCGGCCTTTATCCCTCTGGTTCTATCGTTGCCACCCCCCCCTCCCCCCTGCCACCCCCCACCCCCCCTTACACCAGCAATGGTACCATGTGTCGTCAAGATAGTTTTTTAAAAATTAAGTATTGGGCTGCTTGTTTTCCTTGTCCCCATGTGCTTAACCTGACTGGTTAGTTTCCAGAACTACCATGAGGAGATAGAGTAGGATCTTGATCAGCTTTGGTTCATTGATTCTGATGCAAACAATCGTCTATGAGTCTATGACTGTCAGCACCATGACCCCACAGTTTGCTATAAACCAAGTCACAGCACAGCTAATGTCTAATGCTAATGACATGTATATGTCCTTTCAATGGCTGACAATGAAAAAGACATTGGGCGAGCATAAAAGAAATATTTTATGGACATCATCATCAAGTACCGGGCCTACTGGCGTAGGTGATCATGTCTCTCCACAATTTTCGATCTTGGCAGCTATTTATCATTTCTGTTGTTGACCTTCTGCCAAGCCATTCTCTTAAACTGTGTTATTTTTTTCTCTTTACTTTCCCTCTATCTCTTCGTTCCTCAATTTTTCCAGTTGTTATAATACATTCCAGTTGTTCTCTTCTCATTACATGGCAAAAAAATGATGATTGTATCTTCCTAATATTGGAAATTAGCTCTCTTTTTGCTTTGACCTCTTTCAGAACGTTTTCATTACTCTTCTTAGCTGTCCATGGTATTCTCAACATTCTTCTGTAAATTTTATGGACACATCTTTTTTTCTACACTTATATAACTATTCTTCATTATTTGTCTGTAAAAGGATCATAGACAAATCAGAATTCACCATTCTTGCAGAACTATAAAAGTTTGTTCACTTGTCACTAACCCAGTACAGGTTAAGACAAACGTAACAATGGTAAATGATACCATAAAATGACTGTGTTGGTCTGTTGTGTGCATGGGGCATGATTTTAGTGATATCCTACAGCTATGAATGCTCATAAAATCTTCTGGGCTGGGCTGGACTGAGTCATGTGTATTTGAACAGCTCAATTTTACAACTGCAACCCATTGATTTAAGTGATAGGACACACATTCAGCTGTTGAGAAGGCTTGTTGTTATATGTGTAATTAAACACTCAGCACACATCATTTGTAAGGCACAAGAAGAGTCACAATGTTCAGAATTCTGGTTTTAAAGTGTTAAAATAACATTGACTACAGCGCACAGGAAGACAAAAGAAGACATGCATTGCTGTAGAACACCAAGTTATAGTTGTTCTCACTGTGCCATTTCCTCTGTCTCCCTCTTCCTCTCTCTACATTGTACTCCCTCTGTCTCACTCTGCCTTGTACTCCCTCTGTCTCACTCTGCCTTGTACTCCCTCTATCTCACTCTGCCTTGTACTCCCTCTGTCTCACTCTGCCTTGTACTCCCTCTATCTCACTCTACCTTGTACTCCCTCTGTCTCACTCTGCCTTGTACTCCCTCTATCTCACTCTGCCTTGTACTCCCTCTATCTCACTCTGCCTTGCACTCACTCTGCCTTGTACTTCCTCTGTCTCACTCTGCCTTATACTCCCTCTATCTCACTCTGCCTTGCGCTCACTCTGCCTTGCGCTCACTCTGCCTTGCGCTCACTCTGCCTTGTACTCCCTCTATCTCACTCTGCCTTGTACTCCCTCTATCTCACTCTGCCTTGTACTCCCTCTATCTCACTCTGCCTTGTACTCCCTCTATCTCACTCTGCCTTGTACTTCCTCTGTCTCACTCTGCCTTGCACTCCCTCTGTCTCACTCTGCCTTGTACTTCCTCTGTCTCACTCTGCCTTGTACTCCCTCTGTCTCACTCTGCCTTGTACTCCCTGTCTCACTCTGCCTTGTACTCCCTGTCTCACTCTGCCTTGTACTTCCTCTGTCTCACTCTGCCTTGTACTTCCTCTGTCTCACTCTACCTTGTACTTCCTCTGTCTCACTCTACCTTGTACTTCCTCTGTCTCACTCTGCCTTGTACTTCCTCTGTCTCACTCTGCCTTGTACTTCCTCTGTCTCACTCTGCCTTGTACTTCCTCTGTCTCACTCTGCCTTGTACTTCCTCTGTCTCACTCTGCCTTGTACTTCCTCTGTCTCACTCTACCTTGTACTTCCTCTGTCTCACTCTGCCTTGTACTTCCTCTGTCTCACTCTGCCTTGTACTTCCTCTGTCTCACTCTGCCTTGTACTTCCTCTGTCTCACTCTGCCTTGTACTTCCTCTGTCTCACTCTGCCTTGTACTTCCTCTGTCTCACTCTGCCTTGTACTTCCTCTGTCTCACTCTACCTTGTACTTCCTCTGTCTCACTCTACCTTGTACTTCCTCTGTCTCACTCTACCTTGTACTTCCTCTGTCTCACTCTGCCTTGTACTTCCTCTGTCTCACTCTGCCTTGTATTTCCTGTCTCACTCTGCCTTGTACTTCCTCTGTCTCACTCTGCCTTGTATTTCCTCTGTCTCACTCTACCTTGTACTTCCTCTGTCTCACTCTACCTTGTATTTCCTCTGTCTCACTCTGCCTTGTACTTCCTCTGTCTCACTCTACCTTGTACTTCCTCTGTCTCACTCTGCCTTGTACTTCCTCTGTCTCACTCTACCTTGTACTTCCTCTGTCTCACTCTACCTTGTACTTCCTCTGTCTCACTCTGCCTTGTACTTCCTCTGTCTCACTCTGCCTTGTACTTCCTCTGTCTCACTCTGCCTTGTACTTCCTCTGTCTCACTCTGCCTTGTACTTCCTCTGTCTCACTCTACCTTGTACTTCCTCTGTCTCACTCTACCTTGTACTTCCTCTGTCTCACTCTGCCTTGTACTTCCTCTGTCTCACTCTGCCTTGTACTTCCTCTGTCTCACTCTGCCTTGTACTTCCTCTGTCTCACTCTACCTTGTACTTCCTCTGTCTCACTCTACCTTGTACTTCCTCTGTCTCACTCTACCTTGTACTTCCTCTGTCTCACTCTACCTTGTACTTCCTCTGTCTCACTCTACCTTGTACTTCCTCTGTCTCACTCTGCCTTGTACTTCCTCTGTCTCACTCTGCCTTGTACTTCCTCTGTCTCACTCTACCTTGTACTTCCTCTGTCTCACTCTGCCTTGTACTTCCTCTGTCTCACTCTACCTTGTACTTCCTCTGTCTCACTCTACCTTGTACTTCCTCTGTCTCACTCTACCTTGTATTTCCTCTGTCTCACTCTACCTTGTACTTCCTCTGTCTCACTCTGCCTTGTACTTCCTCTGTCTCACTCTACCTTGTACTTCCTCTGTCTCACTCTGCCTTGTACTTCCTCTGTCTCACTCTACCTTGTACTTCCTCTGTCTCACTCTACCTTGTACTTCCTCTGTCTCACTCTACCTTGTATTTCCTCTGTCTCACTCTACCTTGTACTTCCTCTGTCTCACTCTGCCTTGTATTTCCTCTGTCTCACTCTGCCTTGTATTTCCTCTGTCTCACTCTACCTTGTATTTCCTCTGTCTCACTCTGCCTTGTATTTCCTCTGTCTCACTCTACCTTGTATTTCCTCTGTCTCACTCTGCCTTGTATTTCCTCTGTCTCACTCTGCCTTGTACTTCCTCTGTCTCACTCTACCTTGTATTTCCTCTGTCTCACTCTGCCTTGTATTTCCTCTGTCTCACTCTGCCTTGTATTTCCTCTGTCTCACTCTACCTTGTACTTCCTCTGTCTCACTCTGCCTTGTATTTCCTCTGTCTCACTCTACCTTGTACTTCCTCTGTCTCACTCTGCCTTGTACTTCCTCTGTCTCACTCTGCCTTGTACTTCCTCTGTCTCACTCTGTCTTGTACTTCCTCTGTCTCACTCTGCCTTGTACTTCCTCTGTCTCACTCTGCCTTGTACTTCCTCTGTCTCACTCTACCTTGTACTTCCTCTGTCTCACTCTGTCTTGTACTTCCTCTGTCTCACTCTGCCTTGTACTCCCTCTGTCTCACTCTGTCTTGTACTTTCTCTGTCTCACTCTGCCTTGTACTTTCTCTGTCTCACTCTGCCTTGTACTTCCTCTGTCTCACTCTGCCTTGTACTTCCTCTGTCTCACTCTGCCTTGTACTCCCTCTGTCTCACTCTGTCTTGTACTTTCTCTGTCTCACTCTGCCTTGTACTTCCTCTGTCTCACTCTGGCTTGTACTTCCTCTGTCTCACTCTGTCTTGTACTTCCTCTGTCTCACTCTGCCTTGTACTTTCTCTGTCTCACTCTGCCTTGTACTTCCTCTGTCTCACTCTGCCTTGTACTTCCTCTGTCTCACTCTGCCTTGTACTCCCTCTGTCTCACTCTGTCTTGTACTTTCTCTGTCTCACTCTGCCTTGTACTTCCTCTGTCTCACTCTGGCTTGTACTTCCTCTGTCTCACTCTGTCTTGTACTTCCTCTGTCTCACTCTGCCTTGTACTTCCTCTGTCTCACTCTGCCTTGTACTCCCTCTGTCTCACTCTGTCTTGTACTTCCTCTGTCTCACTCTGCCTTGTACTTCCTCTGTCTCACTCTACCTTGTACTTCCTCTGTCTCACTCTGCCTTGTACTCCCTCTATCTCACTCTGCCTTGTACTCCCTCTGTCTCACTCTGTCTTGCACTCCCTCTGTCTCACTCTGCCTTGTACTCCCTGTCTCACTCTGCCTTGTACTCCTCTGTCTCTCTTGTATTCAGTGGTGCACAATTTCTCACTTTTGATGTTTCTCTTATACTTTTTTTGCCACTCACTTTCTCTTGTTCTCACATATAATACCTTGCACATTTTATTTCAATATACAACTGTGGGGAACCATTGAAAACCTCTAACACACTGTTATATGCATGCAGGTCTAGCTGTGACTTCTTATGAAAAGCTGATCATGACGGTATGTACTTAACAAAAAACCAATGAATCAGGCGGACATCATCATTGCACTCTGAGATGTGGGTAGGACACAGGACTTCGACAATGATGAGTCTGCATCACACCTTCGGATGAAAGAGATGGGAGTTAAGATTGGCACAGGCAGATACGAGAAACTTAGTGGTCTTGTAAGAAGACTTATCAACCAACACAGAACTGGAGTCATCAGTCGCTGGACACTGCGGAACTTAATGAGGAGGGGATCTGAGCACCTATCATGTTCGGAGTGCAATGATAATGACCCGCAAATATACTCAATACTTAACAAAAAAACCTCTGACATATGAAAGCTGTGTAAAGGCAAATGTTTAATATATTTGTCACTATTTATGATGTGGTTGAAAATATATCATGTATTAATTTGTCGTTTTTTTTTGTAGTTTTAAAATATATAAATAGAGATTATGTATTTGGATCTCAGAGAAAACATCTTCAGTTTGCTACATCAATTTTGGTAGATAATTGTTTGTTTTTGTTTCCTTATTTCCTCAGAGCAACTGAGCAACTTATCAATCACTCACACACCTATTGTGATACAGCCAAGAGGCCTTGTCAATGGAAGCAACACATGTTTCATGAATGCAGTAAGAGACTCTCATTGTTCATTCTAATTTAGTCCTCATTATAACCTCTGCTTCAATAGGCCAACTCTGGGAGATCTCCACTGTTTTGAGCCTATACAATGTTGTGAAATCATTTTCATTAATTCTTTAACAACCTTTCAATTCCAGAGTTTAAGATCAACTTCCAGTATTGCTGTCTGTGATATTCAGAGAACAAGGCAGTTGTCATTGAGATATTGACATTTTTGTTTAAACCTGGATTATGATATCTATCTGTGGCCGTTTATGATACTGTAGTAAAATTTCCTGTCACTTAAATGTACTATCTATCTATCTATCTATCTATCTATCTATCTATCTATCTATCTATCTATCTATCTATCTATCTATCTATCTATCTATCTATCTATCTATCTATCTATCTATCTATCTATCTATCTATCTATCTATCTATCTATCTATCTATCTATCTATCTATCTATCTATTAATTATCTTTCGTCCTTTCGAGCTGAAGACAGCATATAGGGCAGGACCACAATCTCAAAAACAGAAACCTTGCGTGCCAAAGTGGCACATATTGCAGAGATCACTGCTTCTAAAATCTATGGCTCTGTTTCCATGACAACACTTTTTACAGTGACAGCTTGTCAAGCCAAAATGTAACATTAGTTGCTCTAAAAAGTAGTATTTTCTCTCGTCTCTCTCTCTTTCAACTTTTGACACACAGCCATGTGTTCACACTTAGGTCAGACACAGGGAATTCCTGGCTGAGGTTGATTTATGACCTTAACCTCATGGACTGGGCATGTTACAAGGTCTATTGGTATGATCACCACAAATCCATCAGTGTGTTTGGCTACCCCATAGTGTTATTCACTGTGTTTCACAAGTCTCTCAGGGTTGTTTGTTGTCAGCAGATGTTGCTAGAGGACATTTTCCTGGTCACAGTAAAAAAATAAGGATTAAAAAAAGACACATTTCTTGAAAATTGGTGATTTTTTTTTTTCCGCATTATATGTGATCGTATCTCACGAAATTGGGGTCAGTAGGAGATTCCTATATCAATAGGGATTTAGTCATCATACTTCGCCTACACACTGGCCACAATAGAATGAGAAACCATATGTTCACCAAATTCAAAATAGGTACAACCAGCTTAACGCCACTGCACACTGGACAATATAACTATAAAACATGTTCTACAGGATTGCCCCAAGTACACAGACCTGAGAAAGATAACGTGGTCCACACCCACCTCCCTGGAAGAGAAACTATATGGGGCAATCGAATCACTTAAACTGACAGCTGACTTCATAACAGAGTGTGGAATCCTACTCTGATTGAGACTTGATCACAGAGAGAGAGAGAGATATCAATAGAAACAAATAAACAATCAACATTTTTCGGGCACATCATGAGAAGAGGAAAGTTGGAATACTTGGTTACAACTGGCAAAATAAAAGGAAAGAGAGATCGCAGACGACAAAGAGAGAAAATACTGGATAGCTTGGTGTCAAGGCATAGAAAACAGTCAACAACAGAACTGATACGATGCACTGTAGGTAGAAGATTGTGGAAGGACATAATCGCCCATGCCAACTGATATGGCACATAATGATGATGATCATAATCTAGAGTTAATATTATTGTGTTATCAATATTCTGATAACAAAACAGTATTGCTCTATGTCAGAAGGAAGTTATGGTGGGACTATATTCTTAATATTTGCATGTTCTTATTTTGTTCCAGAGTCTCCAGGTGTTGATGGGCTGTCCTCCATTCGTCCACATGTTCAGGGCTTTTAGAAACCTTCCTGCCAGACCAGGCAGTTGCTCATCTACACCCATCTTTGATTCACTGTAAGTGATGGACATATGCAGTGCATTTATTATTTCTGTGCTTATGTCTTGATTTTGGTTTGTGCAGTCATGTTGTTGTAAGTGGAAATAAGAACAAGGAGTTCTTCGCTGTTATGTGGAGTCAGTCTTCTTCTCTGTTATGTATAGCCAGTCTTCTCCATTATGTAGAGCCAGTCTTCTCCATTATGTAATGCCACTCTTCTTCACTGTTATGTGGAGTCAGTCTTCTTCTCCGTTATGTGGAGTCAGTCTTCTTCTCCATTATGTGGAGTCAGTCTTCTTCTCCATTATGTGGAGTCAGTCTTCTTCTCCATTATGTGGAGTCAGTCTTCTTCTCCATTATGTGGAGTCAGTCTTCTTCTCCATTATGTGGAGTCAGTCTTCTTCTCCATTATGTGGAGTCAGTCTTCTTCTCCATTATGTGGAGTCAGTCTTCTTCTCCATTATGTGGAGTCAGCCTTCTTCTCCATTATGTAGAGCCAGTCTTCTTCTCCATTATGTAGAGTCAGTCTTCTTCTCCATTATGTAGAGCCAGTCTTCTTCTCCATTATGTGGAGCCAGTCTTCTTCTCCATTATATAGAGCCAGTCTTTCTTCTCCATTATGTGGAGCCAGTCTTTCTTCTCCATTATATAGAGCCAGTCTTCTTCACTGTCAAATGGACAAGAAACTTGTTGGAGTCCACCAGATTGTTATTTTACACAATACTCATCAAATTTTAAACAATGTAATTGGATGGGAATAACTGAAATATATTTTAACTTGAAAAGTTGCAGAAAGAAGAGATAGAGGAAAACAAAGGGATGATATGTATATATAAGGGAAGACATTTAACACATTCCATCAGCCCAAAAGCCACGATTTGATTTTCAGTTATTTCCGCTATTCTTGTAATTCTCTTATTTCCTCTTTTCTGACTTTGTGAATAAATTGTTCTAATAATAATGCATGTAATAGACCAATTTAAATTTATTTTATCTCTGTTATTTCAAATTAGAAAAAATATTAATGATGAAAAACGACCAGCTAGAACGTGTTAAACCCTTGGTAGAGAGTGTGTTAAGAGAATGGTTTGGTAGTAAATCATCCATAGAAGTGGTGCTGTAAAGTGGTTGGAGGTTGTGGATGGACGTGATCACCTCTTATATGGGAATGTGTTAAGTGAATAGTTTGACAGTAAATCTTTCCTTGAAGTGAGTTAAGTGAATATTTTGACAGTAAATCTTTCCTTGAAGTGAGTTAAGTGAATAGTTTGACAGTAAATCTTTCCTTGAAGTGAACAACTATAGTAGTTGGAGATTGTGGAGGGACATGATCACCTCTTAGATGGGAATGTGTTAAGTGAATAGTTTGACAGTAAATCTTTCCTTGAAGTGAACAATTATAGTAGTTGGAGGTTGTGGATGGACGTGAATACCTCTTAGATGGGAATGTGTTAAGTGAATAGTTTGACAGTAAATCTTTCCTTGAAGTGAGTTAAGTGAATAGTTTGACAGTAAATCTTTCCTTGAAGTGAGTTGAGTGAATAGTTTGACAGTAAATCTTTCCTTGAAGTGAGTTAAGTGAATAGTTTGACAGTAAATCTTTCCTTGAAGTGAGTTAAGTGAATAGTTTGACAGTAAATCTTTCCTTGAAGTGAGTTAAGTGAATAGTTTGACAGTAAATCTTTCCTTGAAGTGAGTTAAGTGAATAGTTTGACAGTAAATCTTTCCTTGAAGTGAGTTAAGTGAATAGTTTGACAGTAAATCTTTCCTTGAAGTGAGTTAAGTGAATAGTTTGACAGTAAATCTTTCCGTGAAGTGAGTTAAGTGAATAGTTTGACAGTAAATCTTTCCTTGAAGTGAGTTAAGTGAATAGTTGGACAGTAAATCTTTCCTTGAAGTGAGTTAAGTGAATAGTTTGACAGTAAATCTTTCCTAGAAGTGAACAACTATAGTAGTTGCAGGTTGTGGAGGGACATGATCACCTCTTAGATGGGAACAAGTTATCATTATACACCACAGAACAGGATACACTTGACTACATAGTCACATGTATAAAAAATTCAAGACACTGGCACCGCAGCCGGCATGTACCTGTGGACATGCACCCCAGATGGCTGAACACTGTTGAATTTAGAAGACTGAGGAAACCCATAGAAAACTTATATTGACCTCCAAATGAAACCTAATTATGAATTGCCTCAACATATTGATCCTTCCCATGCCGTTAGATGCTGCATAGGGCTTGTAGTATTTTTTGCCTTCAATCTCTATTATTCTGGGCAAGATGTTCGATCTTATCTAATGAGTCTATGCCTGCCAACTTTGCTTCTCTTATAATTCTGCATGATTCATTGTAACACCACAAGATTCTACAACTACGATGATTTCCCCACTTAGGGTTGCCCTGAAGTGAGTCTCAGGGAAAGGTTATCAGCCTCACGCCTAACAGTCCACACAAGAACCCAGTGTGAATTAACATTCACAGAACATAAATAATGGATTTTGGCGAAGAAAATGGTGTATGAACATAAAGATAGGTGGTTATATACTATAGCAAGTTAAGAAATTGGACTACAAAGGACAAGAGGTAGGGTTCGATCCCAACCGATGGCTTCCGGGTTCACCCAGCCTTAAATGGGTACTGGATTTTTTCTGGGAAAGTAAAGTGGCATGGGTATTTTATACCGACCACATTACCCCAAAAAGCATGTGCTGAAGGTCTGTAAAATTTTTGGTCACTAACACCATATTCCCTATACGCTGCCACTTTGCGGGACGGGGGTACTTTACTTTTTTTTTAAGTTAACAAATATCTAAACATCCTGGTTAAGCATGATAACAAACTAGCAACAGAAATAAATCTGGAAAGTAGTAGTAGACTCCGTTAGTCATAGTTGACTATGGATTTTGCAGAACCCCTAGAAATGTTATTTTTTCTTTTATTTCATTGTGTGTGTATTTTCTTTTTTTTTAATGAATCTTTCTGCTTCTTGCTTGAGTTAAAGCTTTAGACTGTGTTTCCAAAGATTTTTGGTCTGCAGCTATTTCTTGATATTTCGTGACACTTTTGTCAGTTGCCTCAAAGTTATTCTGCAAAATCATCCTAAATAGAATAAAGGATTCAATAGATACAGTAATGCGGGAAGAACAGGCTGGGTTTAGAAAAGGGAGAAGCTGCCTTGACCACATTTTCACTCTACGACTTATGTTGGAGAACACATTGAAAAGCAAAAACCTTTTGTACTTAATTTCATCGATTTCAAAAAAGCATTTGATAGTATTCATAGAGATTCTTTGTGGAAAATTCTGAAGCAATATGGCTTACCATCAAAAATCATAAATATTATCAAAGACATGTATGATGGTTACACATGTGCAGTTCGAACAGAGGAAGGACTGAGCGAATGTTTCCCAATAGAAACTGGGGTTAAACAAGGATGTATTTTATCGCCCGTGTTATTTGGAATTGTTATGGACTTCATAATGAAGAAATGCTGCACTGGTAATAAAGGCATCGAATGGATACAAGGAGACCATTTGGAGGACCTCGACTTTGCTGATGACATAGTCCTCATCAGCAGTCAGATAAAAATGATGCAGGAAAACACAAATGAACTATCAGCAATAGCCAGAAAAATTGGGCTTGAGATCAATCATGAAAAGACTAAAGTCATGAAAAGTTTAATTCCAACAGATGACAAAATAAACATGGAAAATAAACCAGTAGAAGAGATCGATCACTTTATCTATCTTGGAAGTCACATTGATCGAGAAGGGGATACAAGTAAAGAAATTAGAATCAGAATAGCTAAAGCAGCAATGTCTTTCAGAAGCATTGAAAAGTTGTGGAAATCAAAACTCATCAGCACAAACACAAAACTTAGGCTATTCAAATCAAATGTACTATCAACCCTTACGTATGCGTGTGAAAGCTGAAAAACAACAAGAGATATAGAAACAAAGTTGAACGCATTCGAAAATAAATGTCTAAGGAAAATACTTGGTATAGCGTGGAACGAATTCAAAACAAACGAGGAAATTAGAGAAATCGCCAAACAACCACTAATATCTTCAGTAATAATGAAAAGACGATGGTCATATGTTGAACATGTGACGAGAAGAGATAATAACTGAATAGCAAAGCAGGCCCTCATATGGGAAACAACAGGTAAGAGAAAAAGAGGAAGACCCAGGGAGACATCTCTCCTGCTTTGGATAAGTTGTTCATGATTCACTGCCATACAGAAGGATACTAACGATGTGAATGGCTGCATTGTAAGCTGCAGCTTTACCAATGTGGGTGTCATTTTTGTATCTAAAGATAGTTTGTCGTTGATGATGGACCCCAGGTAGCTAAACTGTTGCACAACATCAAGTTTGTAGTTGACGATAAATATTGCAGGTGTTGCTTCGACGCCCTTACCAAGTATATTAGTTTTCTGCAAACTTATTGTTAGATGGAAGTCTAACAGGCATGTGAAAAACGATGTGTCATGCACTGGAGTTCTTCCTGACTTTGTGTTACAGGTGCAGCGTCGTCAACATATAACATGTCTCTAATAGTTCAGTGGTTAGTGAACTGGACTACAAAGGACAAGAGGTAGGGTTTGAATCCCAACTGACGGCTTCCGGTTCACACAGCCTTTAATGGGTACCAGAGTTTTTCGGGGAAAGTAAAGTGGCACGGGCGTAATACCGGCCATATTACCCCAAAAATCCAAAGGTCTGTAAAATTTATGGTCACTAACACCATATTCCCTATACACCACTTGGCGTGATGGGGGTACTTTACTTTTTTTTTTTTTTAACTCCTTCGTTCACACTTGAGAATGCATGTTTCAATAGAACAGCGAAGAAGTCTGGAAGAAGTAAAGCATTTCAGACTATTGGTCACCTGGCACGATTGTTGAGCAGTCAAATGTTACCATCTTGATGATGTGTTAGCTTGTTTTAACATTTTTGTTGATTATTTTTGTGGTTTTTAATTTCTTGATGATTCTAGTATTTCAGTTCATGTTGAGACATGACTATTTAAAAAGTGTAAATTCAAACATTTTGATGAGCTTGTCCTTTCTGTCTTACAGGGTTCAGTTTGTCAACTCATTCCAGAATGGTCAAAGAATAAGACATCAAGGTAAGGTTTCTTTTTGTGGTCTAATGTCACAGTAATTGATTTCTATTTGTGGTAGGATGTGCACCCAGGATGCACTGCTGCAGAGAATGAAATGTCTGTTTCCACAGAATTTAAATATAGTGCACATCATCAGGTCCATAATGTTGGCAGTTGTTGGGCACGTACTGTGACATCTTCACAGCTTTCTTCCAACCTTTATGATTAAGAGCTGCTTTCTGACATGGTTAATCTTTTCCTTTTTCTAATGTTGTCTTCTTTCCTCTTTCTCTGTCTGCTTTGTTTTCTTATGTCTGGCACTGTGCCCTGTAAAATAGTCTTAACAAGGCCTGTAGATCTTGTAACATGTCTGTATCATTTACATTTTTTGTTTTGTTTTTTGTTTTTACAGTAGGCAGTACATGTTGGTTCTGTGAATTGTTGGATTTTGCTGTGCACTACTTCATCTGTGATTTGATCATTATCAGATATGGGCAAGATCTTTCCTGTATCATATTTCCATAGCTTGTATTCTTTTAAGATCAGCAGTGAGTGTCCATGTTTTGCAGGCATATAAAAAAATTCATTTATCACTATTGTTCCTAATAGTCTGATATTTGTTCTTAGAGAGATTGTTTTGCTTTTCTAGTTTAGGTGCTAGCCAGTCAGGTGCAGCGCTGGACCTACCAGTAATTGAAATGACAGTTATTGTTTTTCTGTAATGTGTTTGCTGGCTTAGGTGACCATGTCTCTCAATTTTCTGCAGCTTTTTTAAATTAATTCTCTTTTTGACTTCCTACCAGACCTAAGACCAGATCTTAAAATAACTGGCATCTTTTTCTTTTGACTCCTTCCATTTTTTCTTCTTCAATGTTTCCCTGTTGTCACAATATATTCCAGCTGTTCTCAAATTACATGTCCAAAAAATGTTATATTGTTTCCTCCTAGTGTTTGTAATCAGCTTTCTTTTTGCTTTCTTATAACATCCTCATTACTCATACAGCTGCTTATGATATTCTCAGCCCTTTTCTTTTTGTTAAACATTCCTGTGATCTCCAGTGATTTGCTTGTCTGATTGCCCAGGCTTCATGAAGTGAAAGACCACATTATTGTTATTATTTTTTTTTCCATTCGCCGGCTTTGACCACTGACGAAGTCCCTAGACACTAGGAACTGAATTTTGTGAGTTAATCCATTTTTCCCTTGCAGTTTTGTGCACAGGGGTCCCTCGCCGCACAGACAGATAACTCCATCTTTGGAGGTACTCATATTTTTCCCGTCGATGAGTAATTAACGTTTCAAGCCGGGCCTTACTGCTGAGACCAGGGGTGGTTGCAGCTGAGAGAAATCATAAATAAAAATCCCAACTGGTGCAGCCGGGATTTGAACCCACAACCTCTCTGTCTCGAGGCTGGTGTCTTGCCTTGAGACCAACCAGTTCCCCAGAGACCATATTATGAATAGTTTTTTGCTTTTTTATGATCCCAACATTTTGTTTGCACTTCATTTTAAGGTTCACGTGGCAAGAAGATCACTCATGTAGACATCAATGTAGGACAGCCATTCAGTCCAGCTCCACTCTTGAGTGTGGCTCAAAGCATACTGGGTTTGCATGTAAGTTGGAAATATATTTCTGAATAGTGTTTCTGTAATATCCTACATGTTATTTGTATTTTTATTTCTGCAATGTACTATTTTCAGGGACCTTGATAATTTATGGTAATCAAATTGCTAAACACAAACAAAGCTCAGAATTTTAAAGTCAAATGTATTATTCACCCTTGGTTCTATTGGTTGGTTCTATTGGTTATGGAAGGCCTCGGTATCACTGCAAACGAATTAAAATCCAGAATCGCTCAACCACCCATGCCAGTGGAATCATCCGAATTTACTAACTCATCTCCCAAACAAAGAAAGGTAACTGTAGTCCCCATTGTAGCAGTCTCAGCACACGCCAAAAGACATAAGGCGAAACCGCGCAGAAAGTGAACACAGCCAACTGTTCCCTGTCACATGATATCATCATTCATTGTAAACAATTGGAATATCGGAACATGATCAAAACGGATGAGACACACAGCTCACGGTGTGCACAGAGCACTTAACTCAGTAGCTCCTGCAACAAGCCGGACTTTGAATATGAGGAAACTGCAACAAGGAATACTTTCCTACATAGCCTTCAATGGTTCCTGCCGTCTATCCACCATATTGACCGGAAGTTCACGTCGTCCTGAAAATGATGATCGTCATATTGAGATTAAAAAATGTATAGCGCTTGATGATGTTAGGACATCTTTCTTGACTCCAACCGAACATATAAACACACAGTCGTCGAATTATCCTCATCAAACAACAAACCCTACAGTTAGCGTACAATGAACGAAACACGGTGCAAATTCCCCAAAGAGGAAAATCTTCGGTCGACTTGACGGAGCAGTCCACATTAATGCGTTTCAGCATGTAAATAACTTGCATCAAACAATTCCAACATCGGCCATTGAACAGCACTCAATGTGACGTAAACCGCATGTCAACACTAGACGGTGAAGGTCGCTTTTACAATACTTGACTTGTCAAAAAGGAACATTGCTGAGTGTACTCGGCGGCGCAGATTTGTCCACTCCGTCGGCGCAGATTTGTTAAGTAGAACATCATTTTGATTTCAACACAGAAAATTGCATCACAGAGCCAAATTTAATCAAACCCCAGATGCATTTTCTAGAGCGATCGAGAGAACGTGAAACGTTCCACCATTTTGAAACGGAAGGTATTCATCTGTTCAATCAGTCAAATGGTTAAACACTACACATCTGTCCTCTCACTCAAATGGTTAAACACTACACATCTGTCCTCTCACTCAAATGGTTAAACACTACACATCTGTCCTCTCACTCAGTTACTTTTGTTTGTACTTTTATTTAAAATGTGAGAAGTTTGTGGATTGCCATGTTCTGGTATACATTTCCATCACTTAATGACCTTAGTATGTCTGTCTTTCTGTAGAGATTCTGCCTAGTTTAAGCAAGTTGCTGTAGTGATGTTGATCTTTATCAGGTTCATGGCAGTTTATTGTTTAGGACAATTAAAATAAATATCGTCAACTCACATCATTGTGGCTGTTAGATCAATGATAGTTCAACACCTGTTACTGGCCGCACCTGGTCTGGCTTATTTATTTGATTTAAAGATTTTTGTTTAAATGGAGTGTAGTATGTTGTCATAGTGGCCATTTTCAAATGAAACATATGTTAAGATATTTTAATAATAAATTGTTCATTTGTGTTGTTAATCTATGTTATTTGTACACACTTTTATGAAAACAGGCAGCACACCTCTTGTGTAATACCATTACTAATTGTATGTATACCAATTTTGGAAGTGAGTCCAGGCATTGAAAGATAAGATATTGAACTTTGTCCCCCCCTTTTTTTCCCCTCATTTTTTCATTCGCCAGCTTTTACCTCTGACGAAGTCCCTAGAAACTAGGAAGTGAATTTTTCGTGTTAATCCGTTTTTCCCTGGCACCTGTGTGCACATGGGTCTCTCGCTACACAGGCAGATAAAAATCCCAACCAACCGGGATTTGAACCCACAACCAACCTCTCTGTCTCGTGACCGGCGTCTTGCCTCGAGACCAACCAGTCCCCACTCTGTCCCTTTGAAAACAAAATCTGGTGAAGACCATTGAATACCTAATAGCTGGTAAGTTTTTAAATGGAATAAAATGATGCATGAAGAGGTGTAACATGGATAAATTATTTCATCCTTCATGAGGAAAAGGCAATGAATTTCCATATCTGCCGTAATCTCAGAGAGAGTGAGAGTATACAATTGGAAGAAATATGAAGTTAGTTACAGCTGCATGTTTTCCTCTAAATGGACTTACGGTCAATATGGGGCGGATATGTGGCAGGAACTGTTGAGGCTGTGTCTGAAAAGTGTTCTTTGTTGCAGTTTTCCCATATTTCAAGTCCGGCTTGCAGCCAGAGATACTGAGTTTAGTGCTCTGTGCACACTGTGAGCTGTATTTTTCATCTGGATAATTTTTTTATACTCTGATTGCTTACGATGAATGATGATATTGTATGACAAAGGACAGTTCAGCTGTATTCACTTTCGGTGCGGCTTGGCCTTATGTCTTTTGGTGTGTGCTATAGCTGCTATGATGGGGACTACAACTGCCTTTCTTTGTTTGGATACTTGAATGAGATTAATTTTAATTCGAATGATTCCACTGGCATGTGGCGGTTGAGCAATTATGGATTTCCAATCGTATGCAGTGATACCTGCCTGGGCCATCGTCTAACCATAACCAACTCTAAAAATGGCATTTTAGTTCAAACCTTGAAAATTGTGCATCATTTTTGGATAACAATGTCAGCAGCCTAGTACATTCCCTGCATTCTTAACATTGATATTTTATGGAAGTGGTTTCAGTTTGTTTCACCACACTAGTAATATAAAGCAGTGTGGCCAGTGCTCCCATTAGATGGTGGAAGGTTCATTTCCCAGCTGCAGCTAGTTTACTTTCTGTTGACTATCTCAGCTTTGGGGTTTACTCATCCTTTGATTATTTTTCTTTTCTTGATTATACTTCTTCAACAATACCCAAGAGGGTAGACATCAGATGTTAGGCCAGGGAAGGGTAATGTCACAATGAGACTGTGGTTCAAAGTGAAAAAGACCCACTGCCAGTGGTGAAATTCAAACTCAGAACATTCTATTCTATCAAAATTTTCTCTGGGTAAGTAGGATAGCCTGGTGTGGTTAAAAAAATAAAAAGTAAAGTACCCCCGTCACACCAAGTGGCGTATAGGGAATATGGTGTTAGTGACCATAAATTTTACAGACCTTCGGCACATGATTTTTAGGGTAATTTGTGGTCAGTATTATGCCCGTGCCGCTTTATTTTCCCAGAAAAAAATCTGGTACCCATTAAAAGCTGGCTGAACCTGAAAGCCATCGGTTGGGATCGAACCCTACCTCTTGTCCTTTGTAGTCTAGTTCACTAACCACTGGGGAGCCGCAATAGCTCAGTGGTTAGTGAACTGGACTACAAGGGGTAGGGTTCGATCCCAACCAACGGCTTCCGGGTTCACCCAGCCTTTAATGGGTACCAGATTTTTTTTCTGGGAAAGTGAAGCGGCACGGGCATAATACCGACCACATTACCCTAAAAATCATGTGCCAAAGGTCTGTAAATTTATGGTCACTAACCCCATATTCCCTATATGCCACTTGGCGTGATGGTGGTACTTTACTTTTTTTTTTACTTCACTAACCACTGAGCTATCGCGGCTCCCAGCCTGGCGTGGTGCTGTTAGGTAATCCACAAAGTGATTTTCTTGGAAACTATATTCCTTGCACCAGTTCAATGACAGATAACCTATACTTTCTTTTGTTAATGTATTTTTAGAAACATAATTCATATATTGTGTTTTATATTGTTGCCAGATTGGAGTGCAGCATGATGCAGAAGAGTTTCTCAGTCAGTTGTTGATGATATGCCATGAAGAGTTGGAGAATGTTATGAAACTGCATCATGCAAATGGTGAGTACACATTCTTCAAGCTTTCTTTCTTGAGTTTTTCAATAAATATATTATTGTCTAGCATTATTATTTATAGTCAGTATTTCAATCCAATCAGTGACTCATTATCAAGTACCAGGCCTGCTCGCGTAGGTGATCATGTCTCTCCACAACTTTCGATCTCGACAGTTAGTTATCATTTCTGTTTTTGACTTTCTGCCAAGCCATTCTCTTTACCTGTTTGGTATCTTAATTCTTTTCTTCCCTCTATCTCTTCATCCCTCAATTTTTCCAGTTGTTACAATATATTCCAGCTGTTCTCTTCTCATTACATGGCCAAAAAATGATTGTTTCTTCCTAATATTAGAAATTAGCTCTCTTTTGCTTTGGCCTCTTTCAGAATATTTGCATTACTCTTCTTAGCTATCCATGGTTTTCTCAACATTCTTCTGTAAAACCACATTTCTACATTTCTATAGCCTCCAGTGATTTTCTTGTTTGTTGTCCTACTGTCCATGATTCACATCCATATGTTAAGACTGGCTCTACATAACATTTAAGAACTCCTTTTCTTGTTTCTATTGTCAAAAATGGATTGCATAGTATCTTCCTAATTTTTTGGAAAGCTGCTTTTGTCTGAGCCATTCTGCATCTCACCTCTTGTACATCTTCCGTCTGAGGTTAACAAAGTTCCCAAATATTTAAATTCATTTACCTGTTTTAATATTGTTCCACTTGTCCTTTAATTTTGCTTTCTTTCACTATAATGTCTAATATTTCTTGTAACTCATTTTCACACTTAGCGATTAAGACTGTATCATCAGCATACCTTTGATTATTTATATTATGACCTCCGAGTGTTATTCCAGGCCCTTATGGATCTCACTATACATATAAATAATCTCACTACACATATTAAACAAATCTGGTGACAGCACACAACCTTGCCTAACACCCTGTTTTATTTGCTGAAACATTCCCAATTGATTTCCATTTCTTATGGCCGCTGTTTGTTGCCAGTAAAAAAAAAAGTAAAGTGCCCCCGTCACGCCAAGTGGCGTACATGGAATATGGTGTTAGTGACCATAAATTTTACAGACCTTCGGCACATGACTTTTGGGGTAATGTGGTCGGTATTACGCCCGTGCCGCTTTACTTTCCCAGGAAGAAAAATCCGGTACCCATTAAAGGCTGGGTGAACCCAGAAGCCGTTGGTTGGGATCGAACCCTACCTCTTGTCCTTTGCAGTCCAGTTCACTAACCACTGAGCTATCGTGGCTCACGTTTGTTGCCAGTACATGTTCTTTATTATTCTTAGATGTTTGCTGTCTACGTTTATGTCTTCTAAAATTTCGATTATTTCTTGGTGCTTTACTTTGTCAAATGCTTTGGTATAGTCTATGAAACAAAGGTATAGATTTGTTTTCACCTCTATGGCTCTTTCTACTAAAGATCTCATGATATATGGGGCATTGCTTGTTCCTTTATCTCTAACAAAACCACACTGTTCATTGCTAATTTCTGGACTGATTTTATTTCGCACTCTTCGCCTGACGATTCTTAGTAATATCTTATTCATGTGACTCATAAAGCTTATTGTGCGATGATAATCGCATTCAATCGCACCAGATTTCTTAGGTAGGGCTATGAATATTGATTTGAGCATGTCGTCTGGTATATATCCGCTGTAGTAGATATCATTCAATATTTTTATTATTTATTTATATTCCAAAATCACCTATGACTTCAATCTCTTCTTTAGTTATATTATTTGGTCCAGGAGCTTTTCCTGTTTTCATATTGTGCAAGGCATCTTCACTTTGCACAATCAGTGACTAATGTGTGTTAAATCATGCCAGATTCTATCTATCTATCTGTCTGTCTGTCTGTCCGTCCGTCCGTCCGTCCGTCCGTCTATCTATCTATCTATCTATCTATCTATCTATCCATCCATCCACCCATCCCACCCAGCCACCCATCCCATCCACCCACTTTTCCATCAACCCACCCACCTAAGATGGCAGAAATTATCCATGTCTGACTGTCACTATTAGAGACAGGCTTTACACACAGGGCACATTGTGTCTCACCACATATCCCTTTTCTGGGCAAGCCTCTTATCTTCAGCAAGAATGCCTACTTTTTTTGCTTCTCACCTCAGTTTTCTTTTTAGTGTTCTCCAGCTCAGTTTATTGTTTTTTTTTACCCTCTGGTTCCCATTTAAGGGCCTGCTTTGAGATAATCTTTTTGTCTCTTCTCACATGGCCAACAGATGACCATCTCCTTTTCTTGATTATAGATGATATTGTTTGGTTCATTGCCATTTCTCTTCTGCACAAGTCTTGAATTTGTTCCATTGTGTATAAAGTATTTTCCTGAGGCATTTGTTTTCAAATTAATCTTCATTTATTTTCTTTTTCTTTAGTTTTCCAGCTCTTGCATGCATAAGTATGAGTGGATAATACATTTGATTTGAGAATATGCTAGATACTACCTTATTATGTCATCAAACAAATATACAGGTTTATTTTTTTTTTCTACACACTATTGTATGGAATTGTTACATGGTTTTCTTATCTATTATTATTGATTGTAAAATGTTACTGCTGTTGTATGTATTATATTTGAATATTGCATTTAGGTTTGAACAATAATGCAAAAGAGCACAACAAAAATGGCTTTCCAGAGCCCATTAAGAATGAGGTTGATGATGGAATTGATGATAATGACATTGATGATGAATCATGGCTGAAGGTTGGGCCTAAGAACCATCATGTGGAAACTAATGTGGTGAGATTTTGTTGTTGTTTAAAATTAAGACCAGGAATATTAGTTGTTTAAAAAAAAAAAAGTTGTTGGGAGGCCACATTTTGTTCTTTTTCTTTTTCTTTTTGAAAGTAACTATGTAACAAATTGGTTTGTTTTATCTCCTGCACAGTTGTGCTTGTGTGCACTATTTTTGTAAAGACCGAATCGATAACTTGTCATGCTCCAAATCAGGAGAGCATATGTTTAAACCACAGTAGGGTCAAGAGTTTTTTTTCTAATGAGGTGGTTAATTGACAACCCAAGACCAAGACACCTTATGATGACTGCAGTGGACAAGCGGCTGGTCCTATTAATCTGCCTGCTAGACGCCTGAATTGGAGTATAATTGTTTTCCTAGAGTGTTGCAGCGAAAATTTATATTTTGAGATCATTTGAATAAGAGTCAATATGGCAGATAGGTGGTAAGAGCCATTGAGGCTCAGTCTGAAAAGTATTCCTTGTTGCAGTTTCCTCATATTCCAAGTCTGGCCTGCTGCCAGAGCTACTGAGTTAGTGCTCTGTGCACATCATGAGCTGTGTTTTTATCTGGATCATGTTTCGATATTCCGATTGCTTACGATGAATGATGATATCGTATGACGAATGATTGTTCAGCTGTGTTCACTTTTGGTGCCGCTTGGCAAGTGCTGTAGCTACTATGATGGGGACTGCAGCTGCCTTTCTTTGTTTGGATCCTTCATTGAGATGAGTTTTAATTTGGATGATTCCACTGGCACGGGCGGTTGAGCAATTATGGATTTTAATTCATTTGCAGTGATACCAGGGTCTTCAACTAACCATAACCATTTATATTTTGAGTTGTAGCTGACATTTTGACAGTGTGCTTGCTTTTACAGAATGATTGTGGCCAAACGCCATTGTCCAGCATTTTTGCTGGTTTGAGCCGGTCCTGTCTCGTTCGAGAATCTGGAAAAACAAGTGACACTGTGGACTCATTCTTCACTTTGAAGCTGGACATTCAGGTAGGTTTTCCATTCCATTTATAAATATGGCAGCTAATGACTTGTAGCTGACTGAATTATCATGACAGAAACTCTACTTTACACATTATCTTCATGACAGAAACTCTACTTTACACATTATTATCATCATGACAGGAATTCTACTTTACACATTATCATCATGACAGGAATTCTACTTTACACATTATTATCATCATGACAGGAATTTTACTTTACACATTATTATCATCATGACAGGAATTCTACTTTACACATTATTATCATCATGACAGGAATTTTACTTTACACATTATTATCATCATGACAGGAATTCTACTTTACACATTATCACCATGACAGAAACTCTACTTTACACATTATTATCATGACATAGGCCATACATTTTGCTAATATTATGACTTTTCATAACACCAAATCATTTGACACAGATTTTTATTTACTTCAAATCATTTTATCAAAACAGTGACCTTACTTTACATCAAATTATTTTTTTCTTGCCTTTACACAATGCTATCATGTTACTTTACATCAAATTATTTTTTTCTTGCCTTTACACAATGCTATCATGATAGTGACTTTACACAGAATTATGATGTCAGACTTTACATCAAACTATCTTGGCATTAATGGAAAGATAATCAATAACCTAAGATATACTAATGATACTGTACTACTAGCAGAAAATCCTAAAGATCTACAACAATTACTTAATGAAATAAACATAACAAGCAAAAAATATGGATTAGATATGAATATCAAAAAGAATAAAATTATGATCATAAACAAAGAAAATACTCAAAACCCTCAAGTGGATATCAAAATAGGAGGAATAGACCTGGAGACAATTCAGAACTACAACTACCTTGGACATACTATAACCAGTGATGGAAAATGTAAAACTGAAATAAACAAAAGAATAGGAATGGCAAAGAGTACTTTAAATGTCATGAAGAACATACTAACATCAAAACAAATAACACCAGGGCTAAAACTAAGAATAGCAAAATGTTATGTCTTCTCAATATTCCTATATGGTGCAGAAACATGGACATTAGACAAGAAAACAGAACAGAGAATTGAAGCCTTTGAAATGTGGATTTATAGAAGAATAGGTAGATTTGGGTGGAAAGAAAAGAATACAAATGATGAAGTCTTAAAACAACTAAAAATAAAAAGAGAACTACTAAACACAATTCAAACAAGACAAATGTGATTTTTGGGCCATGTTAAAAGACACAACAGCCTGCTAAAAGTAATCCTGGAGGGGAAAATACAAGGTAAAAGAGGCAGAGGCAGACCAAGACTAACATGGACGAGTAACATCAAAAGATGGACAAGTCGGCCTATGACAACCTGCACCATCAAAGCAAGAGACTGAGTAGAATGATGTTCCATGGTGGCCAACCTTCATTGTGGCGATGGCACTTGATGATGATGATGACAACACAAACTATATAAAGAACTAGAAGATCATTGACAGCCTCAGAAATGTAGTTTTAGCCAAGAATTTTTGAGAACATGGACAGGCCAAAAAAGCTGTAATGAGGAAGTTCTAAAACATACTGACTGGCTTTTTGAATATTTGGCAATGAGTTGATCATGTCATTAAAATAGCTAAGATTGAAGCAATATAGTTATTTTTATTTATTTTGTTAAATATTTGTTCATTATTTTGTTTTCAATATTGTGTGAATTTTGAACTTGAATTGACCACAAGCAGCTGATGATTTTGAAATAAATGAGTCGCCATTACCTGTTCAAATATAATAATATTAAGCCACTAGTTTTCTTACGTCATAACCCTTGATGCCTAATGGAGAGGGTGTGACTTAGATATTGCTTTTGATAGCGAAAAGCCAATTCATAGTCATAAGTCACTTTTAAAATTAATAACTTGTTTTATAATAGAAGTATTAACATGAATGGACTATTTTTGGATTTCTACAATCAAGGGCATGCTTGTTATTAGATTCAAATAAAAAGAAAGGGGGGACTGGTTGGTCTTGGGGCAAGATGCCGGCCTTGAGACAGAGAGGTTGTGGGTTCAAATCCCAGCTGCACCAGTGGGGATTTTTATTTATGGTTTCTCTCTGCGGCAACCACCCCTGGTCTCAGCAGCGATTCCCGGCTTGAAACCTTAATTACTCATCGATGGAAAAAATATGAGTACCTCCTAAGACAGAGTTATCTGCCTGTATGGCGAGGGACCCCTGTGCCTATGACTGCCAGAGAAAAACAGATCAACACGCAAAATTCAGTTCCTAGTCTCTAGGGACTTCGTCAGATGTAAAAGCTGTCAAACACAAGTGAAGCTAACCAAGTAATAAAAAGAAAATGTTTGAAATTTGTACAAAGTTTACAATCCCAAATAGCCACCATTAAAAATAAATATATATATTTATATATAAAAATATATAAATAAATTGTTTTGTAATATAAAAACGTGAATTTGGAAAAATTTCTCTTTTTCAGGCGGAGAATGTGTATAGTGTGAATGATGCTCTACTTCGACTGAATGCCGTTGAAACAGTTCATGATGCTGATGGAGGAAAGGTACATTGCTCACTGTTATTTGTTTCGTGACATCATGTACATGATGTATTGGCATTGTTATCAGAGAGGACGGGGGGGGGGGGGGGGGGCCACACAAGACATTCAGCAGCACCTGACCTGAAAGTAATCAGTGACTCCTTGCATCAATCAGCAGCACCTGGCCTGAAAGTAATCAGTGACTCCTTGCATCAGTCAGCAGCAACAACTGATTAACTCTATCCATATGTTTTGCCGTATTGTGTGCCATGCAGATTACGGTCATGTACGTTTTGCCGTATTGTGTGCTACGCCGATTACGGTCATGCACGTTTTGCCACGTAGTGCGCCACTCTCAATTTGATTAATGTGAGTGTCATCAAACCATATTCTTTTAACATATCTTGTATCATCTTGGTATTGGTGAAATCTAATACCTAATTATTTAAAATTCATACATAATAAGTTATATGTTCATCATCATCATGTGCCATACCAGTTGGCGTATGCGATCATGTCCCTCCACAATCTTCTATCCACAGTGCATCGTATGAGTTAGGATGTTGACTGTTTTCTATGCCATGACACCAAGCTATCTAGTATTTTTTCTCTTTGTCGTCTCTCTTTCCTTTTATTTTTCAGTTGTAACCAAGTATTCCAACTTTCCTCTTCTCATGATGTACCCAAAAAATGTTGTTTGCTTCTTTCTGATGTTTTTTAAGAGCTCCCTTTTTGTGTTGGCCTCTTTGAGAACTTCCTCATTGGTCTTTTTAGCTGTCCAGGGAACTTTCAACATTCTTCTGAGAAATCCAATCTCTGTGGCCTCTAATCGTCTTTTCATTTGTTTGTCTACTGTCCATGATTCACTTCCATAGGTCAGAATTGGTTCTATATAGCACCAAGATGAACTCTCTTTCTCATTTCTATTGACATAGATTTGTTGCATAAGATATTTTTCATTTTCTAACATATATAATAAGTTATATGTTAGATCACTATAAATAGATTGATATTTAATACCACAAAAACTTTTGTCTCTGAAATTTGTTCCGTTGCATCGATAAAAATCTTCCGTATGGAAAGAGTTAAGACTATAATTCACCTTTCTGTTCTGGAAACAAAAAGTCTGGCCAAGTGAGTAGAATCAAGAAAGGCAACATGGTACCCTAAAAATGCCTTTCTGAATCCTGATGTATTGGGTCAAAGAATGCAAATACCAGAGCTTGCTATGAACCACTACACAACACATAGATGCTCACTCAACATCTTTTTAAGGGCTGATATTGAAGATTTATTTGTCTTCTATATACATAAAAGATGATGTATAAATGCTGCCTGTACTTGCATTTATAAATTGTAACCAATTTATAAATAATGTCTAAAAAAAATGTTTTCTACTGTCCAGTCGCTAAAATATAACAGAGGTCACCTGTGAGGACAATTATGAAAGTACAAAGCGTGAGGGACCCTGTGAGTGGACAATTGTTGATTTCTAAGAATTTGACAGCATAGATAGGAGAACAAAAAATTGACAATCAGGGAGATACAGACTTTCAATAATAGATGCTTATGCAGAATAAAAGGATGGAAATGGCAGGACAAAATCACTAACATAGAATTATGGAAATGTACCAGTCAAATACCAGTGGATAAAGAGATACAGCGAAGATGATGGCGCTGGATAAGGACATACACTGTGGAAGCCAACTGAGGGTATTACACAACAGGCCCTTTTTTGGAATCCCCAGAGAAAAAGACAAAGAGGAAGACCAAACAATGCTAGCAACAAGTGCAGACAAAAAGCACGTTGGGTGGAACACTTCAAAGAAATTCTTAACCATCCACTACCCCACAATTTAATAGATTTTGAAGCTGAAACACCAGCAGCAGAATTAGATAAATTTAGATGACTTCACCTTGAGCGAAATTAAGACCTCCTTAAAGCGTACGGACAACAACAAGGCTGCTGGTGAGGATAAGTTAACAGCTGAGATCCTGAATTGATAGGATCCTTATTTTAATAATTAATATACATCCAGAAAATGTTCAACATCATTTGGAAACGCAGAGAAGGTGCCTCATAAGTGGAAAAAAGGAATCATTGTTAAGATTCCAAAAAAGGCAATCTCAGAGATTCTAACAACTGGGGAGATGTGACACTTTTGTCAGTTGCCTCAAAGTTATTCTGCAAAATCATCATGAATAGAATAAGGGATTCAATAGATACAGTAATGCGTGAAGAACAGGCTGGGTTTAGAAAAGGGAGAAGTTGCCTTGACCACATTTTTATTGTACGAGATATATTGGGGGAACACATAGAAAAGCAAAAAACCTTTGTACTTAACTTTATTGACTTAAAAAGCATTTGACGGCATTCATAGAAATTATTTGTGGAAAATTCTGAGGCAATATGGTTTACCATAAAAAATCATAAATATTATTAAAGACATGTATGATGGCTACACATGTGCAGTTCGAACAGAGGAAGGACTGAGCGAATGTTTCCCAATAGAAACTGGGGTTAAACAAGGATGTATTTTATCGCCCGTGTTATTTGGAATTGTTATGGACTTCATAATGAAGAAATGCTGTACTGGTAATAAAGGCATCGAATGGATACAAGGAGACCATTTGGAGGATCTTGACTTTGCTGATGACATAGTCCTCATCAGCAGTCAGATAAAAATGATGCAGGAAAACACAAATGAACTATCAGCAATAGCCAGCAAAATTGGGCTTGAGATCAATCATGAAAAGACTAAGGTCATGAAGAGCTTAATTCCAACAAATGACAGTATATACATGGAAAATAAACCAGTGGAAGAGATCAATCACTTTATCTATCTTGGAAGTCACATTGATTAGGAAGGGGGGATACAAGTAAAGAAATTAGAATCGGAATAGCTAAAGCAACAATGTCTTTCAGAAGCCTTGAAAAGTTGTGGAAATCAAAGCTCATCAGTACAAACAAAAAACTTAGACTATTCAAATTAAACGTACTATCGACCCTTATGTATGCATATGAGAGCTGGAAAACAACGAGAGACACACAAACAAAGTTGAACGCATTAAAAAATAAATGTCTAAGGAAAAAACTTGGTATAGTGTGGAACGAATTCAAAATAAACGAAGAAATTGGAGAAATCGCCAATCAATCACTAATATCTTCAGTAATCAAGAAAAGACGTTGGACATGTGATGAGAGATAATAACCGAATAACAAATCAGGCCCTCGTGTGGGAAACAACAGGTCAGAGGAAAAGAAGCCGACCCGGAGAGACACTGAGAAGAACATTGATGAGAGAGGCAAGAGCAGCATGAATCGGTTCCCTCGATGAGATAGAGTTGCTTGCACAGAACAGAGAAAAATGGCGAGATTTAATAAAAGATCTTTACAAGGATTGAAAACTATCTAGACCTAGCCGTAATAAGAAAATTTAGATAAGAAAGATAATCAAATCTCGAGTATTCTGAGGGAGCCGACTCCTATGCCCTAAAACTGCTAGAATAAAAATTTAGATAAGAGAAAGAGTATCTGGGTCTATGCCCTATGGGCCGACTACGGCTCGAAAGATCAATAGATTGATAAAATCTTTATGACCTGATCGTTCGTAATCTAGGGTTATATTTTTATGCAACTAATTATGTGTGTGTATGTATGTATATATATGTATATACTAAGTATTGTGACTAAGATTGCATATAACTCTCCTTCCTAGGAAGTAAACATTATATGCACATAACTTTTAAACAACAGTTTTCTTAATTTGAAAGTGATAATTCACAAAAATTAAAATTATAAATGCTACATTTGCTAATAAAATCTGTTTACATTCACGTTTATCAAGGTTCAGGGGCAACGGCGCATGTTCTTTGATGTCCTCCCACCAGTTCTGATAATGCATCTGAAGCTGTTTCAGTATTCAAATGGCAATGGCCAGAAGATTCAGAAAAAGATTAACTTTGATGTTGATCTGGTCATTCCTAAAGGTAGGTTATGACTTTTTGATGTCGACCTGGTTATCCTTAGAGATAAGTCTTTATTGAATTTCAAAAAGTCGTTTGTAATTTTTGCCTCATTATTTCTAAAGGTAGGTTTAGATAGTGTTTTTGACATTGTCTCGAATAGTAAGTTTAGATTATAATTTTACTTCATAATTTTGAGAAGTAATTTTCGTTTGTAATTTTGAACTCATTATTTCGAAAGATAATTTTAGATTGTAATTTTGACCTCATTATTCCTGAAAGTAAGTTATGACTTTTAAGTTTGATCTAAATATTCCTTAAAATTAGTCTTTCATGATGATCATAACTGTTCTTAGATTCTGTTTCAGTTTCATTCTTCAACTTAAGATGACTAAATTGAATGTGTGTTGGGCTGTTACCCATATATCCTGTTTAGCTAAAGGCTGTAATTTCATTGACATTGCTATCATTTCACTTCGCCAACAAGATCGTGTCCTTCAACTTTCTACAGTGAACAGTTGTACATCCAGTGGAGGAAACTCTTTCAAATGAAAGTTCACACTGAAAATAACTAACCGAGAAAACACAAATAACCTTGAACAAATGTCACAAACAGTGAAAGTACAACTGCCATCTTTGAACCAGAAACTAGATAATGGTATGCTGCTAGGGTGTTCCCCATCCAATAGAATATGTCAGAGTCAGCATGCGATCATTGTAACGCTCTTAAAGCATGCTCTGGAAAATTAAACTAGACATTCTGCATAGAGACTAGGCCAAGAACTCAGGAAGGTCATGGGACTAACATGGACATATTGTCCTGGATTGTATTGTAATGAGCTGATTGGCTGGATGGTAGGGCCCCAGTACAGGGTATATTGAAATTTGACAAGTTGGATTTATGGTTGTTATAGACACCATATTCAAAGAAGATGAAATGGAATGGGAAACTAAGCTTCCACATTCATCGACTGAAGGACCAGAGTAGAAGATGAAATAGAATGGGAAACTAAGCTTCCACATTCATCGATTGAAGATTGGAGTAGAAGATGAAATAGAATGGGAAACTAAGCTTCCACATTCATTGATTGAAGGACCGGAGTAGAAGATGAAATAGAATGGGAAACTAAGCTCCCACATTCATTGATTGAAGGATCAGAGTAGAAGATGAAATGGAATGGGAAACTAAGCTCCCACATTCATTGATTGAAGGATCAGAGTAGAAGATGAAATAGAATGGGAAACTAAGCTCCCACATTCATCGATTGAAGGATCAGAGTAGAAGATGAAATAGAATGGCAAACTAAGCTCCCACATTCATCGATTGAAGGACCAGAGTAGAAGATGAAATAGAATGGGAAACTAAGCTCCCATATTCATCGATTGAAGGACCAGAGTAGAAGATGAAATAGAATGGGAAACTAAGCTCCCATATTCATCGATTGAAGAACCAGAGTAGAAGATGAAATAGAATGGGAAACTAAGCTCCCACATTCATCGATTTAAGGATCGGAGTTTGAGACAGCGTGAGAAAAGAACAAGCACACTCTGTGGGTGGAAATGAACCACTCATAATCAGCATGTAACAAGAATAATCATTGCAACTTCTTTTTCATTTGCTTCTGAATGTGTTAGGAATTCTTCTAAGAGAACCCTTGCTGATTAGTTTTTTCTTTTTCAATTTTAAATAAAATGAAATGAGCCATAGTTCATCAGCTCGCAAGCCACTGTATCCATAATAACAAATAAGATTAAGAAGAAAAAACAGTCTAAATGTTTTTGCAATTTGGTGAAATAGTTAACCTTAACAGTGAGTAATATTGTTTGTTTCTAACAAAGTCTACTTTTGTATTTAATTTGTGAGGCAGGAAAGTTTAGATTGAATATCATCATCATCAAGTAACGGGCCTACTAGCGAAGGTGATCATGTCTCTCCACAACTTTCGATCTCGGCAGCAACTTATCATTTCTGTTGTTGACCTTCTGCCAAGCCATACTCTTAAGCTGTCTGTTATTTTTTCTCTTTGCTTCCCTCTATCTCTTCATCCCTCAATTTTTCCAGTTGTTACAATATATTCCAGTTGTTCTCTTCTCATTACGTGGCCAAAAAATGATGATTGTTTCTTCCTAATATTGGAAATTAGTTCTCTTTTTGCTTTGACCTCTCTCAGAACATCTTCATTACTCGTCTTAGCTGTCCATGGTACTCTCAACATTCTTCTGTAAAACCACATTTCTACAGACTCCATTGATTTTCTTGTCTGTTGTCATATTGTCCATGATTCGCATCCATATGTTAAGACTGGCTCTACATAACATTTAAGAACTCTTTTTCTTGTTTCTATTGTCAAAAATGGATTGCATAGTATCTTCCTCATTTTTTGGAAAGCTGTTTTTGCCTGAGCCATTTTGCATCTCACCTCTTGTACATCTTCCGTCTGAGGTTAACAAAGTTCCCAAATATTTAAATTCATTTACCTGTTTTAATATTGTTCCACTTGTGATTGAATATAGTGACACATTTTATAATATGCTCTGTATTCTTGTGTCAACAGAGACTCTGTCTAGATCTGGCAAAACTAAGCTTGCATCTAGCAAAGCCAGAACATACAAACTATTTGGAGGTAAGTCTTTAGTTGTGAATCTTATTGTATATTATCATCACTGGTTTGTACTCTAAATATGTTGTGGTCTTGAAACTGATGCACTTGGTCAAATGGTGAGATATACATTTGGTGCAAAAATATTCAGTGTACAAAGATCATCAAGATCCATGTCACTAATGTCATCCCTGGTTGTACAAAGATTTTAACAACATTCCATGTTATTAATGCTATCCCTGGCTTGGGTATACAGCGATTTAATAACAATTATCAGTGAGCACACACTTTTGCCTTCAGGTGACGGAGCACCTAAATGTTTCCTGGAGTGTTGTGATGTTAATAATGTTTGTAATATTGTTTTTCTTTTTACAAAGAAAAAAATGAGCCTTATACAGGTCTTCCTTCACAAATCTCCTCCCTCTCTTTCTCTCTCTCCCTCCCTCTCTTTCTCTCTCTCTCTTCTCTCTCTCTCTCTCTCTCTTTTTCTCTCTCTCTCTGACTCAGTAGGATTCCAGACTCTCCCATGAAGTCAGCTATCTGTTTAAGTGATTCAATTGCCCCATATAGTTTCTCTTCCAGGGAGGTGGGTGTGGACCACATTGCTCTTCTCAGGTCTGTGTACTGGGGGCAATCCTGTAGAACATGTTTTGTAGTCATATTGTACAGTGGCATAGGCTGGTTGTATTTCGAATTTGGTGAACATGTGATTTCTCATTCTATTGTGGCTACTGCATAGGCAAAGTATGATGACTTGATCCCTCCTTGATAGTTGGTGGTAACCGTCCCACTCGTTATGCTTTGGGTGTTCTCGTTTCCATTTTTCATGGAACTGACCCTTGAGGATGGATTTGGCTTCATCATAACTGAGCGGATGGTTCTCTTGTGGTAATCTCCCTCCCTCTTTAGCTAATTTGTCTGCACGTTCGTGTGCCAGTTTATTATATATCTATATGAATATATATCATCCCATTCCATTCAATAAACATTTATTACTCAATGAATCGATGAACTGGAATTACGGCTTTGTTTACATCGCTGCCTAGTAGCTGCCCCAAGGGGTCAGGCCGACAACGTGACCTGACCTAAATCCGCGACCATGTTGCATACCGCTCAGCCTGTGATTTCCTAGTGTAGTACTTCGCTTATTGTGTAATTAGACGACACCCCAATCCGTTCGTCACATCTTAAGGACAGTTAGATGACTGCAAATCATGACAACACGATATTTAAAATCGATGAACTTTATTGCATTCACCACATCCACCGATCACCAAAGTGTCGGTGCCAGACAACCAATATAGATATGCATATTACATAGACATCAACTTCTCGCTGACATTCATGATCATACAATAACTTGATGGCAGCACGGCCTTGTGCCTCCATCACGTAAAGAACATGTAATCTCATTCAGCATTGACAGCATCTTGAATTTCATTCTGCATAGAGAGAACATTGCCTATCTCTCACATTACATTGATCAACCACAACTTGGTTGAGGCACAGCCTTGTGCCTTCTGCAGCATATCAAGAACATTGAAATTCATTCAGCATAGAGAGAACATTGAACTTCATTCAGCATAGAGAGAACATTGCGCTTCTCTCGCATTACCTTGATTGACAACACTTGGTTAAAGCACGGCCTTGTGCCTATTCAGCATCTTAAGAACATTGAAATTCATTCAGCATTGACAGAACATTGAATTTCATTCAGCATAGAGAGAACATTGCGCTTCACATTACATTGATAGACAACACTTTGAAGTGAAAATGGTTGTGTTTCCTACTCACCAAGTATTCACACAGAATTCCTTGCTGTAGCCATGTTCCACCGAATCACACGGTAGTTATGAACGGTACCTAATCTACTCGCACTAGTTTAGTGACTAACTGTCACTGCCTTCATGCTACTCAGCAGCTGTACCTATCAGCCCTTAGGACGAAGTCTTTAATGCTATCTATGGCTGCTTTACACTGCCTGGCTTTCTCCTACTTGGAGAACCGTCCTCGACGAGAGCCAGTCCACAACTAACTAACAACATTGACGACACATAGTTATCAACTCACAACTAAATAACGTTATTACACTTTGCTGTCAACTGACCACCAATCAAATTGTGACTAACTAAACTTACTATGTACACTCATTTTAAGGGTTGCTAGCTCTAATGGAAGACCCAGGGAGACACTGAGAAGAACATTGATGAGAGAGGCAAGAGCAGCAGGAATCGGCTCCCTCAATGAGATAGAACTGCTTGCACAGAACAGAGACAGATGGCGAGATTTGATAAAATATCTTTAAAAGAAAACTGCTAGAACAAAAATTCATATAGGAGAAGGTGTATCTTGGTCTACGCCCTATGGGCCGGTTACGGCTCGAAAGGTCAATAGATAGCTCTAATGGCAAACGCCCTACAGAAAAGAACCTCTCAGCTCCACCGCTATCCCAAATCTGAATTCTTTGTTCACTACCTGTGCTCACATCCATTCTCTCCCCCTGATTCTCCACATTTTCATGCGACACACTTCGACTTAAATTGATCTCACCTATTCACTTTCCACGTTTTTCTGTCATTCCTCTCTGCCTAGCCTCTATCACTACCCTCTCCCTTATTTCGTCATTTGACCTTCATTCTCTCGCTTTCTCTCTTCCTCTATTTTCTTCTTATCTTTCTCTCACTCCCTGCTACATTCGTTCCCATGTATATTACAGTGTGATGGTATCTACTGAATTACTACTCTCTAGAAGTTATTGCATAGTTGGTCTAAGGTTGTTCTCAAGTCATCTAGTTCATTGTTCTTGGGGCTTTTTAGAGCTGATAGTACTTACAGTGCATCAGTCAGAATCACCAAATTATTGTGCATGTTATTTTTGTGTTGAGTAGCCAGTGTTGCAGCATCTCTGAGGGCCCCAATTTCTGCTTTAAAGTTGTTTGAGAATTTCCCAGTAGTTCAATCAATCTGATGGATGGAAGGAAATCTGTTGATAGGCTCTGTTTAACATGTTTAAATTAATAATTACAAAAATATTGAAAAAGTACACTTACTTCATTCAATTATGGTTCTGATTTGTGAGTCCATTATCTTGAAACCACCATGAGGCAGGTGTTTACAGCAACAGTCAATAATGAATTGTTTTCAGCTGTAACCCCATGGAGAATACAGCGGGGGTAACGTGGTGTGTATCTTCAATTATGTCTTTGGGGGGGGGGGGTGTTTGCCCACATCTCGGCGAGACATAACCTGCTCAATCTTAGACCAAACTTCCTAGATTATATTATATACCGCAATTTCCTTCCAAAAATGAAAGAGAAAACTACTTTGGGCTGTATGTAACCTGCAAAATGCGTTGCAAGCGATGTTGTTTTCTTTCTTGACCTTCCACCGGATGTATATTTAGTAACGCTATAGTCATGTGATATCTCCCGTGATGTATTTTTAGTAACGCTATAGTCATGTGATATCTCCCCTGATGTATATTTTGTAACGCTATAGTCATGTGATATATCCGGTTAAATACATTAAAACGCCTGTCATTCACTGCTACTTCCTAACTATATATGTAATATCTTTGGTTAAATGTGTTAAAATGGAGTCCATTTGGTCGTTCTCGGTAACTTGTTTTGTTTTGCTTTTCCCCACTTCTGGAATTATCTGATATATAGTTTTTGAAAATTGTTGCGTATAGAGTAATTTTAAGAAGAAACAAAATGCGGAATTTCACAAAAATAAATGGTCTTTTTTTCACATTTTTTTTGTGAGTATGGGCTACATTAAAAAAACCCACTTAAATAGTGTATTAAATACTGGGAAAACGCATTGTATGCACTTCTTTCCTCTGTTGTCATGTTCAAGGTGTCTGTGATTTCTTGAAATCACCTTCTTCTCTTTGTGCCCCTGTTTCATCTACTGAAATCATGCCTTCTATTATTGTTCTTTCCAGTCCACTGTAGCTTTTGATACTTCTGTAATATTTTCAGTATAGAATTTTAATCCTAGAAAACGATAACTATCTGTAACTCTCCCAGTTACGATACCGTAGTAAAAATTACTACCACTTAAATGTAACATTCTTCTTCTTCTTTCCTTCCTCATCTGCCTTTCAGCGTCGAGGGGAGATATAATTTGCGGTCTTTTGCTCTTCTGTTCGCCTCTGCTGCTGTTATGTTTCCTAGTGCTTCTAATATTCCATCGACCCATCTTTTTCTGGTCGATCCTTGGGTCTGGTGTTCTCACAACATTTGTTGAAGGCTCGTTGTGTTGTGTTTTGTTCTTTCTGCCTTGTCACATGGCCAAACCATTTTATCTGTTGTTTCCTTATATATTCTATGGCGGGGGCTATTCCTAGCTTTTTTCTCAGTTCTTCATTTCTGATCTTATATCTCTCAGACTGTTGACAGACAAATGTAATATGTAGGTGTTCTAAAAATAGTAATTTCTCTGAACTTTTTACGCAGTCCTATATATGCACACTAGACAAAACACCGGGACTCGAAATTCCTGGCTCATGTTGATTTATGACCAGAGTTTCACCTCACTGACTGGATATATTAAAATGTCTATTAGCGCGGTTACCTTCAGAGACCGCATATCATTATATGCTGTGTTTCTGTGGTCAGAAAGGGCTGTTTGATATTTGTAGTCGACAAGAAAATTTCCCTGGTCACAGCAATTAAAAAAAAAAAAAAATGAAGAAAAGAAAAAAATGGCCAATTTCTTGAAAATTTGCAATTTTTTGTCGCACTAAACGATGTATCTTACAATTTAAAAAAAAAAAAAAGAAATCAAACAGCAATGAAAAAAAAATTAACCCTCGGTGGTCACCGAAAGTGGTAATTAGGAGGAGGGGGTGGGAGGTAATGTTAAGGTAAAAAAAATACGGGAAAATGTCAAATTTTTTGGAATTTGTATTTTGATGCTGTAAATTTGACTATAATATAAAAATATAATATCATCATCATATTATGCCATACATTCCTGTGTGTTACCTTGGCCTCATTATGAGGGAGGTAAAGAATAGTGACACTGTGACCTTCCAGGCAAGTCGTAAGAGGCAACTAAGGAGGTTGATCGATGGCTTTACAAGCTGTCATTGTAAAAAGTATTGTTATGGAAACAGAGGCATAGATTTTAGAAGCAGTGATCTCTGCAATATGTGCCATTTTGGCACGCAAGGTTTCTGTTTTTGAGATTTTGGTTCTACCCTATGTGCCCTCTCTGCTGCTCGAAAGGACAATAGGTAGATAGATAGAAATTTTACTACAATCTTGTAATCTAGGGTTAAGATGAATTAAAAAGTTGAAATACCTCAAACTTGATTGCTTTATTTCAGTATTTGTTTGCCAAGTACTAAAGTTAATTCATACACTTTTTTCTGTCACATTCTCAACAGTGGTCAATCATCATGGTATAAGAATGAATGATGGCCATTACACTGCAGACGTCTACCTTCCTGTTGCCAATGGGTGGCTGCACTTTGATGATAGCGATGTGTCCCCCATTCAGGAATCTCAGGTCCTGCTGTACAGCGAAAGATGGATGCCTTACTTGTTGTTTTATAGAAGAACGGATTTATAGATTGTTAATGAAATTACAATATATCTGTGTATAATTTTGAGAAGACAGTACTTGTATTGTGTAAGAAGAATGTATTTGGTCATCACATAAAGGGGTTTTGTACACTTACCTTTGTACACTTTGTCAGATTACATTCTTGAGTGCAGTTTTTATATTAGTCTCTCATCCCATTTTATCCTTGTGTGGATACCTGGTTAGCATTGACCCCCACCTCCCATGCAAACCATAGCAAGTGGTTAATGTTAACTAAATGGGTTGTGATGAGCCTAGCATTGTCATGTTATACAAACTCCTGGTCAGTCTCGAATGGGCCAGAAGAAATGATAACTCTGCTAGTCTGTGGCTGAGTGGACAAAATGCTCTTTGTTGTGAGTTGAGTTTAGCCACAGTTCTCTCTCTTTGATCCATTAATAATGACAGGTCTTTTATTGTTTACATTAATGGGCAATGAAAGAAAATGTCCTCATGGAAGAAATGAAACATCAGAAGGATGCTGAATGTGACAAAAATCACAAAAATCAGAAATGTGGATATGAGGAAAAGGGCTGCAGATACATGAGTTAAAAAAAAAGTAAAGTATCCCCGTCACGCCAAGTAAGCATATAGGGAATATGGTGTTAGTGATCATAAATTTTACAGAGACTTCGGCACATGACTTTTGGGGTAATGTGGTCGGTATTACGCCCGTGCCGCTTCACTTTCCCAGAAAAAAATCCGGTACCCTTTAAAGGCTGGGTGAACCCGGAAGCCGTCGGTTGGGATCGAACCCTACCCTTTGTCCTTTGTAGTCCCATTCACTAACCATTGAGCTATCGCGGCTCCCAGATACATGAGTGCTGGGTCATATTAATTAAGAACAGATGACATATCAAGGACATGTAGCTTGATTACTACTAGACAGCACACTCAAAAGCTGTATGAAAATGTTGCCTTCAATGATAGTTTACTGAAATAGTAAACATCATGATGAGCTTTTGTGCATAAGACATGATTACTCATTTTACCCTTAATTCCGAAAAGCAACAGAAAGATTGATTTCTGACTTGTCTTACAGAAGAACGAAGGAAGTGAAGTTCAATCAAGTTTTTTCAAGAACATACAAGAAAGAAGAAATCTGTTCTTTTTAATAATAGAGACTTTTCTTTGGAGGGGGGGCGGGTGTATACTGTCCCTGTTGCTGGTAATTCTCTAGAAATGTTAATGCTTGCTTCAACTACATTGGTCATGCATACTTTCTAGGTGAACAGGCAGATTAATATAATTAATACCTGACTGGTAGAAGGTGACACAGTGAGGGAACTTATGGTTTGTGAGGATTCAAACAGTAACCAAATGTGTGGTTTATTTCATGCTGTCACTATCTTTCTGTCAGTATCACACCTTTTGAAGATATGAAAGGTTTTTTTTTTATGATTCTATCTAGGATGTGTCAGTCAGTTATTATTCATAGAAATGTACACACATGTAAATGTGCTTATACGATACAATAATAGTTTCTTAAACTCTGCTTTGCGGTGCCGTGGGGGGGTGGGGTCTGCGGTTCTGTCACAGGGGGCCCGCGAAGGCTTGAATAATAGTATATTTTGTTGCTAAGTGGAATGAGAGAATGTTGAAGTTGAATTCTAGGGGTCTCTGACTGCAGAACATTTGGGGGGGGGGGGGGGGGGGGGGGTGGTGTCCTACAGTAGAGGAAAGTTTGAGAACTGCTGGTTTAGATATATAAATAGTGCTTTATGGGTAAAGAAATATTTGTGCACAATTTATGTAAATAGCTTAGTTATAAATGCAAAATACATTTTTATGTATAAGTTGTGTATGCAAAACAGTTTCATTGTGTATGCTGTGTAATAAACTAGTTGACACTTTAATTGTTCTATATAGTGTGTTCTGAATTATGCATACAACGTACAAGAATATGCTTAATTGTGCAGGAAAGTGTATACAGTTGATGAACGTGGACATAAAATGATTTCTTATGATTGTGTTTGTCTTGCCTGCTTTCTTCCCCAAGTTAGATAACCTGTTGATAAAGTACTGTACAGCTATTTATTCACGAAGCATTTCTTTGTGAGCATTATCTCCCCTGTTGTGCTGTACAAACACAAAATTACTTCATTTTTTTTTTTTTTTTTTTTTTTTTTTTTTTTTTTGTTTCTTGTATAAAGTTTGTGCGCAGGTAAGACATCACAGCAAACATAATATTACAATTTGTTAAAATCATTTGTTAAAGCTGTTATTGATTCAGTTGGAACAGATTTTTATTAGTTTAAAACACAGTTATTCTTGTGTTGTGTACCTTGCCAATTTCATTCTTTGCTTGTCTAATTTTGTCTGCATTTCTCTTTGCTCAACATGTTTGACTCAGATCATATGACGATGAACATATAAATCATTAATATTTTTGTTTATTGTGTCTTGTTCATTATATTCAATAGTCTGTTTATGGCGAACCTTATTTTTTCACACCATTTGTCCTGTTTGTCTCACTTTTTGTTTGTTTTTGAGGCAATGTCAGATGAAGATTTATTTTAAAGACAGATTGTTTTGTAACACTTTATGTATAGGTTAGGATTTATTTCACCTTCATTAGGGAAAACCTATTTATCCTACCTTAAATTGAATTCATGTCCAACATATTTGGAGAATGCCAGGTTTGGATAACACTATGAAGATGGCTACCCATGAGTGCATGAGAGTTGCTTCAAAATGCCAGGATTTGCAGATCTAGATCAGCTTCCTGGGTTTGTATGATGCCCCAAAGGTGGAAATGCTAGAATTTAACAATTCTTTTACAGCATTTGCCAGGTACTACTTCTCTTGCTCGATTAAAAATGTCATTAAATGGCCATTCATGCTCTGTGTCTATGACAAGCTGTGATATTCGCACCTTTTGACCCGACATATCCAATTTCAGTGACATTTTTGGGTATTGGGTTGTTTTTCCACTTAATGCCATCTTGCTTGACCAGACTGCTTAGTCTAATTCAAGGTCACCCATGATAAGATGGTGTAAGACCTTGATCAGTTCTGGCTCACTGATCCTAACGGTCACCTTTGAGTCACTAACTGCATTCAGCCCAATTACGTCTTGTACCCAAATATAGGCTAATATGAATGCAATGGGCAATTGCTTGGTTCATTATTTCACATACAGATATATGAGACTGGGTATTGTAACACATTGACAACTTGAAGTTATGGCTAAAGTATTTGGTTTGATGCCACAAACGCAGCACTCTGGAACACTTTCTGTACCTGGGATTTAAAAAAAAAATTTATATATAACGATGATATATATGAAAGTTCTGTATATTTTTTTTTTCTGTAAAACAAAGCTCTAAAAAAAAATAATTGTGGCAAATCATCTCTACCTAGTGCCCAAATTATATTATGTGTTTGTGTGTGTGTGTATGGTCTTCCAAAACTGTTTTGTCAGTGATGAGTTGTGGTATGTTGTTAAGGTTCTGTTGATGGAGTAGTACACTCATTCTGACATTTCAGGCACTTTGTCAGTACTGATGGTAGTACATTTCTAGTCTAGCTGCCATTGTAAATATTTGATGCTCGTTCAACATGCACTGTAAATCTCCCATCTTTCAATTCGCAGGCATCTGTAATTATTACCAAAGTTGCTTGTACATTTTTACGTTTCATATTTATGCAGTTTACGTCTTGTTTTTCATTGCTTGGTAAATTAAGTAGTAACAGGTTTGTACATATATTCACATACAAGATTAATTTACTTACATATATATATATATATATATATATATATATATATATATATATATATATATATATATATATATATATGTATATGAATGTATAGTAAGAAAGACATTTGAGCTTCCTGTTTACGTAAGTCAGTAAGTAGGATTCCAATTTTAGGTGTAAACAGTTGTTCTTGTGGGGATATTTGGGGTGAGACCTTGAGAAGTCCAGGTTAAGCTTTTGCTCTCTCCAAATTATGGGTATTCTTGGTATAGCACTTGTTAGGGAACTTGACTATTGGAGACAAGGGATCAGGTTTAATTCTAATCTATGGCTTTTTGATTCATCAAACAATGAAATAGGTTTTCAATTTTTTCTGGGAAAGTAAGGCAGTTCTGGGGTACTGCTGACCATGTTTCCCAAAATATGTATAAATAGTATGAAAATATGGCACTGACAGCATACACCACAGGGCATGACTTATTTATTAATTTTCTACTTTCTCTCCTAAGTTTATAACCACAGAAACATTTATAATTTGAAATTATTTTATAAAGTTGCTAAACTGGGGGCTGGTTGTTCAGGAGGTAAGACGTCAGGCTTTGGGCTAGAAGGTTCTAGGTTCAAATCCAGCCACAGGCAATGGAAACTTTTCACTTTGAATCTCTGGTTTCTTTGTGGCTTTACCCACTCTTGGTCTGTGGGTAGTGAGATGTATGCACTCGCACACATTAAAGAACCCTTAGCAGTTAAAAGTTGAATAGAGCAGGATGTCCTGTATGCATTCACACACACATTAATGAACATTTAACAGTTCAAAGTTGAATAGAGCAAGCTAAAGTTGTTGCTAACTGGGCAAAATTGTTATGGAAATCCATGTGTTGGGGTGTCATAGATCTTGTGGCTTAGCCGTAAACTAGTGGAACGCATCCATGTGTTGGGCTATCACAGATCTTGTGGCTTAGCCGTAAACTAGTGGAACGCATCCATGTGTTGGGCTGTCACAGATCTTGTGGCTTAGCCGTAAACTAGTGGAACGCATCCATGTACTGGGCTGTCACAGATCTTGTGGCTTAGCCGTAAACTAGTGGAACGCATCCATGTGTTGGGCTGTCACAGATCTTGTGGCTTAGCCGTAAACTAGTGGAACGCATCCATGTGCTGGGCTGTCACAGATCTTGTGGCTTAGCCGTAAACTAGTGGAACGCATCCATGTGTTGGGCTGTCACAGATCTTGTGGCTTAGCCGTAAACTAGTGGAACGCATCCATGTGCTGGGCTGTCACAGATCTTGTGGCTTAGCCGTAAACTAGTGGAACGCATCCATGTGCTGGGCTGTCACAGATCTTGTGGCTTAGCCGTAAACTAGTGGAATGTATCCATGTGTTGGGCTGTCACAGATCTTGTGGCTTAGCCGTAAACTAGTGGAATGTATCCATGTGTTGGGCTGTCACAGATCTTGTGGCTTAGCCGTAAACTAGTGGAACGCATCCATGTCCACTAAGCAAGTGAACAAAGAGGCTCGCCTAGAACAGGGACATGTGGTAAGATACAAAGATTGTATATCATAGTCTAGAATTTTTGCCCCATGTGTTATCTTCAGATCAAAAGGACGATAGATAGATAGATAGAATATAAAGGTGATTTCATAGCATGTCTTGCAGTAGCAGTGTTAAATTGAATGGAGAAACATTTGTTAAAATGTTTGTTTACAGCTGAAAATGGGTACCAGAAATTTTCATCTGGGGGAAGTAGAGCGACCTAGATAACTATCACCTTGGCAGACCATCCACTTCCCACATCGATAAGACTGGCACATTGGTGAGAAATAATTCACGCTGATGTGAACAATCAGAGAAACAGCAGAGGGTGTCAAAATAGCAGTTACTACTTGCCATAAAGTTCTAAGCAAAGATTTGGGTATGAGATGTGTGTCTACAAGATTTGTGCCTTGTCTCCTGGACTGCAGAGCAAAGAAAAAATCTCATGTCAATTTGCACTATCTCCTTGAGCAAGCAGATGAAACCTGAGTGTATAGGTTTGACCCAGAAACAAAGCTATTGTCATGCCAATGAAGAACCACACCTTGACCGAAGAAGGCACAACAATTCAAGTCAAATGTTGAGACCTTGTTGATTGTGTCCTTCAACATTGATGGACTAATTCATCTTGATGATATTCTAGAGGGCAGACAATACAGAACCATACACAACTGTCTTACAGCACCTTTGTGTGAATACACTGTTCTGAGAAGTGGTGCACTAGCAATTTACAATTCCCCAGCAGGCACTGTCCTGAGTAATGGTGCACAATAAAGTCCTAGTTTAAGCACATTAATAATTTTTTAAAGAGTAACTTCCCCTTGAGTAAAATTGCACTGTATTCAGTGTCAAACACAATCAAAATTTGTACATAGCTTTCATTGACCAGGAAAAAGCATTCGACTCTAAACAGAGAACAACTGTGGGAGATAGTAATAATATAATAACATACGGAGTAAGCCAATATCTGACCAACATAATTAAAAGTCTCTACATCAACAGCAGTAGGTTACACAGACCACTTCGAAGTTAGATTAGGTGTAAGACAGAGGTGCGAACTATCTACTGTTTATTACATACATGGACTATACATGCAAGTTAGCTAACCCATCAGAGACAGAGAAAATCAACGAGCTTTTATTTGCAGACGATCAGGCACTCATACATGGAAAAATAGAAGGCCCTCAAGAACACTTAAATAAACTCAACAGTACAGGCACAAAATACAACATGAAAATCAACAAAACAGAAATTATGAATTTCGCAAAAAAAGAAACAGAACATTGACATAACTATAGAAAGAAGGCAGACAACTAAGACAGGTAGAGGAATTCAAATACCCAGACAGTTTAGTGACAAAACCAAATTCTCAAATAGCAGAGATAGACTCAAGATGCATCAAAGCTTATCAAAACGTTAGACAGCTATCACCACTATTGTCCAACAAGGAAATTACACTAGAGGCAAAACGGGCACTCTACAATGCAATCTTCATCCCAACGTTGTGCTACCAATGCCAGACCTGGACCCTAGATGCATGAACAATAAGAAAAATAACCTCTACTGAGATGAAATGTGTTAGACGAATGAAAGGAAACAGTCTGAGAGACAAGATCAGAAATGAAGAACTGAGAAAAATGCTAGGAATAGCCCCACCATAGAATATATAAAAAAACAACAGATAAAATGGTTTGGCCACATGACAAGGCAGAGTGATCAAAATAAACTCAACACGCCTTCAATAAACACGGCGAGAACGTCAGACCCAACATCTTGTTGGTTGACCACGAAAAAGATGGATCGATGGAATATTAGAAGCACTAGGAAACATAACAGCAGCAGAAGCAAACAGAAGAGCAAAAGACCGCAAATTATATCTCCCCTTGACGCTGAAAGGCAGATGAGAAAGGAAAGATGAAGAAGATTCAGTGTCATTATTGTGTGTTGTACCCAGCTAAGGAGAGATCACTTGTTTCTGTGAAATAATTTATGTGATTAAACTAGGAAATTACTTTGTGCACTAGCAATTGACAGTACCCCCTCCACACATTTGCCAAAACAAATGAATTTTGGGTTAAACACAGCATTCCTTTTCTTATACATTGTCCATATTTAGCTGACCATTACTTTCTGTGGTATTTTTCTTATCACATCTGAAGAAAACATTGAAAGTTCACAAATCAATGAAGCTCAGATTCAAATGAACACGGTGAGATAGTTGAGGGTCATCGTCACTAAGTGACTTTTAGATGTGCTTCCATAAATGGTTGGACCGCTGGAAATAAGTTTATTCAATCTAAATGAGACTAATTTGAAGGGAAATAGACCAAAGAGCAGGTAGGTCTACTCATTTTGTAAGCAAAAAATTATATCTTAGAACTGTATGAATAATCCTTGAATTTCACTTTTTCGCTTCTTATTTGATCTATTTATTGTCCTTTCTAGCCAGCGATTGCGCCTGGGACAGAAATTCAGGACTCTCCATGTCCAGCGATCTTTGCTATTAAGCAGCAGACTTTGCACAAGACCAGCAGTATGTCTGAACCACATATTCTTGTTCAGAGACCAGCAGTATGTCTGAACCACATATTCTTGTTCAGAGCAAGCCTCCCAAACTCAACAAGGGAGCTAATACCCACTGTTCTTACTGCAGTGTTCTTCTTAGTATTTCTCTAGGTCTGCCTTTTCCTTTGCTCTTAATGATTACGACTGTCATCAGCACATATGACCCCAGACTAATATGCCATGTCAGTCCTTTATAGATCATAGTATAACCTCACTATAGTGATAAAATAAATCTGGTGATAGTACAGTAACCTGCCTAACCTACTATTACAGTAGTCCAACTCTGTTGGACAGAACTAGAGCAATATTAGAGATTTGAAGACACAAATGCATATTTTTCAGATTGTTCTTAATTCTGTGACATTCAAACAATTTATTATTAACCCTTCCCTTTGTGTTATGCAGTCACCATTGACTTTTTTTTTCTTCCCCAAATTCAGTGATTTAATTTGCCAAGAGGGCAGAATGTGTTATTCCTGTTCATTTTTGTTGATGTTGAAGTTTCAAATTCAAGTTAATTTTTGCTATTGAAACGGCCAGAAATTAAACAGAAATGGAATTCACGTATTTCTACTCAAACCTTTCTCCGACCATCACATTGCTGTTTTTGTTGGAATGTAAATTCCATAATGGAATTGTGACCCAAGGTTAAAGATTGACTATTATCACATATTTATTGTCAGCTACCTATAGTACTAATGTCTGTACATAGTTTCAACCACTGTAGAGCACAGGTGATCCAGGTGACTAACCTTTATTTGCTTTCATCTTGCAAGTGTTTCATGTGTTTGTTCCTTGACAAATGGGAGTTGATGTAAATTTCTATTTTTGTACATTATAAAATTATTAACTCAGAAAATTGTCTAATTACTGTAAACTTATTCATTTTTTTGAGTTTCTTTGAAGAATTCCTCATTTTTAAACTCTAATTTTCTCTTTGATTGTTTTTCTTACTTTCTTCATGCTAGTTATCTTCCTTGTTATCTTGCTACATGAATTCTGAAATACCAAAAGCCATTTGCTACATTGGTCTTTCTGGTCCTTCTATTGGTAGAGTGTCAGACACCATCACAGGTTTCTGTGAGCTCTCCAGGTCTTATTCTCCTAGAGTTGCCTATGTTAATCCTATCTTGTACTGGTTTGTAAAGGCTTCAGGTGTAGAGATTTATGTTCTACATCTTTCGAAGATTAGCCATAAGGGATAGAGATTGATGTCTCCTAGTTTCAACTTTTGGGCAAGATTTTGTCTGAGCACTTCTTGTTCTCAAGGTTGTCCTTCCCTTGAAAGATTGTAGATGATGCATCGCCTGTTGTGATTTTGGTGAGAATTTTTACTTTTCTGTCTGATGCTATTTTTTATTCATTGTATTTAGGTTTTATATTTGATTCAAGTTGAGGTGATTAGTTGTTATTTGGGTTATCTTCTGTGTTGATAGAATTATATAAAATGGTAAACAGTTAACTTCTGTGTGCATGTTGACAGAATAAATTATATAAAACAGTAAACATTTAACTTTTGTGTGCGCATTGACCGAATAAATTATATAAAACAGTAAACATTTAACTTTTGTGTGCGTGTTGACAGAATAAATTATATAAAATGGTAAACAGTTAACTTCTGCGTGCATGTTGATAGAATAAATTATATAAAACGAACACAACCACTGAGTGTGTTTTCATTTGAGGATACTTTGTTATTAATCATAGATCATGTTTCCAGTATTCATTTAATTAGTATCTTGTATGAGGGAACATGCTTTCTCTCACTTGATCCATGTAAGCAGTAGCTCCTAGTTAAAACTGTTGTGTTGTTAAAGAACCTTTAATTCCTGCAGTGTGTTGTGATTGAGCACAGTTTGGGCCCTGATATCATTTCCCAAATGGACACAGCTCTTCTTTTTTTGGATTGCTTGATCATTACCTCTGTTCTTCGTACTTTCTGAAGAAATATCATGGTCTCTTTTCATAAAATAATACATACATTGAAAATATCATCACAAAAGTTTTTTTAAAATTGAGATCATCATCATTGAGTGCAGTCTCTGCATTGAAGGTTGGCTACCATGGAGCGCCATTCCAGTCTGTTTCTTGCTTTGATGGTGCAGGTTGTCATAGGCTGGCTTATCCATGTTAGTCTTGGTCTGCCTCTTACCTTTTATTTTCCCTTCCAAGATTGGAATTGACATAATTATTAAATTGCATATTAATGTGCATTTATTTGTGTGAGACTCACCAATGCTTGTATAGTCATAGCATATATATTAAACAAATTACCTATAGTGTTCTATTGACATTGAAAATGTATTGCTTTGTCTCCATCACTTTCAATTTCTTTCTTCGCAGATTCCATACCACGAGCCACAAATCGTGGCTTTCAAAGTGCCAGCTCCAAAAGCCGCACTTTGCTGCTTTTAATTTATCGACGTTTTTGCAATTATTTCTGCTAAAACTTTGTCATTCTTTTATTGACCGCCTTTCTAACTTTGTGAATAAATTATCCCAACAAAATGTATTTTTTAAAAATTAATTTTAATAAATTTTCATTTAACTTTTATTTCAAATAAAAAAAAAAAAAATTCAGAAAAACGTGAAACCATTACTCTCCCGTTTATAGAATCATCACCCGCTTACCTTCAATACTTTTTGCTTTTCAACTTCATAATAATTCTATATCACCAATATTTGTTTCAACATCAGTTCTATAACTTTTAATTCCTGAATTGTTTTATAACTTTAGTATCGTTTGTTTTTATTTTTCCCACAGCTGTCCCCTAATTCCAAATGTTCATCTCTCAATGCTGCCTTGAATGTGTCATCCAAATTGTTCATTATTGTACAAACTTCTGTATTAATGTTACGGGGGTGATGGTGAGAAATGTATATAAACATATAGTGAAATAATGATGATCTCTTACATATGTCAATGCTTATTACTTTCTTTTTTTAAAGGGATGTCTGTCTACTTAAGAGTTATTCACTTGTGGCAACTGCAAGTTTGAGTTGGGGTTATGTCCCATATAGACTCTAGATGCTATTGGTGGAAATAGGTCTTGTAATGTTCCATATAACTCTATAGATGCTATTGGTGGAAATATGACTTGTAATGTTCCATATAGACTCTAGATGCTATTGGTGGAAATATGACTTGTAATGTTCCATAAAACTCTATAGATGCTATTGGTGGAAATATGACTTGTAATGTTCCATATAACTCTATAGATGCTATTGGTGGGAATAGGTCTTGTAATGTTCCATATATATTCTCTAGATGTTTTTGGTGGGAATAGGTCTTGTAATGTTCCATATATATTCTCTAGATGTTTTTGGTGGGAATAGGTCTTGTAATGTTCCATATATATTCTCTAGATGCTATTGGTTGGAATAGGTCTTGTAATGTTCCATATATATTCTCTAGATGTTTTTGGTGGGAATAGGTCTTTTCTTTTTCTTTCTTTCTTTCTTTCTTTCTTTCTTTCTTTCTTTCTTTCTTTCTTTCTTTTCTCAGGACATTTAAGTAATATAGGCTCTAAAGTTTCAAAAGGATAAGGACTGCATTGAATTTGTTTTATTGGGGTATTTAATTAACTGTTTTTCCTATGTACTGATGTTATCATTGGGGCTTGGTATGTTCATGTCTACATACACACTGCAGTCTGTCAGTCCAGTGGTCCAATGATTCTGCCATTCTTCGTTTGATTTACTTTTAAAGATCTGCCTAATAGTATCAAGATTATACGGTCTGAAAGGCTGAGGTTTTAAAGATCCATCTTGTAAGTGATCAAATTATAAATGTGCTCAGCAATTACTCTTGTTTCTTGTCTCTCATTAAGAAGCATCATCTCCCTTGAGATTGAGAGGTTCACCCAGAACAGGTATAAGAAATATAGTGCAGGTCCTGTGTGAAATCTGACACTTGATAGCAAAGATCGTTGGACATCAAGAGTTTGGAGTTTCTGCTCTTAGTGTTTGTGGCTCAAAAGGACAATAGATAGAGAGATGGAGGAATGGGCTGTGGCTTATTTATAACAGGGTGCTCCTTCCAAGCAAGCACATTCAACTTGATGACAACTTTTAGTGCCAGGATTTTTTTAGTTTTAGCTTTAATGGGCCACACTAGTAGTTTAATGTTTCCACGGCTTACTACAGGAAAATAGAGTGGGGCCTTTGTCCTCATGTGTGACCGCCTTTTCGATCGATTTTCACTTTGATTGATGTTTGACTTTCTAACTGATTGATGGTGCTGACTGATGAGCACCCTGGCCAGTGTCTAATTGCCTGTCTATGTCATACTGCGTGTTGTTTACCAGATTGTTACACACACGACAACCCGTTTCCAGCAGTGTGACCGCCTTTAGTTCGACACTACCAGGATCAGTTGAGAGTACATGGATGACTCAAATATTGACCACCACATGTTCAGTAAGCATAAAAGTCACTTTATTTCGATTACACAACACACAATCTGTGCCCTATTAGACTCAGGGCTGTCTCTCACACATTATTGTACATATTGCCAAATTCTCTATTTACAGTTATTTTAAAAGAATACATCAGCAAGCTCTACTCGCCTGCAACAATGAATTACAATTTCCTATGTACAGTTGGCACATTAGAAGAAATACATCAGCAAGCTCTACTCACCTGCAACAATGAATTACAATTTCCTATGTACAGTTGGCACATTAGAAGAAATACATCAGCAAGCTCTACTCACCTGCAACAATGAATTACAATTTCCTATGTACAGTTGGCACATTAGAAGAAATACATCAGTAAGCTCTACTCACCTGCAACAATGAATTACAATTTCCTATGTACAGTTGGCACATTAGAAGAAATACATCAGCAAACTGTACTCACCTGCAACAATGAAACACAATTTTCTATGTACAGTTGGCACATTAGCAGAAATACATCAGCAAGCTCTACTCACCTGCAACAATGAATTACAATTTCCTATGTACAGTTGGCACATTAGAAGAAATACATCAGCAAACTGTACTCACCTGCAACAATGAAACACAATTTTCTATGTACAGTTGGCACATTAGCAGAAATACATCAGCAAGCTCTACTCGCCTGCAACAATGAAACACACATTGACACTTTCATAAGGTTTCGCACTCTCACGTGCAGTCTTAACGCTGTGTCGTACAATGTTCTGTTAGCCTTTGTACAATCTCATCCGAATCTACGTCATGACTCAGATAACTCCTGTCTCCTCACATCTCTGGAGATACGATGAGCCTGCCTAGGAAACTTATATGTTCCCGGCGACCACTTTTAATTCTTGGCCAAACCACACGGCATACCCAGCTTTACTGGATGTCTGAACACAGCAGGTTTGCTTCATACAACTCGAGTACATAACTCAAATGCTGTCATAAAAGCGTCAGCAGCATTTTGTTCCTTCTGCTGTCTCCATTGATTCACTTCTCACCACACTGTTTGATTTTCCACTGGACAAGAATGAACCTAACAAAACAACTGATCAGTGTCCATGACTTTCGTTGTCACTAATTAACTCACGCACAAAAGTCAAGTGAATTATTCACACTAGTTTGTTGGTATCTTTACAAAACAACTGATCAGTGTCCATGACTTTCGTTGTCCCTAATTATCCCACACACAAAAGTCCACTGAATTATTCACGCTAGTTTGTTTTTATTATTTAAAAAAAAAAACAACTGATCAGTGGCCATGACTTTCGTTGTCCCTAATTATCCCACACACAAAAGTCCACTGAATTATTCACACTAGTTTGTGGTATCTTTACAAAGCTATTTACAGTGTTGTTGTACAAAGTGAGATCTCACACTGCTGTTTATGAACTTCACTGTCCAAACTCTTAGAGCAAACTTTTTTGTGACCGTCCGCTCGTCGCACACTCACAACTAATACTCACAGCCAACTGAATACTGACCACGACTGAAGTTCCCTTCGGACTCGTGGACAATCGGCCCAGTCACTGACGACCACTGTTCACTCGCCCCACGTTCTCACTACTAAATCTCTCATATCGCTCACAACAAATCCACTTCTATTCCTTTATTCTCTCTCATTCGTAAGCTGTGAAATTCACTCACACACTTCACACTTTCACACTTCCCCCCTTGAGCTGAAATTCATGTTACCAATACACTCTCCCTACATGCATCCTCTATGTCTTTCTCTTCATTCATTCATTCGTCTTCTTTCTTTCTTTCTCTCCCCCCTACTACACCACTACACCTTGATCAGCTTTGGTTCACTGATCCTGTTGTTAGCTTTGATTCACCAAGCATTTTCAGCTCATTTATTATCTTCACATCTCAGAACCTTGGCTTGTTTTATATATTTAAAAGGAAAGTTAAATAAAAGTAAACAATAATTATCATGTACCATATTGGCTGGTGTCTTGTTCTCTTCTATTATCTAGCTGCTGATGTCTTTAAGCGTCGCAGAGAAAGAAGGTTGTTTTCAGTATGCTATAGTGGCATAGGCTGGTGTAGGTGATTTTAACTGCCTGTAAGATGTATTGTAAGTCCTGATTTGTAGTGAGACACGTAAGTCCTGATTTGTAGTGAGACACGTAAGTCCTGGCTTGTTGTAAGTCCTGGCATGTAGTGAGACATGTAAGTCCTAGCTTGTAGTGAGACATGTTGTAAGTCCTGGCTTGTGAGACACGTAAGTCCTAGCTTGTAGTGAGACATGTTGTAAGTCCTGGCATGTAGTGAGACAAGTAAGTCCTGATTTGTAGTGAGCTCGTAAGTCCTGATTTGTAGTGAGACACGTAAGTCCTGATTTGTAGTGAGACATATTGTAAGTCCTGACTTGTAGTGAGACATGTTTAAGTCCTGGCATATCGTGAGACATGTTGTAAGTCCTGACTTGTAGTGAGACATGTTGTAAGTCCTGACTTGTAGTGAGACATGTAAGTCCTGGCATGTCGTGAGACATGTTGTAAGTCCTGACTTGTAGTGAGACATGTTGTAAGTCCTGGCTTGTAGTGAGACATGTTGTAAGTCTTGGCTTGTAGTGAGACATGTTATAAGTCCTGGCTTGTAGTGAGACATGTTGTAAGTCCTGGCTTGTAGTGAGACATGTTGTAAGTCCTGGCTTGTAGTGAGACATGTTGTAAGTCCTGGCTTGTAGTCAACATGTTGTAAGTCTTGGCTTGTAGTGAGACATGTTGTAAGTCCTGGCTTGTAGTGAGACATGTTATAAGTCCTGGCTTGTAGTGAGACATGTTGTATGTCCTGGCTTGTAGTGAGACATGTTGTAAGTCCTGGCTTGTAGTCAACATGTTGTAAGTCCTGGCTTGTAGTGAGACATGTTGTAAGTCCTGGCTTGTAGTGAGACATGTTATAAGTCCTGGCTTGTAGTGAGACATGTTGTATGTCCTGGCTTGTAGTGAGACATGTTGTAAGTCATGGCTTGTAGTGAGACATGTTGTAAGTCCTGGCTTGTAGTGAGACATGTTGTAAGTCCTGGCTTGTAGTGAGACATGTTGTAAGTCCTGGCTTGTAGTCAACATGTTGTAAGTCTTGGCTTGTAGTGAGACATGTTGTAAGTCCTGGCTTGTAGTGAGACATGTTGTAAGTCCTGGCTTGTAGTGAGACATGTTGTAAGTCCTGGCTTGTAGTGAGACATGTTGTAAGTCCTGGCTTGTAGTGAGACATGTTGTAAGTCCTGGCTTGTAGTAAAACATGTTGTATGTCCTGGCATAGGCTATCTTCGACTCTGGTATATTGTTACAGCTGGAGAAGTGGAGGAAAAATTAGATGAAGTGAAACAGAAAATATACCAGACTGTTTAAGTTTAAGAGAATGGTTTGGTGGGAGTCCAAAATGGAAATGATAAGTAACTTTAAGGACAGAAAGTTGGGCAGAGACATGATCGCCTACTCCAGCAGGTATAGTACTTGTCCCTAGATCTATCTATCTATCTATCTATCTATCTATCTATCTATCTATCTATCTATCTATCTATCTATCTATCTATCTATCTATCTATCTATCTATCTATCTAACTATCTATCTATCCATCCATCCACCCATCCATCCATCAATCCAATCCAATCCAAATCTTAATCTATCTCATCTCATCTCATCTCATGTCATGTACCTTCAGGTATATATTACATTTAATGAAATTTGGCAAAAAGTTACAATTTTACCAACTTAGGTAGTTAAATGTCCAGATATGAAGACATAACATCAGAAATCATATCATGTGTCATACTAGCATCATGTGTCGTACTAGCATCAAGTGTCGTACTATCATTATATGTCGTACTAGCATCATATGTCGTACTAGCATCAAGTGTCGTACTAGCATCATGTGTCGTACTAGCACCATGTGTCGTACTAGCATCATATGTCGTACTAGCATCATGTGTCGTACTAGCATCATGTGTCGTACTAGCATCAAGTGTCGTACTAGCATCATGTGTCGTACTAGCATCATATGTTTTCACTAAACTGACGAACACCAGAAAACCCAAAGTTGAAACCCAAAAATTAACAAAACTGAGATTGTTCAACTCCTGTGTGATGCTAACATATGGATATGAGAGCTGGAAATTCATCCAGACTTTAGGAAAGAAATTAAATGCCTTTGAAAACAGATGTCTCCGAAGAATCACAAATGCGTTGGAAAGAAAACATTTTTGATGATAAGATAGAAGATGAAACTAAACAAGTTTAAACCATCTGGTGAAATAAAACAAGGAATATCAAGAGATATGCTAACAGAAGAATTACCAGGGAAGGCTTAACAATGTGCTAAGAAAACAAAGAATACCAGGAGAAATACTACACAGAACCATTGAGTTATTTGCGGGTCATCATCATTGGACTCCGAACATGTCCATAGGTGTTCAGATCCCCTCCTCAGCAATTCCCGCAGTGTCCAGCGACTGACGACTCTAGTTATGTGTTGGTTGATGTCGCTTATGCACCCATTAAGTTTCTTGTTTCTGGCTGTGCCCATCTTTAACTCCCATTTCTCAACCATGGGACTAAGACAAAGAATACCAGAAAAAAATGCTACACAGAACAATTACTAGGGAAGACTCAACTATGGGACTAAGACAAAGAATACCAGAAAAAATGCTACACAGAACAATTACTGGGGAAGACTCAACTATGGGACTAAGACAAAGAATACCAGAAAAAATGCTACACAGAACAATTACTGGGGAAGACTCAACTATGGGACTAAGACAAAGAATACCAGAAAAAATGCTACACAGAACAATTACTAGGGAAGACTCAACTATGGGACTAAGACAAAGAATACCAGAAAAAATGCTACACAGAACAATTACTGGGGAAGACTCAACTATGGGACTAAGACAAAGAATACCAGAAAAAATGCTACACAGAACAATTACTGGGGAAGACTCAACTATGGGACTAAGACAAAGAATACCAGAAAAAATGCTACACAGAACAATTACTAGGGAAGACTCAACTATGGGACTAAGACAAAGAATACCAGAAAAAATGCTACACAGAACAATTACTGGGGAAGACTCAACTATGGGACCAAATAACAACCTACAAGAACTAGCAAGAAATCATTATTTGTGGAGAACTATGAGCCCACCCTGTGTGCCATCTTTTGCCTGAAAGGAAAATGAAATGAAAGAGGAATGATTCTACACGAAGAAATTGTCAAGAAGGATCATAATGCAAAGACTCTCAAGAAGTGTAGACTATTGAAATAGCAAGAAGCCTTTTCTGGGAAAGTAAAGCAGCACGGGCGTAATACTGACCACATTACCCCAAAAATCATGTGCTGAAGGTCTGTAAAATATAGGGTCACTAACACCATATTTCCCTATACGCCACTTGGCGTGACGGGGGTACTTTACTTTTTTACTTTTACTTCAGTTATTGCTTGGGTCACATTTTCCCTCTGAACACGTAGAGGGCATCCCACTATAACAGAAACATTAGGTCTATGAGAGCAGCATATTTTCAGTGCCTTTATATGATTTAGGATGCTGAAGGGGGAATGGGTGGTCTAGAGGTAAGATATCGGCCTTTGAACAGAAAGGTCCCGAGTTCGATTCCCACCACAGGTGTGGAAATGTTGTCAAACATAGAACCTGTGATCTCTTCACATCTTTACACTCCCACAGTCTCTGGTTAGAGAGATCTGATGTCTTGCCCTCTCGGAAAACAGTGAGAAACAGGAGGTCACGTGTGCACTCACACTTATTAAAGAACCATTTGCAGGTAAAGTCAAAATGAGGGCCACAATATAGCCGCTTTCCATGCTGGAGATGGATGTGCCGGGCCGAAAGGCACTAATAATGTGGCTATGCCGTAAACTAGCGACATAACGCATCCACACCCACTTAATGGGTGAGCACAAGGAGGAAGATGCTGGAGAGTGAGAAGAACAGGGAGCATCCATATTTGATACAAGCAATTTGAGAAATTCATATACCCAGGAAACGAACGCGCGGACAAATTGGCTAAAGGGGAGGGAGGGGGATTACCACGGGAGAGCCGTCTGGTCAGCTGTCCATCATCAGGGGCCAGTACCGTGAAAGATGGAGGCGAGAACACCCAAGATGTAACGAGAGGGACGGGTGCGTCCAACTATCAAGGAGGGATCGGGTCATCATGCTTCGCCTGCGCACTGGCCACAACAGAATGAGAAACCACATGTTCAACAAGCTCAAAATAGGTACTACCGGCCAATGCCCGCTGTACACCGGACAACATGACGGAAAGACATGTTCTACAGGATTGCTCCCAGTGCACAGAATTAGAGGGACAGTGTGTTCCACACCCACCTCCCTGGAAGAGAGGCTATACGGGGCAATCGAATCACTTAGACAGACAGCTGCCTTCATGGGAAAGTCCGGAATCCTTCTCTGAATGAGCCATGATTGCAGAAGAAGAAAGAAGATACCTAGGAAGTTTAGTGACAAACGATAATTCACAAACAGCAGAGATAGAATCAAGATGTAACAAAGCTTGTCAAATCATTGGACAATTATCACCACAATTGTCCAACAAGGAAATAACTCTGGAGGCAAAACGAGCACTGTACAATACAATCGTCATCCCAATGTTGTGCTACCAATGCCAGACCTGGACCCTAGATGCAAGAACAATAGGGAAAATAACCTATACTGAGATTAAATGTGTTAAATGAATGACAGGAAACAGTCTGAGAGATAAGATCAGAAATGAAGAACTAAGTAAAAAGCTAGCAACAGCCCCCGCCATAGAATATATAAAAAAAAAAAAAAACAACAGATAAAATGGTTTGGCCACGTGACAAGGCAGAAAGACCAAAACACAACACAACAAACCTTCAACAAACATGAGAATACCAGACCCAATGGTCGACCACGAAAAAGTTGGATCGATGGAATATTAGAAATACTAGGAAACATAACAGCAGCAGAGGCGAACAGAAGAGCAAAAGACCGCAAATTATATCTCCCTTTTTACGCTGAAAGGCTAATGAGGAAGGGAAGAAGAATAATAATTTGAGGGCAATTTTTAGAACAGTAGTTAGCAAAGGTGGAACAAGCTCTCCATTTTGTGATAACCTCAGATGGAACAAACTAGACAAATGTTTGTTATTGTTGTACAAATTGTCCTGAGGCATGTTGTCACTGACTGCTTTGTTGAGATTCTGATCAAGCCATGACACGAGGAAGCAAGACATCAGTTGTAAATACGACATCTTAGAGTTGTCGGACCCATATATGACAACTAAGAATAGATTCACAATATTTGATATATCAGAATAGGTAGATTTACAACATATGACATCTCAGAATAGATTCACAAAAATTTGGCAATCTTTGAAGTGTTTCATCGCATTCCCACTAATCCACTAATATTATCAGGAAGATAAAAATTAATTAGGAAAGTTCACATTTATTGTGCAGTGCTACAAGTGGGACCCAGTCCCGTAGAATACTGAGTGGAATGTAGGGAAGAACTCACCAATAAATGCTGTAAAATGTCTAAGGTTGTAACTAAATTGTCTCATTGAGATTAAAACAAGTATTGAGTTATTGAGTTGTTGAGTTATATGCGGGTCATCATCATTGCACTCCGAACATGTCCATAGGTGCTCAGATCCCCTCCTCAGCAATTCCATCAGTGTCCAGCGACTGACGACTCCAGTTCTATGTTGGTTGATAAGTCTTCTTACACGGCCACTAAGTTTCTCATTTCTGGCTGTGCCCAACTTAACTCCCATTTCCATCATCCGAAGAAGTGACGTGGATCTGTGTTTGTCGAAGTCCTGTGCTCTTCCCACATCTCGGAGGGCATTGATGATGTCCGCCCGATCCATCGGTTGCCCGTCCTCAACGACAGCGCAGCTAGCCAACCTGTCCGCTCTTTCATTTCCCCGTACTCCCGCATGTCCAGGGACAAAGACAAAGGTGACCTTACGTATTTTGGATTTCTGCAACGACTCTACCCATTGCATGCGTATAGAGCCCGCCTCCACTTTTTTTAAAAATAATGCTCATCGAATCACTTAGTATACATACGTGGGTGTAGTCTTGTGACTCTAACCATTTGAATGCATTGGTCACTGCCATCACCTCCATTGTCATGCTACTCGTGGTCATGACGTATGCACCACTGTCATCTTTGACTATTCTGCCTGCCGAGCGTGCTGTAAATGCCCATGCACTTCTTTGGTGTCGTCTTACAGATCCGTCTGTATAGATGACTGCATCTTTCTCATCGGTGTTATCGCAGATGAGACCGTTGACCTCAGCATTAACCTAGACCGGGTTCTGCTCGGCTCACCCATGATTTGCCTCTTTTTAGCCTGGCACCTTTCCCTGTGTTGAGCACGTGGTGCAATGGATGCTCTGTATCTGTACTAATCTTCCGGTATGCGCGTGCTCTCCAGATCTTGATTCTGTCATCCATGGTTGGAAAGTCAAGAAGATACCTCATTGCTACACAGGAAGTGTCCCTCGTACATCCCAGGATAATGCGCATGGCTTCATTTTTGTATTTTCTCCAGCCTATCAATTTGAGTCGTACTGACAAGTAAGAATTGCCAGGGCATACTCAACTGGTGCGAGGACTAATCCCTGGAACAGAAGAGTAAGTAGCCTCTGCTCGATGTTGGCAGCTGCCATGACCTTCAAGACGGCTAATCCTTTGCGGAATTTTGTTATCACATGGTCGACGTGGTCCCGAAAACACAGGCTGCGATCAAACTTAACTCCGAGGTATGTCATCAACTTGTCCCTGGTCACCTCATCAGCTCCAATTCGTACAACCGGTGTGGTCGTATTAACGATATGATTGTTAAGGGAGAACCATGAAACTGATGCTTTATTAGGATTAACCAAGGCACATGAAACCCCACACCAAGAAGAAATGCGATCGAGTTCGTCTTGCATTGTGGAGGCGATTCCCCGTCTGTCTCTTCCCTGTCGATATACCAGAATATCATCAGCAAAAGTCATAGTTCTTCCCCTCCCATCCAGCTATTGTTCCGTGGTCGTTATTGTGTATACGTTAAATAGAACTGGTGACAATGGTGAGCCTTGTGGCAGCCCTGGACAAATGGATGTTGGCTCGGAAGACCAACTTCCACATCTGAGTATCACCTTCCTCTGAAACAGTGCCGCGGCAATCCATCTAATGAGGAAGGGGTGCACCGCCAGTTTAAGGAGCATATGCATGAGATATTCAAATGGTACCCTATTGTATGCATCCTCCAGATCTATAGCAGCAGCACATGTCTCCTCTCGTCTGTGGAAGCCTTCGAAGACGTCATAAGCAAAGACTGCCGCGTTGAGCCATGTCTCTTTGTTATATCTATAACCTCCGAGTGTAGGTGGGAATGCGCGTTTCTGTTCAAGGTGACTGGTGAGGACACGGGCAATTATTTTCTCCAGCAGCTTGCCCACAGTGTTCTGCATTGTGATGATTCTGTGGGCACTGATCTGAGAATGGTCCTTGTTTGGCTTCGGTAGCGGTAGTAAGTAGCTGTGTAGCCACTCCTCCTTAATCTGGTCACTCCGAATGCTGGCATTAAAATCATTGGCCAGTTTTGCTAATTCGTCGTCAACTAAATCGCCTATGTCATCGTACCGAACACCATCTGGACCAGGAGCAGTGTTGTGTGACCTTTTAAGTGTCGTGCGAATGGTATCGGTTGTGATTGTGAGATCTTCTTCCAGCACTACATCCTTACACAATTTTGACAGTGATCCCCGTATCCTCATTCTTACAGCCTCATTTCTTTGGTCCGTCTGTTCAATGTAGCGGGCAAGCAGGGCCTTCCCTTTGCTCTCATCAGATTTGTGCCATATCTGTGCTCTGAAAGTCAAGTATGCCTCTGTGTCGTGTTGTGCCATTCATACTCTGATGAAGGCGCTAGAATGTGGCTAGCGATTTTTCTGAGCACACTTTTTTACAGAAGTCATCCCATTTGGCATCATTATCCTGCTTAGCACATAGTTTAAAGTGCATCATTTTTGGTCGACCTCTAATTTTAGACGCTTCAAGAGCTTAGGTTGTGTTCTTCCATTCTTTCTAGCTTTCTGCCATGTCTTGGCCGTTTGTCTCTTGCTCCGCCAAGCTTCCTCGACTTCTACGTTCCACCAGGGTGGCTGTGTCCATCTCTCCTGCCTCCTACGAGGGGCGCTCTGTTTCCTATGTCTGATTTTTCTAATGACGTCCTGGTCTGTTTTCTCGTAGTGGAATGTGTTTAGCTTCCTTTTCTGGCCTCTATTTCTGCTTTTCTCAATTAAGAGGACACATGGATAGTGATCACTTCCGTGGAGCCCCAGTGCACTCCACCTGCAAACCGGTGCGAAGGTGGAAGACACCAGTGCCAGGTCTATGACACTATCAGAGTCCCCTGTTCGAGTGGCCATTCTTTTTGCCCTTCCATCATTCAAGCACACTAAATCGGCCGATACCAGTGCGTTCTCTAGGTCTTCTCCCTGCTTGTTGGTTATGACGTTACCCCACTGGTTTCCTCTAGCATTAAAGTCTCCGCAGAAAATGACGTTCTCTTCATCGAACTCGAAGAGATTCTGCCATTGTTGTGTGTTCACCTTCCCATTACAAGCGTACACATTTACAATCACGAAATGAACTGGGGTCTGCACCCTTACCGCATGTACCTGCAATTCTGCATTGTTCCACATAGACATATCAACCTCAGCTGCCACCATATTGTTGCGCACAAGGATGGCCTGCCCAAGGTGTCGTCTATTGTAGAAACAATGAAATCGCGGAGTACTTACCGTCCTGTCACCAAGAAGAGTTTCTTGTAAAACCATTATATCGGCGCCGCACAGTAGCTTATCAAGAATGGGCCGTCGTTGATGTATGGACCCACAATTCCAATATGTAACGCGCGCATAATTTAGGCCTAGCATCTCACACTTCGACAGTTTAACGCCACCTCTCTTACCTTGTCGTGATTTCCTTCTTCGATGTTGTCGTTTGGGCTGCATCTGAATACTTACCGTCGTCATAGTCACATAGATGATTTAGTCGCTGAACGTCGATGCTGTGGATGGTCTAGACTCCTGTGCACTCACTCAGTCGCACGGTTCAGAACCCGTTTCCACGTTATAGACTAGCCAACTCCAGTAAATAGCTCTGCAGCACGCGGATACACTGTGAGCCTTTTACAAATTAAATGAATTACGCGTCCTTGATGACAGACCGGCGAAAACAAACCGCCATTTTTTGACGCGTTCAATAGCGCAATAAACAACAAAGATGAGTATCAGTGATCAAATCTCTCTCTCTCTCTCTCTCTCTCTCTTTCTCTCTCTCTCTCTGCGATCAAGACTCAGAGTAGGATTCCAGACTCTTTCATGAAGTCAGCTGTCTGTTTAAGCGAATCGATTGCCCCATATAGTTTCTCTTCCAGGGAGGTGGGTGTGGACCACATTGCTCTTCTCAGGTCTGTGTACTGGGGGCAATCCTGTAGAACATGTTTTGTAGTCATATTGTACAGTGTACAGTGGTATAGGCTGGTTGTACCTATTTTGAATTTGGTGAACATGTGATCTCTCATTCTATTGTGGCCAGTGCATAGGCGAAGTATGATGACTTGATCCCTCCTTGATAGTTGGTGGTATCCGTCACTCTCGTTATGCTTTGGGTGTTCTCGTTTCCATTTTTCATGGTACTGACCTTTGAGGATGGATTTGGCTTCATCATAACTGAGCGCATGGTTCTCTTGTGGTAATCTCCCTCCCTCTTTAGCTAATTTGTCTGCGCGTTCGTTCCCGTGTATATTACAGTGTGATGGTATCCACTTGATGATTACTCTCTGAAAGTTATTACATAGTTGGTCCAGGGTTGTTCTCAAGTCATCTAGTTCATTGTTCTTGGGGCTTTTAGAGCTGTTAGTACTGACAGTGCATCAGTGAGAGTCACCAATTTATTGTGCATGTTATTTTTGTGTTGAGTAGCCAGTGTTGCAGCATCTCTGATGGCCTTAGTTTCTGCATTAAAGTTGTTTGAGAATTTCCCAGTAGCTATTGACTTGGTGATCTCGTCCTGATTATTCAGCGTCAAGAACACACCTTCCCCTCCATTTCTGGTGACATTTGTAGCAGAGCCATCTGTGTATATGTGGGACCAAGAGTTCTATGGGTAGGTATCATGTATTTGTTTTTCTGTTATGTGTTTTCTTTCTGTGTCTGATTGGGTGCCTTTTTTCATGATTCCTGTTATATTTTCCTTAAGTTCTGGTATTTTATGTTTTCCATGAGGTGACATATCAGATGGGCCCAAGGGTTTCGATATTGTTTGGGAAAGTACTGGGTCTCCAGTAGTTAGTTCATTGGCAATTGCAGCGAAGTTGCTCCTCTTTAGTCGTACAATTCCTGAACCAGTTATTCGTTGGTGCATGGGGTGGCTAAGGAGCCTTCTATATTTCTCCGCTTGTTGCAATACTTTAACTTTAGTGACCCGTCTATCATCTAAGGGTTGTAAACCTGTTGCTGTTTCTAGAGTAGTTGATAGGTGTAGATTTCATAGCACCAGTGATGATACGGGCAGCTTGGTTTTGTGTTCTGTTAATTTTGCAAAGGTGTGATTTGGAAGCCATAGCCCAGGTTGTGACTCCAAACTCTAGAACGGGTCTAACTCTTCCTACGTATAGTCTTTTCAAAATATTGCTGTCTGCCCCCAGTCCGTTACTGCCAATTTCTTCATAATATCTGTTCGTTTTCTGGCTTTTTTCCTTGCTCTGTCTATTTGATTTTTCCAAGTCATTCTGCGAATCATGGTGACGCCAAGATATGTTGGGTTTTGATCAATCAGGAGTGTATGGTCTTTTATCTTCAAGTTTGCAGAGAGTGTGTTTCTTGATAGGCTGAAAATTATATATGTAGTTTTTTATTTATCTATCGGTAGATTTGCTACCCTTTTGCCTATGAGGATGTTCTGATTGTGTACTAATGATATTGGAGGTCGGCAGTTGTTTTCGTCGCTCAGAACTTTCGCAAGTTTCCATAGTTTATGACCATTTTTGTCTAGATTAAGGCTCTCTATTTTGTCTATCCAGCTCTGTCTCGCTGATATCATGACCTCACATCTGTATTTGGCCGAGGCTGCTTTGTAGGAATAGTAGCTCTCTGTGCTGTGTGATGTTTCAGCTAGTTCTCTGGCAGAGTCCAGTTCCTCTTCTAGTCTTTGTATTTCCTTGCTCCAGTATTGCTTGTAGTTTCTTCTTGCTCCTCTAGGAATGGATTCTTTAGCAGCTCTCAATTTTCCATTTGTTAACCGCTCTATCATGTTATTGACCTTTTTTTCTTGTGTGCCTTGTCTTGTGTGTATTGTCTTGTGTGTCTTGCCTTGTGTGTCTTGTCCTGTGTGTCTTGCCTAACGTGTCTTGTCTTGTGTGTATTGTCTTGTGTGTTTTGCCTTATGTATTTTCTTGTGTATCTTGTCTTGTGTGCCTTGTCTTTTGTGCCATGTCATGTTTATATTGTCTTGTGTGTCTTGCATTGTGTGTCTTGTCTTGTGTGTCTTCTCTTGTGTATCTTGCCTTGTGTATCTTGTCTTGCATGTCTTGTCTTGTGTATCTTGCCTTGTGTATCTTGTCTTGTATGTATTGTCTTGTGTATCTTGCCTTGTGTGTCTTGTCTTGTATGTCTTGCCTTGTGTGTCTTGTCTTGTGTGTCTTCTCTTGTGTATCTTGCCTTGTGTATCTTGTCTTGTATATCTTGCCTTGTGTATCTTGCCTTGTGTGTCTTGCCTTGTATGTCTTGTCTTGTGTGTCTTGTCTTGTGTGTCTTGTCTTTTGTGCACTATCATGTGTGTATTGTCTTGTGTGTCTTGCCTTGTGTCTCGTCTTGTATGTCTTGCCTCGTGTCTTGTCTTGTGTATCTTGTCTTGTGTGTCTTGCCTTGTGTGTCTTATCTTGCCTTGTGTCTTGTCTTGTGTGTCTTGTCTTGTCTTAATGTCACGGTTTGATACAAGCATATGTTCTTGGATCCAAGATGGTACGTGGCAGGTTGTAATGGATTTTTATTTGCTTTTATTGGATAAGTTGAAACTTGTCCTGCCTAGAGGTACTGTATTACTAAACAAAGTAAAAGAAAGAAAATAATCACGCTATGTGCCATATAGGAAATATGGTGTTCACATACACCATATTGCACAAACTTTTGGCTCATTAATTTGGGATAATGTGGTCTGCATTTCACCAATGTAGGTTTCTAACTTAGAAAAGTGCCACACACATTTAAATCTGGGTCAACATGAAAGCTCTCAATCAGGTGAACACTATCAGCTGGTGGTATCATTGAACGCTATCAGCTGGTGGTATCATTGAACACTATCAGCTGGTGGTATCAGTGAACACTATCAGCTGGTGGTATCATTGAACACTATCAGCTGGTGGTATCATTGAAAACTATCAGCTGGTGGTACCATTGAACACTATCAGCTGGTGGTATCAGTGAACACTATCAGCTGGTGGTACCATTGGACACTATCAGCTGGTGGTATCATTGAACACTATCGGCTGATGATATCATTGAACATTATCAGCTGGTGGTGTCATTGAACACTATCAACTGATGGTATCATTGAACACTATCAGCTGGTGGTATCATTGAACACTATCAGCTGATGGTATCATTGAACACTCTCAGCTGATGATATCATTGGACATTATCAACTGATGATATCACTGAAAATTATCAGCTGGTGGTATCATTGAACACTATCAGCTGGTGGTATCATTGAACACTATCAGCTGATGGTATCATTGAACACTATCAGCTGATGATATCATTGAACATTATCAGCTGGTGATATCACTGAACATTATCAGCTGGTGGTACCATTGAACACTATCAGCTGGTGGTATCATTGAACACTATCAGCTGATGGTATCATTGAACACTATCAGCTGATGATATCATTGGACATTATCAACTGATGGTATCATTAAACACTATCAGCTGGTGGTATCATTGGACATTATCAAGTGATGATATCATTGAACACTATCAGCTGATGATATCATTGAACATTATCAACTGATGATATCATTGAACACTATCAGCTGATGATGTCATTGAACATTAACAACTGATGATATCATTGAACACTATCAGCTGTTGATATCATTGAACATTAACAACCCCCAGGTTATGGGATGATGAAGTCTGCCAGTGGTGCCCAACAACCCCCAGGTTATGGAATGATGAAGTCAGCCAGTGGTTCCCCAACAACCCCAAGGTTATGGAATGATGAAATCTGTCAGAGGTACCCCAGCAACCCCAAGGTTATGGGATGATGAAATCTGTCAGTGGTGCCCCAACAACCCCAAGGTTATGGGATGATGAAATCTGTCAGTGTTATTCCAACATCCTCCAGGTTATGGGATGATGAAGTCTGTCAGTGGTGCCCCAACAGCCCCCAGGTTATGGGATGATGAAGTCTGTCAGTGGTGCCCCAACAACCCCCAGGTTATGGGATGATGAAATCTGTCAGTGTTATTCCAACAACCCCCAGGTTATGGGATGATGAAGTCTGTCAGTGGTGCCCCAACAGCCCCCAGGTTATGGGATGATGAAGTCAGCCAGTGGTTCCCCAACAGCCCCAGGTTATGGGATGATGAAGTCTGCCAGTGGTGCCCAACAACCCCCAGGTTATGGAATGATGAAGTCAGCCAGTGGTTCCCCAACAACCCCCAGGTTATGGAATGATGAAATCTGTCAGTGGTACCCCAACAACCCCAAGGTTATGGGATGATGAAATCTGTCAGTGTTATTCCAACATCCTCCAGGTTATGGGATGATGAAGTCTGTCAGTGGTGCCCCAACAGCCCCCAGGTTATGGGATGATGAAGTCTGCCAGTGGTGCCCAACAACCCCCAGGTTATGGAATGATGAAGTCAGCCAGTGGTTCCCCAACAACCCCAAGGTTATGGGATGATGAAGTCTGTCAGTGGTGCCCCAACAACCCCCGGTTATGGAATGATGAAATCTGTTAGTAGTGCCCCAAGAACCCCCAGGTTATGGGATGATGAAATCTGTCAGTGTTGCTCCAACATCCTCCAGGTTATGGGATCATGAAGTCTGTCAGTGGTGCCCCAACAGCCCCCAGGTTATGGGATGATGAAGTCTGTCAGTGGTGCCCCAACAACCCCCAGGTTATGGGATGATGAAATCTGTCAGTGTTATTCCAACAACCCCCAGGTTATGGGATGATGAAGTCTGTCTGTGGTGCCCCAACAGCCCCCAGGTTATGGGATGATGAAGTCTGTCAATGGTGCCCCAACAGCCTCCAGGTTATGGGATGATGAAGTCTCTCAGTGTTGCTCCAACATCCCCCAGGTTATGGGATGATGAAGTCTGTCAGCGGTGCCCCAACAGCCCCCAGGTTATGGGATGATGAAGTCTGTCAGTGGAGCCCCAACAGCCCCCAGGTTATGGGATGATGAAGTCTGTCAGTGGTGCCCCAACAGCCCCCAGGTTATGGGATGATGAAGTCTGTCAGTGTTGCTCCAACATCCCCCAGGTTTTGGGATGATGAAGTCTCTCAGTGTTGCTCCAACATCCCCCAGGTTATGGGATGATGAAGTCTGTCAGTGTTGCTCCAACATCCCCCAGGTTATGGGATGATGAAGTCTCTCAGTGGTGCCCCAACAGCCCCCAGGTTATGGGATGATGAAGTCTGTCAGTGTTGCTCCAACATCCCCCAGGTTATGGGATGATGAAGTCTGTCAGTGGAGCCCCAACAGCCCCCAGGTTATGGGATGATGAAGTCTGTCAGTGGAGCCCCAACAACTCCCAGGTTATGGGATGATGAAGTCTGTCAGTGGAGCCCCAACAGCCCCCAGAATAAAAGCTGATGTTCCCAAGCAATCACCATGAACATCCCCTCCTCATCTCTGCCTCATCCCCTCATCTCTGCCTCATCCCCTCCTCATCTCTGCCTCAACCCCTCCCCATCTCTGCCTCATCTCTGCCTCATCCCCTCCTCATCTCTGCCTCATCCCCCTCCTATCTCAGCCTCAAAACAAACATGCACAGAGAAATGTGTGGTCTCTACCAGAAATGGAAGTCACATTCCCTTGATCAGAAAAATGACAGGGAAACCAATCTAATTGGTCATCATTCAAAAGAAGCAAAGAAAGCGACATGTAAATAGCTGAGTTCCTCATCATTTGGTCTCCTCATCATTTGGAAGCAAAGAAAGATCCCTTCACCCCAGGGTAAAAGAAGGATAAAAAAAGTCAACACCTTTTTGTGTGCATTCTTTTTATTATTTCCATAATTTTTTTTTTACATATCATACTTCAATTTTTTTATTTTTACATTTTTTTTTTTACAATTTTCACAATGAATGTGTGTTTAGCATTTCTTAAGTGTTGCATTATGGGTTAACAAAAATTTTGATGGAAAATACATTTTTTTTTTAAAACAAGAAATCTCATGACAAACCTCTCCCACTGAGTGTGTGTGCATCTCCCACAAAGCTCAATACAGAGAAATAACAGCACAAGACAACATGTTAAATGTGTGATATGATTTGTTAATGGTCATACATCTTTACACATGACAAGAAAGAAAATTCTGAAATAACTCATGCTACCTCAAGTCTCAAAAATCAACCTCAGGCATTCTGAAATCAACCCATACGTATTGATCACATATTATCTCAGACTCTAAAGTCTCTCGTACCAAGCACACATACTCCATCAGCATTAAATATTGCATATCATAAATAAATATTTGCAGCACACAAACTCAACAGCGTCTGACTACATATAAGTACATCATCAACATGTGCATTACAAGCTGGCTTATTTAAAATGGGCTGCAACTAGTGAAAACAATATCAGGTTACATCCCTTCATGAAGGAAGCTTCAACAGCTCAGTGGTTGTTAGTGAATCCTGAATAAGCAGGTGAAGTTTGATCCTGATCAACGGCTTCCAGGTTCACCCAGCCTTAAATGGGTACCAGATTTTTTTCTGGCACTGGTTAACTTTTTCCATACGTTTCGCTGCACTGTGCACCATGCCAATTTCGGCAACGTACGTTTCACCGCATAGTGCGCTACGCTCAATTTGATTAGTGTGAACGCCATCAAACCATATTCTTTTTACATATCTTGTATCATCTTGATATTGGTGAAATCTAATACCTTGTTCAATTATCTAAACATTCATATATAATATGTTAGATAAATATAAATATGTAGATTGATTCTTAAAAACCATGAAAAATTTTGTCTCTGAAATCTCTTCCGTTGCATCGATAAAAAGCTTCCGTATGGAAAGAGTTAATGCAGATCATATTACCCCCAAAATAATGTGGCAAAATGTCTATAAAAAACATTGGCACAAACACTATATGCTACATGGTGTGACGGAGCTCTTTACTTTACCTTTTTGCCTTTCTTTAATTACAAGACCCAAGCAAATTATTTGTTCACGGCTGGGATAACCAGCTCTGTACCAAATTCTTTATGGGGAATTCCTAACTGTGGTGTCATTACAGTCACGGTCTCCTTGCTCATAAAATGTTTAATTCAATTCCTGTGCACATCAATTTTTATTCTTCACAAATTCTCCCTAATCTTGGGAAAGGCAAAATTGAATACCTAGTCTTAATGGAGAAGGAAGACAGAATATAATTGCTATTTTCAAGTTGAGGATATAAAAGAATTCTTGGTATTTTAAAATAAAAAAAGAAAGGACTGCAAACTTGAATCCTATCCCATTGTTTCCTAATTAAATGGTTACGAAATATCACCGATAAAACTAAAACTATCTTTATGACACATAGTGCCATTGCTGGTGTATGTCGGGGGGCAATGATAGAACCCGAGGTATAAAGGTCGCTTGGTCAAGCAGTCGCCACGACGTGTGCAACTCAGGATTTTTATTTCACCCCCGATAGAAAAAATCCTTTCTGTCTACTGCGGCTTCGAACACCTTACGTCAGCTTTTCAGCCAGCGGAACAGTGGTTTAGCCGCACGGCCACGCACACCTCTATATCATCGATGTGGTTGGAAAATTAAACTTGGATAGAGCAGAAAATTATTGATTAGAGAGACAAGGACAGCTGATATCAACTCCCATACTGAAACAAGTTCCCCCATAACAAGGACATATGGTGAGGTATTTTTGTAAGCTTGTATGATGTTTCATCACACTGGAAGGATGGTGATTATCAAGCTCAAAATGAACATTATTTTTAGTACTATCACAATACACTAGATCAAAAAGCCCTCTGGCTACAGGATCAATAATAAACAAACATCGATATCTATGCCCTTCTTTGGTGTTTCAACCTGTTTTCTATATGTTTCTTGATCTTTGTTTCAATTTCCTTGTAAATTATGAGATATTTAATGACCTAGTCCTGAGGGCAACTACCTTGGCCATACTATAACCAGTGATGGAAAATGTAAAACTGAAATAAACAAACGAGTAGGAATGGCAAAAAGTAATTTTTATGTCATGAAAAATATACTAACATCAAAACAAATAACACCAGGGCTAAAACTAAGAATAGTAAAATGTTATATCTTCTCAACATTCCTATATGGTGCAGAAACATGGACATTAGACAAGAAAACAGAACAGAGAATTGAAGCATTTGAAATGTGGATATATAGAAGAATAGGTAGAATTGGATGGAAATAAAAGAAAACAAGCGATGAAGTCTTAAAACAATTAAAAATGAAAAGAGAACTACTAAATACAATTAGAACAAGACAAATAAGATGTTTGGGCCATGTTAAAAGACACAACAGTCTACTAAAAGTAATCTAGGAGGGGAAAATACAAGGTAAAAGAAGCAGAGGCAGACCAAGACTAACATGGATGAGTAACATCAAAAGATGGGCAAGTCAGCCTATGACAACTTGCACCATCAAAGCAAGAGACAGAGCAGAATTGCGCTCCATGGTAGCCAATTTTCGCTGCGGAGGTGGCACTTGATGATGATGATGATGAGTCCTGAGGTATCCATCCCTTCAGGTGAATGGTCTAATACTTGTTTTAAATAAAATGAAACCTCCACAAATATACAATTGACAGCAAATATAATCAACCACATGATTAGACTCTTAAACAAAGAAATAGTGATGTGCTTGACCAGTTGCCATGACCCAGAGCTAACCAAGACATGTAAGTTTTTCAGTAGAGGTCCCCTGATAACAGTTTAGGTCACAGCAGACTGGTTGATGGTGTGAGGATAGCTGTATTCTCCAGAACTGTGAAGTATGCTGATATAGAAGACATAGTATTGCACTATCTGCTAGGAAAAGAAAGTTTCAACTTTGCCAGAAAAACCTGGGAAATAAAAACCAAACGACATCACCAACCAAGGTTAAGAACCAATAACTTGTGACAACTCCATGATATTATGTCAACAAAGAAATCTGAATGATGCTAGTAATCTGTTGACAATATTAATATTTATGATAGTCATCACTGTAGTAATTTGTTGACAATAATAATATTTATGACAGTCATTACTGTAGTAATTTGTTGACAATATTAATATTTATGACAGTCATTACTGTAGTAATTTGTTGACAATATTAATATTTATGACAGTCATTACTGTAGTAATTTGTTGACAATATTAATATTTATGACAGTCATTACTGTAGTAATTTGTTGACAATATTAATATCTATGACAGTCATTACTGTAGTAATTTGTTGACAATATTAATATCTATGACAGTCATCTTTGTAGTAATTTGTTGATAATATTAATATCTATGACAGTCATTACTGTAGTAATTTGTTGACAATATTAATATCTATGACAGTCATTACTGTAGTAATTTGTTGACAATATTAATATCTATGACAGTCATCATTGTAGTAATTTGTTGACAATATTAATATCTATGACAGTCATTACTGTAGTAATTTGTTGACAATATTAATATCTATGACAGTCATCATTGTAGTAATTTTTCAGCTAGCGTATCAAATAAAGCAATTATTTTGGGCTAAATCTGTTTAACATACATGTTTTAAGGCATAAGATGTAAATGACAACACAATCATCTACATATCACATAAATATTTATGAGAGCATTTAGAAAGTCTTATGAATATGTCTGAGGTGCAGTGGTGATGATCCCAACATAACGTAACAAAACATTTGTAAAAGGGGCATCAAACTACAGTAAGTCCGCTCTGTGAACACCCACATGAAACAGTAGTACATCATCTGTTTGACTGTCCAAAGCTCACTGATATCAGAGCAACTTTTACTACTTCCTCAGAGACCTGATAAATGGAATACCTTGTGCGAAATTACAAGGGAACTAAGAAACACCAGCGAATATCATTACTTGGTATTGGACTGATGTCAGCTCATAGGTTGCAGGATTCATGACAACTTCAAAATAATATATTTGTTTTGAATTTAATGACATCAATAGTAAGCAGTATAGATCAAGAGGGAGAAACTAGAAAAGAGATCAGAATCAGAATAGCAAAGGCGGCTTTAAATTTAAAAAACCGTGGAAAAAAAAATATGGCGATCAGAGACACTCAGCACGAAAACTTCGAACGTATTATCCACCCTCACTTATTTGTGTGAAAGCTGGAAAACGACAAAGGAAATTGAGAAAAAAACTCAATGTATTTGAAGACAAATGCCTAAGAGAGATACTTTGCATTAAATGGAATGAATTCAAATCTAATGCTGAAATAAGAGAAATGACCATGCAACTATTTTATATCATCTACTATTAAGAAAAAAAGATGGACAAATGTCAGGCAAGTATTTAGAAGAAACGACCAGAGAATTACTAAGCAGCTTTCAAATTGGGAAACATCTGGTCAGAGGAAAAGAGGACGACCCTGAGAAACACTGAAAAGAACTCTAACAAAAGAGGCAAAGTTGGCAGGCATAGATTCACTTTCTATAATTGAACAACTCACCCAGAATAGAGTCATTTGGCAGGACTCACTCTCTCTCTATCTATATAGATATAATAACATATCTTTAATCTCTTCAAATGCTGCTTAAATAGCTAGAACATATTGAGAAATAGCTAAAACACATTCAGTACAAAAAAGATACAATTAAGTCAAAATGTGGCAGAAATTAGAACACCACATACATATACACCATCATTCAAACTTCACAATTTTGTTCAACACAATAGGATGGTGAACACAACATAATAAATTGTAAAGAACTGGGCATATAAGAACAAGAAGAAAATGATGACTTATGAAACAAGTCAATGTATGTATATAACATTATATGTAGTATGTGGCACATCACATGACACTGAACGTGATGTTGAATAATTTGGGTTAGATGACATATAACAACATCAAGGCTTGGAGCACCTGCAAAGGATGGGCATGGACAGAGCAAGTTTTCTGTTGTTGTGGGCATGGACAAAGCATGTTTTCTGTTGTTGTGGGCATGGACAGAGCAAGTTTTCTGTTGTTGTGGGCATGGACAAAGCATGTTTTCTGTTGTTGTGGGCATGGACAAAGCATGTTTTCTGTTGTTGTGGGCATGGACAGAGCAAGTTTTCTGTTGTTGTGGGCATGGACAGAGCAAGTTTTCTGTTGTTGTGGGCATGGACAGAGCAAGTTTTCTGTTGTTGTGGGCATGGACAGAGCAAGTTTTCTGTTGTTGTGGGCATGGACAGAGCAAGTTTTCTGTTGTTGTGGGCATGGACAGAGCATGTTTTCTGTTGTTGTGGGCATGGACAGAGCAAGTTTTCTGTTGTTGTGGGCATGGACAGAGCAAGTTTTCTGTTGTTGTGGGCATGGACAGAGCAAGTTTTCTGTTGTTGTGGGCATGGACAGAGCAAGTTTTCTGTTGTTGTGGGCATGGACAGAGCAAGTTTTCTGTTGTTGTGGGCATGGACAGAGCAAGTTTTCTGTTGTTGTGGGCATGGACAGAGCATGTTTTCTGTTGTTGTGGGCATGGACAGAGCAAGTTTTCTGTTGTTGTGGGCATGGACAAAGCATGTTTTCTGTTGTTGTGGGCATGGACAGAGCAAGTTTTCTGTTGTTGTGGGCATGGACAGAGCAAGTTTTCTGTTGTTGTGGGCATGGACAGAGCATGTTTTCTGTTGTTGTGGGCATGGACAAAGCATGTTTTCTGTTGTTGTGGGCATGGACAGAGCAAGTTTTCTGTTGTTGTGGGCATGGACAGAGCAAGTTTTCTGTTGTTGTGGGCATGGACAGAGCAAGTTTTCTGTTGTTGTAGGCATGGACAAAGCAAGTTTTCTGTTGTTGTGGGCATGGACAGAGCAAGTTTTCTGTTGTTGTGGGCATGGACAGAGCATGTTTTCTGTTGTTGTGGGCATGGACAGAGCAAGTTTTCTGTTGTTGTAGGCATGGACAGAGCAAGTTTTCTGTTGTTGTGGGCATGGACAGAGCATGTTTTCTGTTGTTGTGGGCATGGACAGAGCAAGTTTTCTGTTGTTGTGGGCATGGACAGAGCATGTTTTCTGTTGTTGTGGGCATGGACAGAGCAAGTTTTCTGTTGTTGTGGGCATGGACAAAGCATGTTTTCTGTTGTTGTGGTCATGGACAACACAAGTTTTCTGTTGTTGTAGGCATGGACAAAGCAAGTTTTCTGTTGTTGTGGGCATGGACAAAGCAAGTTTTCTGTTGTTGTGGGCATGGACAGAGCAAGTTTTCTGTTGTTGTGTGCATGGACAAAGCAAGTTTTCTGTTGTTGTGGGCATGGACAGAGCAAGTTTTCTGTTGTTGTGGGCATGGACAGAGCAAGTTTTCTGTTGTTGTGGGCATGGACAGAGCAAGTTTTCTGTTGTTGTGGGCATGGACAGAGCAAGTTTTCTGTTGTGGGCATGGACAAAGCATGTTTTCTGTTGTGGGCATGGACAAAGCAAGTTTTCTGTTGTTGTGGGCATGGACAGAGCAAGTTTTCTGTTGTTGTGGGCATGGACAGAGCAAGTTTTCTGTTGTTGTGGGCATGGACAGAGCAAGTTTTCTGTTGTTGTGGGCATGGACAGAGCAAGTTTTCTGTTGTTGTGGGCATGGACAGAGCAAGTTTTCTGTTGTTGTGGGCATGGACAGAGCAAGTTTTCTGTTGTTGTGGGCATGGACAGAGCAAGTTTTCTGTTGTTGTGGGCATGGACAGAGCAAGTTTTCTGTTGTTGTGGGCATGGACAGAGCAAGTTTTCTGTTGTTGTGGGCATGGACAGAGCAAGTTTTCTGTTGTTGTGGGCATGGACAGAGCAAGTTTTCTGTTGTTGTGGGCATGGACAGAGCAAGTTTTCTGTTGTTGTGGGCATGGACAGAGCAAGTTTTCTGTTGTTGTGGGCATGGACAGAGCAAGTTTTCTGTTGTTGTGGGCATGGACAGAGCAAGTTTTCTGTTGTTGTGGGCATGGACAGAGCAAGTTTTCTGTTGTTGTGGGCATGGACAGAGCAAGTTTTCTGTTGTTGTGGGCATGGACAGAGCAAGTTTTCTGTTGTGGGCATGGACAGAGCAAGTTTTCTGTTGTGGGCATGGACAGAGCAAGTTTTCTGTTGTGGGCATGGACAAAGCATGTTTTCTGTTGTGGGCATGGACAGAGCAAGTTTTCTGTTGTTGTGGGCATGGACAGAGCAAGTTTTCTGTTGTTGTCGGCATGGACAGAGCATGTTTTCTGTTGTGGGCATGGACAGAGCAAGTTTTCTGTTGTTGTGGGCATGGACAGAGCAAGTTTTCTGTTGTGGGCATGGACAGAGCAAGTTTTCTGTTGTTGTGGGCATGGACAGAGCAAGTTTTCTGTTGTTGTCGGCATGGACAGAGCAGGCTTTCTGTTGTTGTGGGCATGGACAAAGCATGCTTTCTGTTGTGAGCATGGACAAAGCATGTTTTCTGTTGTTGTGGTCATGGACAACGCAAGTTTTCTGTTGTTGTGGGCATGGACAACGCAAGTTTTCTGTTGTTGTGGGCATGGACAAAGCATGTTTTCTGTTGTTGTGGTCATGGACAACACAAGTTTTCTGTTGTGGGCATGTACAGAGCAAGTTTTCTGTTGTTCCATAAGACCTGACAAGGCACCTTGATGAGTGACAGTTTTGTGGCTCTACAGTCAAGAACATGAACAGGAAGAATATAATAACTTGGAGAACATAACAACATGGCATTTGACCAAATGGAGAACATCAATATGGCATATAACAGCTTGGAAATTGTAACATGGCATTTAACAGTATGGAGAACATAACCGTATGACATAAAAATATAAATACATAGCATTAACATGTAGAACATGACATGTAACAACACTGATAATATTTAGACATGACATATACCAACATTAAGAACACAATAACATTGTATATAGCAAGAAGTACAGCATAATGACATGGTATATAACACAATAAGAATATAATGACCTTACGTATAACAGGAGCCTTATTGGATGAGCTTCCCTGAAAGGGCGTATTCTATCTTGGACCTACAAGGATCTGGGATTCGCCCAAGCTCTAAAAATTGGTACCAGAGATTTTTCTTGGAAGTAAAGGTGGCCTGGTGTGATACCGACCACATCACCCGAAAATGTGCAGTTGTCATGGAAAAATATGGTCACTAGAACCATATTCCACAGCATGGAAAACATATCAGCATAACATATGCCAAAATGGAGAACATATGACTTAGCATATGCATGGAGATAGTAATGATATGACATAAGATTGTGAACATAAATATAACTGTATAACATGAAGAACATAAAGAACAATGTGATGTATATAATGTAATTAGACTTTTAAAAATATAGACTATAATAAGACACAAGAAGATATAAACATTTACGGGAAAGTGTGAAACAATGCAATGACAACATGTAAAACATAACAACCTGCAGGAGAAGACAAATAACAAGTTAGATAACATGTCAAATGACATAAAGATCAGAGCATAAAACAAAACATAACACAAGACAAAATTCAGAACAAGGATTAAAAATAACAAGGAGAACATGTCATGTAACAAGATCATAATATGGCATATGAAATAGATGGAGAATACAACAATATGCAATACAAAACATACAACAAACAAAACATGACATATAATAACAAAGAAAATGGCCGTATGGCTACCGGGACCCCCCAGGGTGATGGAAGAAAAGCATAGTGCCACACATACTGTAAGAGGCAACTAAGGAGGTTTAGAATTGTCCTGGGGCAGTTGAGTAAGACGTGCAGTGAGAAGCCTTATCAAAAGAATTTACCAACACATTTTGGGAAATGCTGTGACAGAGTGGTGGAGCAGATATGGGGAATTTGCGAATGCAATGAAACTATCCATTGATAGAACAGAATAGAACAAAGAAAACTAACAACATGGCACATGACAACATGCAGGACCTGACATACAGAATAAAGAGAACAGCACGTACCACGATGTAGAACATGACATATAATGATATACTGAATATGACAAATAGGAACATAGAAAATGTAATGATTCTTCTTGGTGGATGGTTTTATGTAATCTCTTTTGAGTTTTTCATTTTCTTGTGTTCTTTCTAATTGGGTATCTGAAAAGAGATTGTTTTAGCTCATTCAGAGCCCATGTTTGATTAAGTTCATATCATCATTTCTACAATGGAAATATGATACACTGAGAAAAATACTGATAAGAGAGACAAAAATAGCAGGCATGAGCCATCTTACTGAGATTGAAAAGCTCCCAGAGGATGAGTTATAGTGAGAAACACTGCAAGGCCTGTGTGATTTTTGACAAACTGAAAACATGTTAAATACTTAAAATACAGGACAAATCTTGTTTGTGAGTGTATGAAAATACAGGACAAATCTTGTTTGTGAGTGTATGAAAATACAGGACAAATCTTGTTTGTGAGTGTATATGTTTACGAAGTAAATACAAGAATATGGAATTACTCAAAGAAGATGATAAATTATCAGGCGCTTTTAAATTAAGACTTCAATTTAAAATTTACATTTTAAAAAATTGTAAACAACTGTTTATTTTACGACAGAAATATGTTTTCTGTACTATTTTGGATTTGAGATTCAATTTATTATATTTTTGTAGAGGGTGGACCAACAAAATTATTACAACCCTTTATTTGCAGACACAAGACATAAATCACAGAAAGTAAGGGTTCAACTTTACAATGATAAAGGCAGGTTTATATTTTCTAAAAACATAAACAAAATTTTAAAGTTTGAATCAACAGTGATCATATATATACAAGGTGAGCACAAAAACACTCTTTGGTTTACCTAGATGTGCCAACCAAGTGGTAGATTATAGAACTGACTGCTGAGGGCGCTGACTGCCTTTTTCAGCAAGATGGTGTACCGGCATCTCACTGTCTGCAGATTTCTCAACAAGCACCTGTCAAACAGATGGACTGGCTGCATTGAACAAAATAACCAGATGCTCTTTAAGTGGCTAGCCCCTAGGTCATGGGACCTGTTTGTGGCTTTTTTTATTTTGAGAGAGCATGTGAAAGGCCGAGTGTATTCACCTCCAAGACCCACAACCCTGGATGATCTGCAGGAATGCATCACTGAAGTTGCAAACTGTACCACGCTGGATATGCTACAGAAATGCATCACTGAAGTTGCAAACTGTACCACGCTGGATATGCTACAGAAATGCATCACTGAAGTTGCAAACTGTACCATGCTGGATATGCTACAGAAATGCATCACTGAAGTTGCAAACTGTACCATGCTGGATATGCTACAGAAATGCATCACTGAAGTTGCAAACTGTACCATGCTGGATATGCTACAGAAATGCATCACTGAAACTGCAAACTCTATCATGTTGGATATGCTACAGGAATGCATCACTGAAGTTGCAAACTCTATCATGTTGGAAATGCTACAGAGAGTCTGGCCCAATCTAGACTAATACATCAATGTACGCTGAGTGATGAGTGGGGCTGATATGGAATGTGATACCAATGATACCACATGAAATTGTTATGAGTTGATGCAACTGTAGCCATCAATGTGTAAGACCATTCCACTAACATTACATTCTGCATATATTGGAAATCAAGGACTGTTTTTGTGCTCACACCTTGTATGTCTGAGAACAATATTTGTAAACTTCTTCTGTTGACTACACAATCAAGAATAACTTTTCTTGCTATTCAGACCCTAAAACTGGTGGTTTTAAATTGTGCTTTGTTGTAGTTTGTAGAAACATGTGATATCTGTGTCTGTTTTAAATTGTGCTTTGTTGTAGTTTGTAGAAACATGCGATATCTGTGTCTATTTTAAATTGTGTTATGTTGTAGTTTGTAGCAACATGTAATATCTGTGTCTATTTTAAATTGTGTTATGTTGTAGTTTGTAGCAACATGTAATATCTGTGTCTGTTTTAAATTGTGTTATGTTGTAGTTTGTAGCAACATGTAATATCTGTGTATGTTTTAAATTGTGTTATGTTGTAGTTTGTAGCAACATGTAACATCTGTACCTTTCAACCCAAAACTTCATTCAACACAGAATTTTCTGGATAACAGATTTACTTTCCCGTTTAGATCGTTTGGCCAGACTAGTTAGTCAGTTACAAGGGCAACCACAGGAAAATATTTTAGTTATAGCCAACTATTCAGCTATCAGCATTAGTTACGAGTTTCAGACAGTTTTTAGCTCATGTTTTGTATGACCCTTTCAGAAGCTTAATTATCTCTCATGTTAGTTCAAAATAGGTACAACCAGCCTATGCCACTGTACACTGGACAATATGACTACAAAACATGTTCTACAGGATTGTCCCCAGTACACAGACCTGAGAAGAGCAATGTGGTCCACACCCACCTCCCTGGAAGAGAAACTATATGGGGCAATCGACTCATTTAAACAGACAGCTGACTTCATGAGAGATTCTGGAATCCTACTCTGATTGAGTCTTGATCGCAGAGTGAGAGAGAGATGTTGGTTCAAACTAAATCATGGTAAAGTAGAGGTTTATGAACTGTTTTGAGGACAGGAAATTGACTGTATAATGGAAAGCAGTGGAAAAAATAAGAAAAATGACAAAGCAACCACAAATAACATTTATAATCAAGAGAGGAAGGTGATCATATGTTGGCCATGTGATGAGAACAGACGACAAGAGAATCTCAAAGCAGGCTCTCAAATGGGAACCAGAGGGTGCAAGAAAAAGAGTCTAACCTAGAAACAGTAAAAAGAATACTGAGGTGAGAGGCAACAATAGCAGGCATCAGCTCCCTTGCTGAGTTTGAGAAGCTCGCCCAGAACAGGGAATGTGGTGAGATACAATGTGGGTCCTGTACAAAATCTGAAACTAAATAGCAAAAATTGCTGGACACAGTCTGGAATTTTTGTCCTATAGCTTGACAGGACAATGTATAGATCATGGACACCATAGATTTTTCCTGGAAAAAAAGAGGACAGCCTGACCTAATGCTGACAAAATTAACCTAAAAATATGCAGATGGTTAAAAAAATATGATCATCAACAATTCACGATCAATAATATGCGATGTGTCACACTTTAGACACGACTGTGAGTTTTATTGTCTTTCTGTGGTAAAACATGGTCAGTACTTTAGACAAATATACAGTCAGTGTCCTCAAGTGAAAATGCTCTAGACATGCAAACTAAAAGCATTGAAAGTTTATTCTAGATGAGTAGTTTCAATTGCATGGTATGCAAGAAGAATGTAGTAGGTGTAGTTAGAATGGGTAAGAAATCATGAGACAAGTTCAAATGGAACCCGAAACCTGCCCAAGCTGCGCCAAGTGGATATACATAGGTGGCATGATGATGTCACATATGACTATATATATATATATATATATATGGCCTTTGGCATCTTGACAGATGGTTCGTAGCAAGCAATCATGATAAGTCAGTAGTTGCTGGATGCTGCTTTGCTGAACAGCTTCTCTCGTGGCTGAATCTGCCAATGCTGGATAAACAGATCCATCCGCAGAACAAACAAGATGTATTCCAGGTGCCTAGCATCATCTCCTTTCTCCTGCGTCTTTTGTCTTCTGAATTTCATATCAGCCCTGCTTTGAAACATACTGTGTGGTTTTTTATTTGCGTTATCTATGTGCTATGATCTGCAGTCAAATTTTTCCAGTTTCTTTCACTGATAGAGAATTCCATCAAGGAAACCCTGCAAACATCTTTATATCTCAGCACTGGTCTGCCCTTTGGTCTCTTTCTGTCCTTAAGTTCACCATACAATATTAGTTTGGGAATACAAATGTTAGCGATTTATCTTACATGACCCAGCCACCTCAGTTTACAACTCCTAAGTGTTGCCATGATAGATGGGAGTTTGGCTCATTTTAAGACATTAAAGTTGGTTACTTTGTCTTGCCATTTGATGTTCATAATCTTTCGAAGACAACGCACATGAAAGCTGTTTAACCTTTGCTCCTGCCCTGCATAGGTAGTCCAAGTTTCTGATCCATATAGAAGTGTACTAAGCAACGTTGGTATATTTTAACCTTAGTCCTGAATGTTAATTTAGTGTTAGCCCATGCTCTACCTGACGTAGTAATCACACAACAACAATTGCATTATGTATTCATTCTCTGTGAAGTATTCTGTGCTTTTGCTGTAGACGTTTGGTAATTTGGCTAGTGTGATACAGAATCCGTTATTGTTTTTTGACCATGAAGGGCGTCTACTGCTAGACTTTAAAGAGCCCGGTGTGAATGTCTCGTCAACATGTCACGAACAATGTGCAGGAAGTATGAGCAAGAAAACAGTGACGACCACTGATTTGTGGGAAGGGACCACCTGAGAGAAGGGAAGTAAGCGTCCTGTAAGACAAGAGTCGTATGTAGCTAAAGTTGTTTTGATCTCACATCCCAAAATATAACTGACAGCTCAAACTAAAAAAAAAAAAATGAGAATATAATTCTTGGCTTACAATTACTGGCAGAAACAAAAGAGAAACCTTGTATGAAATATCAACAATGGTTAGATAACAACTTTAAAAATTTGTCAACACAACTTTTTGTTACAATGCAATCAACAGTAAAAATTATTGGTTAAAACAACAGTAACTTCAAGTGCAAAGTTAAAAAAAAAAAATTGTAAACATGGAATTGATAAATTAAAAAAAAAAGAACAAATGAATTATCAACAGTTTAACAGGTTGTGAACATAATGTAATAATATTAAATGTAAAAATGCACAAGATGCTCCTATTTGCTTTTCCTTCCTTTAATACAAGGTTATAAAATATATCACATAAGTTGTCATATGATGAAAGTATTAATCTCATTTAAAAGCAGTTTGCGTGACTTTGATATAAACTGAACAAATGGACTATACATGCAGGCAAACATTGTCATGACTTGGCATTCCAAGCTGCTTAGAATCTACTGAGGGATATAGAATCAGCAGTATTCAACGGAACGATACTACTTGGAGCCTGCACTTGTATGGACTTCACAACATAAAGTAACATTAAAAAAAAAAAAAACATTACACAACTTCAAGTCTTGTTATAAAATTAGAACTGACGCTAATGTTTTGTTTCTGCTGGCTGGTTGATCCAGTGGTCTTTGGATTGCTTCTCTTTAGTTGAATGGAAGATAGTATTTTTGGTATCAACAATTTTGTGTGAGGGAGAAAGTATTTTTGGTATTGACAATTTTGTGTGAGGGAGAAAGTATTTTTGGCATTGATAATTTTGTGTGAGGGAGAAAGTATTTTTGGCATTGACAATTTTGTGTGAGGGAGAAAGTATTTTTGGTATTGATAATTTTGTGTGAGGGAGAAAGTACTTTTGGTATTGACAATTTTGTGTGAGGGAGAAAGTATTTTTGGCATTGACAATTTTGTGTGAGGGAGAAAGTATTTTTGGTATTGACAATTTTGTGTGAGGGAGAAAGTATTTTTGGTATTGATAATTTTGTGTGAGGGAGAAAGTATTTTTGGCATTGACAATTTTGTGTGAGGGAGAAAGTATTTTTGGTATTGATAATTTTGTGTGAGGGAGAAAGTACTTTTGATATTGACAATTTTGTGTGAGGGAGAAAGTATTTTTGGCATTGACAATTTTGTATGAGGGAGAAAGTATTTTTGGCATTGGCAATTTTGTGTGAGGGAGAAAGTATTTTTGGCATTGACAATTTTGTGTGAGGGAGAAAGTACTTTAGGTATTGACAATTTTGTGTGAGGGAGAAAGTACTTTAGGTATTGACAATTTTGTGTGAGGGAGAAAGTACTTTAGGTATTGACAATTTTGTGTGAGGGAGAAAGTACTTTAGGTATTGACAATTTTGTGTGAGGGAGAAAGTACTTTAGGTATTGACAATTTTGTGTGAGGGAGAAAGTACTTTAGGTATTGACAATTTTGTGTGAGGGTATATGTAGATTTTCTGGAAACCACCCCTCCCCGTCCCCAAAGCTAGAAAAAAGGACTGCCCCATCAATGAGTGGAATTAGTGATGATGGTTTGTTTCAAGATAAACATTGAAAGATTTCCAGCACTCAGTCATCACTATCAAGTTCCTGATAATAAAGCCAAACTTCTTTATAAATCTAGGTATACAACCACAAGATGGAAAGGAAACAAATAAAATCTCTCAAACCAAATAGAGCATAAAGACTTTGCCAGTATCATCACACTCCACTGACAAGCTGACATTCACAGCCCAATAAAAGATTTGTTTCTGTACTTTCAAGTTGATCGTCCTCATTTGCTTTTCAATGTTGAGGAAAAGAAGAAATTCTCTGTCCTTAACTTGTCTGTCTGCCTCTCTTGTTAATTATGTGTGTGTGTGTTCATTTAAGATGATGTTTATAAAAGTGCTTTGAATAAGCTCATTCTTGAAATCAGAAAATTCACTTTTCTACAAAATAACTACTGACACAACAATCTATGTTAGATAAACTAAACAAAAAAAGATGCATTTTTCCGTCAGATAAAATAAAGAAACAACCTGCATGAACTCAAATTTACTGAAATTTTCACATGAGAATAAAAAAAAATTTAATGAGCAAATTCTCGTGGCCATCAACTTGACATTTAATACTGTCACTTAAGAGCATACACATGTGATGATGTTGTGGTGAAGTGTCTAGTAACCAGGCAGCTAGGATCAATCATACAGCTTCAAGGTTCAAGTAGTAGTGCTCATTTAGAGATTTTGTCTTGAGTTCGGACAAGAAACATATAAAATAAACATAAAATTGTAGCTAGCAGCTATATTAGTAGAGAGATGAAACAGAAAAAAAAAACGTTTTGGCAAAAGCCTTCATCAGGAAGACAAAAAAGGTGCTGACTGACCTCCGTTACAGATAATATGTGCTGATGGTCATAGAAGGCAATATAGGCACCAACACTGTATGCCCCAGAGACTATTTGGTGTGTTGGGCAGCTCTATTTTCACTTGAGTATATAAGGCGATAAAACTTTCACATGAAATACTCCCAAAGACAAGCACAACATCCTACACATTACTAAAGCCCAACTCCTGGCACATTTTGTTTCACAAAAACAAACAGTAAAAGTGCCAGTCTTTGGGGCCCTAGTACAAACTGGGTAAATAAAACTCAAAATCTTTATATGTAAGTTCATCTAAGAGCAATAACTCTCATCTCAAAACACACGCTTCTTGCAGACAAATTAGGGGCAACAAGAGGCTAGAAAATATAAATCTGAAGAAAAAAAAACAAACAGAAATGAAATGAGATGACTTTAAAAAGGTACAGATATTGCACCCAAATTAGAACTGTGACCCGTTATATTTTACACTCAATGAAAAAGGAGGACACTGGTTCGAATCACAGTTGGGTACCAAAAAAAATTTCATTGGGGATGAAATCAAGTCTAACTTGAACGCTTGGTGGTAACAGCATCGGACAAGTGGCCTTCATTCTATTTTACTATCAGTCAGATGTGGGATAAATGATATAAATATATTCTTTTTTTTTTCTTTTTTAATGAGAAACACAAAAATAAGGATATGACATGAAAAGCTTTAAAATCATGTAACAAACATTGAGCCCGATAAGATATTACAATGACAGAAAAAAAATGTGAGAAAACGTTAGTAAAGGATTGATTGTTTGTTGAGGAAGTCAATTGGTTTGTTCTGTTCAGTAATTTGAGGCTGAAAATGCAGGACAGTGAATAAGCTCAATGCAGTTAATGACTTATTGTTTACTATTTGTTCATGTCAGGATCAGTGAAACTGAGCTTATTAAGACCCTAGTCCAACTCCCATTGAAACAGGCTATAAGTCTGGTGAAGAGAGCAAACAGAGGACAAATCAGCAGCCAGAAAGTGTTGGACCAAGAAGTCATGGATATAACACAATATGACTTATGTCCACTTAACAGTGACTCACTGAACACCCTTTCAAGAGCAGGTGAGGAATTGGAAATAATCAACGGACAAATGAAGAAGATATTCCAGTATTTAGTTCTAAGCTCTCTATATTCATGCAAAAATATGTATTCTAAGTCTCTGAAAAAAAATCTGTCATCTGTTACAAAGGCAAATGTGCACACCAGGCCAATAAAAGTCATCTATCTATCTATTGACCTTTCGAGCCGTAACCGGCCCATAGGGCGTAGACCAAGATACACCTTCTCCTATATGAATTTTTTGTTCTAGCAGTTTATAAAAATCATACAAATAAAAAAAAAGAAAACCTGACATGTCCCCATCTCTTTGCCACTCCTCATCTCTATGTAGTTAGTCTTGTTTTTGTTGGTCTTATTACCGTGGCATGACCTGTTCAACCTCAGACTATGTCTTGTAGGTTATATTACATTTTGATTAGTTATGTGTATCTCTGCAGTGTGACAGGTCCACCTTGGTATTTATTGTCTGTTTCAAATGTAGGTTTCATACAATTTGATTGGATAGAACATGTAAAAGCAAAGCTATTTTCGTAATTCTGCATACCTTTTAATTTCATACAATGTTATATGTAGATTCTAAAGTGATGCAGAATCTTGCACAAAATGGACTGTTTTTCCGTACAAATTGCTTTTAACCCTTAATTACAGTATCTATCTGTGAATGACATGTTTACTATACTGTAGTAAAAATGACTACCACTTAAATGTAATATTAGGTGCTCTAAAAAAAATTGTTTCTTTGAACTTTTTTGTGTGTTCACACTAGTGATTTTTGTGTGATTACGCTAGTGATTTTCTGTCTCAGGTTGATATATGACCTGAGTTTGACCTAAAAAAAACCAGAGGTGTTACAATGTCTATCGGTACAGTCGTGGTAAATCCATCGGTATGTTCGGCTACCTCATAGCTGTTATTCGCTGCATTTCCCAAGTTACAAAGGGTGGTTTTGATGTCAGTGACAACAGAGGAAATTTTCCTGGTCATAGAAAAGGAAGGGGTGGGGGAATGACTATTTCTTGAAAATTTGCTTTTTTTGCTCGCATTATCGTATCTCACAAAATTGGGGGGGGGGGGGGGGGGGGGGGGGAAACACAAAAATCCTACATTGATAGAAATAAATCAAACACTCAGGGGTCATCAGAAGTAGTAATTAGGAAGGTACATGAGGAGGAGGGTGTTTGACCACAGCAAAATGTCAAATTTTGAAGAATTTGTGTTTTATTGCAGTAATTTTTACTCCGGTATCGTAATTTACAGTTAAGGTTTACAAGTAGATTTTTTTTAAAGAAAATAAAACCTTAAAAATGAAAGGCTTTCTCAACAAGACAGAAAAATCCTTTAGATACCTTGGATAATGACAAAAGAACAATGAAGATATATTAAAAGATTTAATCATAAAAAAAAGAACTGGATTGTAAACACCATTCTACAGAGGAAAGTAAAATACTTTAGTCACACCAAAAGACACAGCAGGCTGGAAAGAACGATAACAGAAAGCATGGTTCCTGTTCATCAGAGGCAGACCAAGAAGTAGGTAGTTTCAAGACACCAGGGAAACCTTGAACATGACAACAGAAGAAGTGGGAGATCTGGCTAGGAACAGATTTTTTCAGATGGGTTGTGGTTAATGCAACGTTTTGCGGAAGATTTGGCAAGAGACAGAGATTCTTTCAGATGTGTTATGGTGAATGCAACATTCTGTAATTTCATTAATAATGTAGAAATGAGCTAAACATGTGACCTGATGCTGATTTCTTAACAAATTGGTATGCCAGAAGATGTGACAAAATTCAGCCAAATGATTAGACTGTAAAAAAATTAAAATACTGATGTTAATGAGTTTATTCTCTTTACAAATATTGATTATCAAGACTTCAGACTTTAGGATGGTGTCACTGCAGGCTATCTGTGCTCTTTCCAGGTGGTATTCAATTTAGTGAGTCAGTACCTATTTTTATTTCAGTTGGGTTGAGTGGGCAACATCATGCTCAACTTTCACATGGAAGAAGTGACCCCCCTCCACCCTCTCTTCTAGCCCTTACTTTTCTCAAATATCCACCTTCTAATTCTCTCTTTGACCATTTCTGTACTTTTTTTTCATTTGCCAGCTTGTACCTCTGACGAAGTCCAAGAGACTTGGAACTGAATTTTGTGTGTTAATCCATTTTTCCCTTGCACACCGTGTGCACAGGGATCTCTCGCCACACAGGCAGATCTCACCACTCAGACTTCGGAGGTACTCATATTTTTTTTTCCGTCGATGAATAATTGACATTTCAAGCCAGGTCTCGCTGCTGAGACCAGGGGTGATTGCCGCAGAGAGAAATCATAAAAAAAATCCAAACCAGTGCAGCCAGGATTTGAATCCACAACCTCTCTGTCCCGAGGCCGGCGTCTTGCCTCGAGATCAACAAGTTCCACATATCCTGTATGTCTCTCTTTTCTCTCCACTGGTCCTGTTCTCTCTCTCTCTCTCTCTCTCACATACACATGTATATTAAGTACTGTAAATTGATATCCCACTGCTCGTACTTGACTACCACAGTTTATAGCACAAACACAAACTTATATGGTTTCTAATTGGTTAAAAAAAAGACAGCTTTTCACATAAGTATATAAAACAAAGACAGATAACGTTGGGCTATGTATGTAAGGTTCATGTCAGCATCAGTGATGAAAGCAGTCAGTGACTTACAGCTGTTTGTGTCAGGATCAGAACTATTCAGAACCTACTCCACCTCTTTGCAGTGCCCTTAGGTAAAAGACTAACTGGTATGGCTAAGAGAGTAGGTATTGAGAGGGAAGGTGACCCAGTACTCAAAATGCTATGTTGAAGACGGATGTGTCATCAAAACTTGCTGCCAACCATAATACACCACAGCCACATACAGATATCAACCAGATATAGCAGAGTATGGCACAGATGATGATGGTAATTAGTCATTGGTGAGAAGAGGAAGCAAATCAAATAGACCTCCAATTTCATTTATCTAGTCTGGTCCACTTCTCTTAGGGAAACATGGCCTAGTGCTCTCTCTCTCCAGATGTCTTCCTCCCCTAGTCAAGTACCTATTTTTCAGTTCTGTCAACTGCAGGACAAAAATGAGTGTCCAAAAATTCTAACTAGCATTCCAAGGTGGGTAATTGAAACCAGGCATGGCAAAAATGCAGCAAGAAAATATAATGTAGAAATGAGCTAAACACTTACATTTCTGAAATGATCTGTACAAATTAGGACGGACAAATCAACCATAGATATGAAAGGTAACTATGGTCAAGTCCACACCTCTCTGTTTTGATTTAAATTGAAACACATTTCAAATTGAAAAGACTATAACAGGAAAGGTTCTTAATAAGACAAAGGCAGAATAACATAGTCCAGCCTTGGTAGCTGATTAGTCAGTGTGCTTGTCACTGACCAACAAGGGTCTGGGTTCCATTCCCAGATAACATTATTTTTTACAGCTTTAGGGTTTTACCCCACCTCTGAAAAGGAATCCCAGAAATTTTATTTTTTTATGGAAAAGAAGGTCAGCCTGATGTGTTACTGACCACATGACCTATAAAATGTGCTGTATGTTGTTGACAAATATGGACACCAACACCATATTCCCCGTACCCCTTAAGGTATGAAGGGATGGAACACTACTTACAGTAACAATGATTTTTAAAGATGAAGAATAAATGAGAAAAGGACATACATGATTCACCAATATATTATTATATGTTACAAGAAGACATAACACAAGTATTATTTTATGTCACAAGAAGACATAACACAAGTATTATTTTATATATTACTTTTTCTGAAACAATATTCATAAACATCTCCAGAATGTGAGCATGCTGTACATATAATCAAAATGATAGGATGGCTCACTTTAGTTTACAGACACAGACATTTTTTTTTTTTAAATGGAAAAAAATAGAATATCCATCCACTATACCTAGCTACTCCAAGTCTATGGTAAAAATGAGATGCTAGAAGTGATGGGGAAGGCACGCCTCACAGCAGCAGAGCTAGAAGTTGTCAACGACCCACAGGTGATGGCTTGTGCCAGGATTGGTGAACAAGAACCATCAAGACCCTGCTCCACCTCTGTGGGGTGCCTCTTGTAACAGACTAACCTGTCTAGTCTGGCCAAGCGAGTAGGGATTGAAGTGGGAAGATAACCCGGTACTCAAAAATGTCAAAGTGAAGTTGTATGTGTTGGGCCAAAGGTGCAAATATCACAGTTATACTGCAAACCACAACACAAAGCATGTATGTGCCCACTTAATGTCCTTTTAAGGGTGGATGACGAAGAAGTGTACTCTTTTAGTCATCAGGCGAACGCAAACAAATGCCAGAAGTTCTACCAAAGCATAAATTGTTCTAGTTTATTAGAAAGACAACTAAAACCTCAACACAACAAGTGTAAAAGGGAGGAATATCAAAAGATTTCAGGATATTACTGTATTGTTTGATGGCTAATTAAAATAGTATTACTGTAGGTTTGGAAATTATGAGTCCTCAAGCACGTGCTAAAGGTTAGATCAGTGGCTACCCAAACACCACCTGTTCCCAGAGGTGCCACCAAACATCGGCAAGGGCACTGCTCTGAGGATATTGTGTGCCTACTCAGTGGCTAGAAATTATGATATTATATCGACTTAATATTGTTGAGTACATAAATGACTTTCTACAGGATAATGTTAATTCTGCTGTCATTTATCCCCTTATATATCCTATCAGAATTTACCTGACATATATGATTGTAACTTCCAGAGGATGCTGTCGACATATAATCAGCAGGGAAAGGGAGCCACAGGTGTCAAAAGTTTTGAAACCACTGGATTGGACAAATGGTAAAAGCACATAAGATAGAGAAACATGCAAGCAGCGTGCATGTGTTCTAGCACTTTGAAAAACACTTTGATATATTACTTAAAGTGGACAAATAATACAACAGACATCAGAGTTGACCTCTAGCAAAAGAATGGACAATAAGCAAATATTGATTATAAAGCAAAACACTGAGGTGAGATATGTTTCCTTCAATAAGAGGCATGACTTGATGGTGATGAGCAAGCGGTGGAGTGTAATGTACACTACTACAGGGTAAAATGATGGCTTTACAAAAAAGGAACACAATAAAATACTGATATTTTGGCCTACATGTGGCCTTCCTCAGTGAATGAGAACACAAACGGATGACAATGGTATAAAGATAAACTCTACAACATCTAGAATGAATGGGACTAGTAAATCAAGAAGAAATAAAATAGGTGGGATAAGAAATAAAATGATAAAACAAAAGGGAGATGTATTACAATATAAGAGAATAAAAATTGATAAATAATAAAAATTAGTAAACTAAAAAAAAAAATTTTTTTTTTAAATTAAATAATAAATAATGCAAAACTTAGCTAAGAAGACGACTTATCCAGAAGCTCCCAGTGTGTAGATGACTGTTAAGTCAAATATTAAATGATGGTGCTAGACATGGATGAGAAGATCCAGCTAATGGTAGGTCCATCAAGTGTTAAATACAAGCTAAATTACGGCAGACTTCTGATTCTAGAAATACATGAAGAAAGGAAGCAGCAACAACTTCAAACATGTGGGTTCTGAGATCTTTAACACCAGACCAATTTTTGTGATGACAAGTAAATAAAATGTAAAATGTATCCAAATATTATTAAAGCAATAGGACATTAACATTATTTCCATGCCGTGTAGCATTCGCTCTGAAAATTCATGGATAGGCTTTAATTTAGAATCACATTTATATACAAATTTGGATAACATTAGGTCAATCACAATTTGAAGAGAGATAATTTTGTCCAAACCAACAAAATATAATGACAATTGTGGTGGAACAGCGGTTAGTGAATTGGTCTACTGAAGACAAGAAAGAGATCAGGTTTGACCCTGATAATTAGCTCCTAGGTTCACCCAGACATAAATGAGCACAAGATGTTTCTGGGGAAAGTAGAGCAGCTTACTGTGAGGGTGAGCACATCACTCATAAAAATGTGCCGTATCTGAATAATGTCAGTTAGTTACCTCCTCTCTGGGTAAGAGCAGAAATAATCATTCAAAAGTAATTGTCTTTTTTTCAACAGCACGAATGGATTTCCTACTCTCACATCCATATGTCAGTAGGGATGTCACACAAGAGTTGAACAGTCTGAATTCTGTAAGAGCTAAGTATTTTCATCTCCAAATATTTGTAAGTTTCTTAAAGGCATTTTATGCCAATGTAATATAGGTCATAAGTTCAATTATTGTGTTTCTATTCTATTTTGTTTCCCATGTTTGTGAAGTGGGTCACTTGTAGGAGCTCATATTTCATTTTATGCCAATGTTGATATAATCTGTGCTTTTATCCCCTAAGCTTATTTGCCCTGCAAAGTATTTTATTTTGAGCAGCATCCAAGTGTGCTGACCTCAAGAGGGCCAGGTCATCTATAAAATCATGGTGTTCTACAATTTTGTTGATCTATTTGATACCCAACTGCTTGTCATCTTTGTATTTCTGCAGGATCCTGTTGACTGCTATTCCAAATAACATTAGTGACATGACCTTGTTTCACCCAAGTCTCTGCCAGGTGGAGTTCCCACCCTCTGCTTTGACATAACAAAGTTTGAGTAGAAGACTTTTGTAATATGTACTTAAATTTTGGCTGGAACCCGTACAATTTCAGGAATTTCCAAAGTACAAGCTGTAAAATGTTTATTGAAAATCCACAAAGTTGATAATAAGTATTAATAGAAATTCTATTGATTTTCTCATGAGGGTTCTAGGTGTTAAAAAATGTGGCAGATACTTGACCAATGTGATCTAAAACCAGCTTGATCTTCTCTAAGTTATTCATCCACCAACTTCTTTAATCCTTCTTGTAACACACTGCAAATAATTGTTCTTAACTGTGATAATAAAGTAACTCCATCCCAGTTATTACAATCTGATAGGTCTCCTTTCTCTGGAAGTATCACCATGATGTCTTCTTTCCACTGTTGTGGAGGAGATTCATTTTGCCACACTTTGTTAAATAGCAGAAGTAGTTCTTTTAAATTGGGTATCATTGGCTGCTATTATAGCATTTCCTCTAAGTTTCATCATCTCTAGATACTTTGTTGTTCTTTAGTTTTTTAAACTCTTTCTGTACGTTTCGATAGCACTGTACGCCATGTCAATTTTGATCATATATATTTAGCTGCAGAGTGCGTCACTCTCAATTTGATTCGTGTAAACCATCATCAAACCATAGTATTTTTACATGTCTTGTATCATCTTGGTATTGGTTAAATCTAATTCCATGTTCAATTTCTATAAATGTATATATAATATGTTATGTGTTAGATAAATATCAATATGTACATCAATATTTAAAAGATGAAACATTGTGTCTCTGAAATCTCTACTTTTGCATTGATAACAACCTTCCAAAACTGAAAGAGTTAAGGATTGCTCAATCTCTTGAAATGTGAATTGTTCACATAAAGTATCTCATGCAGACGCCATTTCTTCTTCATCTAGACTAGGAGCATTTTAATGGTCGTGGTCCGACTAGGAGCATTTAATGGTCGTGGTCCACTTAATATTTCTTTAATATGTCCTGCCCACATCTCTGCTTCTGTTCATCTTTTGTTAGCAATAATCTGTCAGTGATGTCTTTGAATATCAGAAATAAAAAGCAGAATAGCTCAGGCCAAAATAGCATTTCAGAAAATGAAAAATATCTTATGCAACAAATCTATGTCAATAAAAATGAGAAAGAGAGTTCATCGATGCTATATAGAACCAATTGTGACCTATGGAAGCGAATCATGGACAGTAGACAAAGAAATGAAAAGACGATTAGAGGCCACAGAGATGGGATTTTTCAGAAGAATGTTGAAAGTTCCCGGAACAGCTAAAAAGACCAATGAGAAAGTTCTCAAAGAGGCCAACACAAAAAGGGAGCTCTTAAAAAACATCAGAAAGAAGCAATCAACATTTTTTGGGCACATCATGAGAAGAGGAAAGTTGGAATACTTGGTTACAACTGGCAAAATAAAAGGAAAGAGAGATTGCGGACGACAAAGAGAGAAAATACTGGATAGCTTGGTGTCACGGCATGGAAAACAATCAACAACAGAACTGATATGACGCACTGTAGATAGAAGATTGTGGAAGGACATGATCGCCAACGCCAACCGGTCCGGTACATGATGATGATGTCTTTGATGGGGATGTTTGCTGGGGGTTGACTGCACACATCTTTCATGATGTAATATTAGGCTTTTGTTGTTTCCTCTGGTTAACATTTCAGCTTCTGAGGCTGAGTTGTGAATGATATTCTCTTTATTTATTTCTCTCTCTCTCTCTCTTCACTTCTTTATCTAGGAAAGTCTACACTTTCTTGTATGTATCGTATGAAGATGTCATTTTTTTTTTGCCAGCAGGCTCAGTTTGGCGGCCTGTTTCCTATTCTAGAATTCCATCATGATCATTTTTTTCTCCCTGTGTGTACCCGTGTTAGCTGCAACATGTTTCAAAGTGATTTTGAGAAAATCCCAGTTTATATCAATATTGTTTATTTCAGCACCTGAATTGTCTACTGTACTTGACAAGGATGCAAATTTGTTGTGCATGTGATTTTAGTTGGTATCAAAACCATGCTCTCTCCTGAAGGTACAGATGGACAAGCCTTCCCCCGTCCACTTCATCATTTGTACCGGGCCTGCTGGCATAGGTGATCATGTCTCTTCACAACTTTTGATCACAACAGTTATTTATCATTTCTGTTGTTGACCTTCTGCCAAGCCATTCTTTTAAGCTGTCTGGTATCTTTTCTCTTTGCTTCCCTCTATCTCTTCGTCCCTCAATTTTCCCAGTTGTTACAATATATTGCAGCTGTTCCCTTCTCATTACATGGCCAAAGAATGATGATTGTTTCTTCCTAATATTGGAAATTAGCTCTCTTTTTGCTTTGGCCTCCTTCAGAATGTTTTCATTTCTCTTCTTAGCTGTCTATGGTATTCTCAACATTCTTCTGTAAAACCACATTTCTACAGACTCCATTGATTTTCTAGTCTGTTGTCCTATTGCCCATGATTCACATCCATATGTTAAGACTGCCTCCCATCCCCTTACAATAAGATCATTTTGGAAGAATTTATCTATAACTGAGAGGATACCAAAATACACAAAAATGTTACCACTTTTACTGGATAGAACTCACACCCTGTTATTAATGACTCAAAACGTTTATGATGGGATGAGCATTCTCATAAAAAAAGCAAGTTGTCTCCCATAACTGACAGTGTTAAATAATAGGACAGAGCCATCAGTCCTTTTAATGGGTACCGGATTTTTTTCTGGAAAGTGAATCGGCACGGGCGTAATACCGACCACATTACCCCAAAAATCATGTGCCGAAGGTCTGTAAAATTTATGGTCACTAACACCATATTCCCTATACGCCACGTGGCGTGACGGGGGTACTTTACTTTTATCACAGTCCTACTGTAACTGCATACATAATGTAGAGATGAATTTAATTGAAGAAATAGCAAAAATAATATTTATATTACATAAGAATCAAATCACTCACTGTCTCAATCCATATCATTAAGATCTTTTTCATTGCTAGATGAAATACGGCTATTCAATTCTACACACGTCATGATAACCAACTAGTCTTATGATAGACAGTAACGTAATGATAACAAAATGTTACACTGTGGAAAGAAATGTTAACAAATGAGACACATATAGAATGAAAAGTTAACAAATGAGACACATGTAGGATGAAAAGTTAACAAATGAGACACAGTGGGATAAAAAGTTAACAAATGTGGCTCAGTGAAAAGAAAAGTAACAAAATATCATTCATATATATATATATATATGAAAAATAATTATATATAAAAAAAAGATATTGTAGTCAAGATAAATGACACTATAATGCAGACTAAAAACATGAGGAAAGTCTGCTTGTAAGCAAAAGTTCTGTGTTTGAAGAAATATTAAGAAATGCCAACCACAATATGTTACTTCAAAAACTGGAGATCTACTGTAATCAAATTCCAATAATTGCAACTGACTTGATGTTTTAATAACCAATTTTATATATGTCCGTCCAAAACTTAACTTGATGTGATATTAGTCTAACTTACATGTCCGTACACCATTTTACTTGATATATTCACTTATTGTATACATGTCTGTACAACACTTGACTTTATGCATTTATCACAAAAATACATCTATAACAAGTTTATATTTACAGCTATCAAGAGACTGGATAATATAACCATTATAAATCAATAAATGTACATTCCATCTAGTTATGAATTATTCACCTCTTCACATGTTGGTGTTTACACTGTCAGACATGCCCATGTGATAAATCCAACTGATATTTGGAACACGTGTTTAGCTTCCATAAAGTTTTAATTGTAGTCTTAACTAGATTAGTCAGATATGTGATCAACTAGGCAGGTCAGATAAGTGACAATCATGTAGTACAGGTTATGGAGTCTCATCATTTAATCCTTATGTGAACAGTGGTATGTCTGGTAGTTGATGCATGTGTTTACTCAGTTATGACTTTTCTAAGTTGATAATAATTTGTCCTAGTCGGTCGAATGTATGGGTAGTAAATCATTGGGATGGTTCTGCTCTCTTCATTTGGGTTTGATAATTCTATAGATATCAGAGTATGGTTATGGGTAATGCACAAAACAGTCAAGAAAAAACCCAGAGGAGATAATATGTACACTTTAACTCAATCTAGAAAACACTATACACATTGGCTAGAGGCGAAGGTGCACCTCACAGCAACAGAGCAGGAAGTTGTCAGCTGATAGTTTGTGCCAGGAACAGTGAACCAGAACCATACAGATCTAGCTCCACCTCTCTGTGATTCCTCTAGTAACATACTAACCTGTCTAGTCTTGCCAAGCGAGTAGGGATTGAAGAGGGAAGACAACCATGTACTCAAAAATGTCGTGCTGAAGCCGGATGTGTTGGGCCCAAAGGCGCAAATATCACAGTTATACTGCAAACCACAACACAACGCAAACACACCCACTTAATGCCGTTTTAAGGGCAGATGACAAAGAGGTGTTCTCCTTTAATCATTGGGCAATACACATTGGCTTCCCCTCCAACAAGGAGGAACTAAAGTAAACACCAGTTGAACAGAAACATCTAGCAATCTGTACTTGAATAAAGTATCTTTACATTCAACCCAACTGTTTACTGTTTGTTCTCAGGGAATATTTTTTTGGGCATTCCCCAGCTTTTACCTCTGATGAAATCCTTACAGACTAGGAACTGAATTTTGCGTGTTAGTCCATTTTTCCATGGCAGCCATGTGCACAGGGGTCCCTCGCCACACAGGCAGATAACTCCATCTTTGGAAGTACTCATTTTTTCCACCCCTGAGTAATTGACGTTTCAAGTCGGGCCTCATTGCTGAGACCGGGGGTGGTTACCGCAGAGAGAAATCACAAATAAAAATCCCAACTGGTGCAGCCGGGATTTGAACCCACAACCTCTCTGTCTTGAGGCCAGCATCTTGCCTCACCTGGTTTGAGGTTCTCAGATTTGAGACAAGTAAACAAACTAGAGGGCGGCTAGGATAACCTCCTGCTATTGATGCGGTTAATGAGGGTGTGGATCATAACAAAATGGAGCCTTCTCTAAGCTTCTATGAATATTTAAAGAAGAAATTTAAAAAATGTAAAAACGGCTACCTTAAACTGTCAAGCAGTAAAACCAAGAAAGAGGAAGAGCGCAGCCACTCAGGCTAAGATTCTGTGTTTTGCTTATTTAAAAGAAAACATCCCTACATTATTTTCATCATGAAACAAACCCTTTTCCCCCTTGCATTGATTTGTCATGTGGAAACTTCATTGTTTCAAATTAAAAATACAAAACAAAACATTATATGTTGACACCTTTGTCAAGCTTATCAAATCAAATAAAAATATATTCTCATCCAAGCTTCCATTATAATGTCATTTTTCTATAATTCTTCCTCTTCTTTGTCTTTCAGCTCTAAGTAGAGCATAGATCTTCAACAAACACTTTCAACTCTCAGTAGAGCATAGATCTTCAACAAACACTTTCAACTCTCAGTAGAGCATAGATCTTCAACAAACACTTTCAACTCTCAGTAGAGCATTGATCTTCAACAAACACTTTCAACTCTCAGTAGAGCATAGATCTTCAACAAACACTTTCAATTCTCAGTAGAGCATTGATCTTCAACAAACACTTTCAACTCTCAGTAGAGCATAGATCTTCAACAAACACTTTCAACTCTCAGTAGAGCATAGATCTTCAACAAACACTTTCAACTCTCAGTAGAGCATAGATCTTCAACAAACACTTTCAACTCTCAGTAGAGCATAGATCTTCAACAAACACTTTCAACTCCCAGTAGAGCATAGATCTTCAACAAACACTTTCAACTCCCAGTAGAGCATGGATCTTCAACAAACACTTTCCAAGCTATCCTGTTTCTTGCTATTCTTTTAAGATCGTTATATGTCTTCCCCATCCTCTTCATCTCTGCTTCCACCTCTCTTTTCCAAGTATATTTTAGCCTTCCCCTTTGTCTCCTTCCATGGGGATTCCAAAAAAGGGCTTGTCATGTAATACTCTCAGGTGGCTTCTGCAGTGTGTGTCCTATCCAGTGCCATCGTCGTTGTCTTACCTCCTAGTCCACTGGTACTTGACTGGAACTTCCCTATAGTTCTAAGTGACTATGTCCTCCCATCTCCATCCTTTTATTCTGCACAAGCATCCATCTATGAAAGTCTGTATCTTCATGGCTGTTGTTGATTCTATAATTATGGCTAGCATGTTTGCAGTATAAATTCATTCATGAAAATTGAAAGCTTTTGCTGTTTTCTTTCTTTCTTTCTTTTTTTTTTAAAACAAAATCACATTAATGACATTTGTAATGTCCATACTGTCAAGTCTCAATGAAAATACACAAAATGAAAGGGCATTTGATGAGATGATAGAGAATTATTATTTCAACAGTGCTCCCATTTTTAAAAAAAAATGTTCTGTCTCTCACTGGAGTACAGTCAGGCCAAGCCTGGGATAGCTTGGAAGTTATAGTCATCAAACTGTAGGGCTCTAGACCTGAGTTTGAATACATACATCTAAAGGTACTCTATTGCTGCCACCCACACACATCAGGGTTGGAGATTTAGGCATTAACAGCTGATCATCATCATCATCATCACCGGGTGCCGTCTTCACAACGAAGGTTGGCTACCATGGATCGCCATTCCACTCTGTTTCTTGCTTTAATGGTGCAGGTTGTCGTAGATTGACTTGTCCATCTTTTGATGTTACTCGTCCATGTTAGTCTTGGTCTGCCTCTGCCACCTTGTATTTTCCCTTCCAATATTAATTTTAGTAGGCTGTTGTGTAACAGCTGAGGAGGAGTTAAAATACACTACTTGTAATGAAGTCTAAGTCAGTGCCATTGAATATTGTCTAGAAAGTGTTTTTGTATTTTTTTCTGAAATCCTATCAGTAGGTAGAGTTTTCACAACTTAATTCCAGCATAAAATGGGTTAAAATTAATTCTCAATAGCAAGTCACAGCCCACGCTTGTGAAATAAAGTTATAGTTAGGATGCATCATCGGGGTGAATAACAATTGATAACTAACAGGGTCAATGCCATAACAAACACACATACATAACTGCATGCCAAAATGTTATCTTATCCAGAAGAAAAGACAGCACACAAAAGACTAGAGCATAATTTACAGATAACTGCAAGGCTGGAGCACATCCCCACTTTTGTCTTGTCAATAACAAGTAGTGGTCATCAATGTCTATTAATGTCCCATAGTTACACTGTGTGGTAACCTCTGTGCACCTCCTCAGGGGGCACTGTCACAAACTTTAGGGACCACTGTACTACTTTAAAAAAAAAAAAATAAATAAATAAAAAATTAAGAAGATAAAATTGCAAATGTTGAGTCTCATATGCCAGAACTAAGATGATTTACAAGTCTTTGTTGTGTGTGCAGTTTACTGAGCACCTTAAAGAAAGTTGTTATCACCTGGTGTTGTTGCCACCTCGGTTTTGATCTTGTCTGCCACTTTTCCGCTGCTTCTGTTTGCTTTTTCCTGAGTTATTGTTGATCTTGATGTTATTGGGCCTTGTATTGCTGATGCCGCTATGTGGGCCAGAGAATGGTCCGGGCGGAGGTCGATGATGGGTAGGCTGAGAAGGACCACCATGAGCTGTGACCCCATTGCCATACGGTGGCAGATAGTAGTCTCTAGAGTCCCTAATCGGCCCATGATTGGAGGGTACCATCTGTTGGGGGTATTGTTGCTGACTGTGGGGTGTGTAGTAAGAGGATTTAGGTTCATGGGAGGACATCCTCCGCCATATCCACCTGGATGACCTGAACTTGTGGCATAGCGGTGCGACTGATAGTAAACTGTACTGCCAACACTACCACCAGCAGCAGTGCTGTTTCCATTATAGGACCGAGCTGAATATGCTCCATTGTATGATGAACGTGTTGAGGAAACGCTGCTGTTACTTGCATCCCGAGCTGGCTTGCTCTCACTCGGACTTCCACCAGGGGATGTAATCAACGGTCTAGTGGTATCTCTGCTTCTCATAAACTCTCTGCTGGAAATGTGACCTCCATTGTAATGTCCGCCAGATGAAGACAATCTAGCACTCTTGCTGCCAATCCCAGGGCCTCCATTTTGTTCAGTTGTTGGAGGAAGTTGATCAGGATATGTGCTTTCAACAGGGAATTCACTTTCCTGAGAGAAAAAAACAAACAGATACAGTGAGATGGGAAAAATTATAACAAAAAGTTTGTCAATTATTTATCTTGATCCTTCCCATGCAGTTTCTAAATGTTTATCCCAACAACCTTTCACAGCAATTTTCCAACTTTCCAGGGTCTGCCGAGTCATGTTTGTATGTGGACTAGAGAATAAAGACCATGAGGTGCACAGGTGAAAATTTTATTTCACACCCAAAAGAGTACATTTCTGCTTGATTGAATGGAAAATCACTGGTCCAACCAACTCTTATTTGTGATAATTATTAAATTAATTTTATTCTGCATAACGGCTTGCTATAGATCCAGTAACCTATGGTGCATTGCATTCTGGCTTAGAACTAGAAAAGATTGTATTTTCAAGGTTGAGGTGTTTGCAAATCTTCTACTCCCCAAGGTCTAGGATAAAAGGTAAAAGTACAAAGAAAGTTATATTCAGAGGAGTGGAGTTGGAAGAAGTGGATCACTTGAAATACCTAGGATGCTATATTTCATCAAATACTGACAATGAGAAAGAGATCACAGCTAGAATAGGTACGTCAGCCCAGGCACTCAATAGGCTTGAAATATTTGGCATTCAACTAGTCTCCATCCCAGCACCGAGTTTAGAATTTATAAGTCAAATGTGCAAATCCATACTCTTATGTGCAGCAGAAACGTAGAGAATGAACCATGAGATACAAAGCAGACTAAGAAGATTCAAAGGTCGCTGTCTTAAGAAGATTCTAAACATGCATTGGGATCAACATGAATAAATCAGACAGACAAAGCAAACAAAAGAGCCAGAAAACGAACAGATAGTATGAAAAAATTGGCAGGAATGGACTGGGGAGCAGACATCAATATCTTGAAATGACTATACGTAGGAAGAGTAAGACCGGTCCTAGAGTATGGAGTCACAGCCTGGGCTACAGCTTCCAAATCACAGCTTAGCAAAATTAACAGAACACAAAACCAGGCTGCCCGTATCATCACTGGTGCTATGAAATCTGCACCTATCGAGACTCTAGAAACAGTAACAGGTTTACAACCCTTAGAAGACAGACGGAAAACTAAAGTAATGCAACAAGCAAAGAAATAAAAAAAGGCTCCCAAGCCACACCATGCACCAAAGAATAACTGGTTTTGGAAAAGGAAGACTAAAGATGAGCAACTTTGCTGCAATCTCCAAAGAACTGGTAAGTAGTGACCCAGTACTGTCCCAAACAATGCCAAAACCCATAAGCCCATCTGATATGACTTCTCATGGGAAACACAAAATACCAGAACTTAAGGAAGACATAATAGGAATCATGAAAAAAGGCACCCAAAACAACACAGAGAGAAAACACATAAACGACAACTACCCACAGGACTCCTGGTCACACATATACACAGATGGCTCTGCTACAAATGGAACTCCTGGTCACACATATACACAGATGGCTCTGCTACAAATGGAACTCCTGGTCACACATATACACATATGGCTCTGCTACAAATGGAACTCCTGGTCACACATATACACAGATGGCTCTGCTACAAATGGAACTCCTGGTCACACATATACACATATGGCTCTGCTACAAATGGAACTCCTGGTCACACATATACACATATGGCTCTGCTACAAATGGAACTCCTGGTCACACATATACACATATGGCTCTGCTACAAATGGAACTCCTGGTCACACATATACACAGATGGCTCTGCTACAAATGGAACTCCTGGTCACACATATACACAGATGGCTCTGCTACAAATGGAACTCCTGGTCACACATATACACAGATGGCTCTGCTACAAATGGAACTCCTGGTCACACATATACACAGATGGCTCTGCTACAAATGGAACTCCTGGTCACACATATACACAGATGGCTCTGCTACAAATGGAACTCCTGGTCACACATATACACAGATGGCTCTGCTACAAATGGAACTCCTGGTCACACATATACACAGATGGCTCTGCTACAAATGGAACTCCTGGTCACACATATACACAGATGGCTCTGCTACAAATGGAACTCCTGGTCACACATATACACAGATGGCTCTGCTACAAATGGAACTCCTGGTCACACATATACACAGATGGCTCTGCTACAAATGGAACTCCTGGTCACACATATACACAGATGGCTCTGCTACAAATGGAACTCCTGGTCACACATATACACATATGGCTCTGCTACAAATGGAACTCCTGGTCACACATATACACAGATGGCTCTGCTACAAATGGAACTCCTGGTCACACATATACACAGATGGCTCTGCTACAAATGGAACTCCTGGTCACACATATACACAGATGGCTCTGCTACAAATGGAACTCCTGGTCACACATATACACAGATGGCTCTGCTACAAATGGAACTCCTGGTCACACATATACACAGATGGCTCTGCTACAAATGGAACTCCTGGTCACACATATACACAGATGGCTCTGCTACAAATGGAACTCCTGGTCACACATATACACAGATGGCTCTGCTACAAATGGAACTCCTGGTCACACATATACACAGATGGCTCTGCTACAAATGGAACTCCTGGTCACACATATACACAGATGGCTCTGCTACAAATGGAACTCCTGGTCACACATATACACATATGGCTCTGCTACAAATGGAACTCCTGGTCACACATATACACAGATGGCTCTGCTACAAATGGAACTCCTGGTCACGCATATACACAGATGGCTCTGCTACAAACGCCACCAGAAATGGAGGAGGAGTGTTTTTGAGGCTGAATAACCAGGAAGAGATCACCAAGTCAATAGCTACTGGGAAATTCTCAAACAACTATAAAGCAGAAACTGAAGCCCTCAAAGACGCTGCAAAACTGGCTATCAAACACAAAAATAACATGCACAAGAAATTGGTGATACTGACTGATGCACTGTCAATTCTAACAGCTCTAAAAACCAACAGGAACAGTGAGCTAGATGACTTGAGAACAACCCTGGACCAACTGTACAATAACTTCCAGAGAGTGGTCATTCAGTGGATACCATCACACTGTAATATACACGGGAACGAACGCGCAGACAAATTAGCTAAAGAGGAAGGGAGATTGCCACAAGAAAACCATCTGGTCAGCTACGATGAAGCCAAATCCATCATCAAAGGTCAGTACCATGAAAAATGGAAACAAGAACACCCAAAGTATAACGAGAGGGATGGATACCTCCAACTATCGAGAGATCAAGTCATCATACTTCACTTACGCACTGACCACAACAGAAGGAGAAACCACATGTTCACCAAACTCAAAATAGGAACTATCAGCCAATGTCACTGTACACTGGGCAACAAAACATGTTCTACAGGATTGCCCCCAGTACACAGACCTGAGAAGGACAATGTAGCCCACACCCACCTCCCTGAAAGAGAAACTCCACAGAGCAACTGAATCACTTAAACAGACTGCTGCCTTCATAAGAGAGTCCGGAATCCTAGTCTGAATGAGCCATGATCGCAGAAGAAGAAGAATGATCAACATATAACAAACAAAGAAGTCGCCAGAAGATCAGGCACTAACAACATCAATCAAGAAGTGAAAATAAAACGTTGGAAATGGCTAGTCTAAAGGTAAAGTTTGAGACTTGAACCGGCGTCTTAGCACGCGAGTTTTACACCCATATGTGCTCCGCGGCGCCGCCAATCCAGAAATGTTCTGATATTTCTGTATAGTGTCGCCTAAAGCATCGAAACTCAGATGCGAAGCGACATTCCTCACCTTCCCAGGGTAATACCCTGGTACCAATTTCTGCCAATGGCTGGGTCGACCGTGGGGGTATTTTTCCCCCCCCCCAACCACGAGTATATTTCACACTGCTCCCAGCAGTCATCGAACACGGGTTGTCCGAACGTCGGTAGTCCAGTTGGGTGGTTTTCCCAACTAGGCTACCGAGGGCCCCCTGGCTAGTCTATGTTCTATGAATGGAACAAACCAGGCAACCACATCCAGCACTCTAACATGGGCACCACCTGGTAAACAAAGAAGTGGTAGACCATTGGGGAAATGGCGATGAACCACACATATTGAAATGAAAGTGTCTGGCGAGAGTTGTCCATGCTTACTACAGACTGGATTAGGTGGAGATCTCTTGTGAGTTCATATACTCCGATCGGAGTTCAGAGGAATAATAGGAAAAAGATTCAATCCTAGCTTACATTTAATTTGCCAGTTATTTCCTTCATGTGCTTCAGGTTGCTAATTTAATCCAACATGGAACTAACCAGTAAGATAAATGGAAAGGAAAAGGTTTTTCTTCTTTTCAAACTAAAACAATGAACATACAGTTTGGATATCACACAACTCTAAGCACATACATCATAGTGTCAGAATCTTGAAAAATATTCAAACTGAGACATGATGAGGTCTGCTGTCTCCAAACATGATTGTGAAATGATTATATTTCTGAAATGAGTAAATGTGCAAGACAACTAAAAAATCTGTAACAAACAACTGTGCAGGGGGAGGCCAGGACAACCATGGCGGACATGATCCGTTTCTTCTTGACAAAAGCACAATCATGATATAAAGCAGGTAACTGACAAAGTCAAACATTTTTGTGTATGCACATGGACTTGGCTATGGAACTTCTAGTTATTCATGCTGTGTGCACACATTTTCACTTTGGTACACGCACACGTACCCCATGCATGTACCATGGCATTCACTTTCATTCTGGCCACAGCACAGTTTACATGTAAGACTTTTTATTCTTATTTTTATTTCTCATTCTAGTTTGAAATTATTATTTTTTAAAATTATTTATTATTTTTTAAAATTATTAATTATTTTTGTTGTTTTCAAATACATATCTTTGTGTATGTGTTGTATGTTTGTTCCTGCTGAAGGCCTACTGAGTCAAAACAATGTTCTCATTTGTGTTGTCCACTCATTACGTCAAGTTTTTTAACCATGCTGTTTTTTCTATTATTTTTTTTCACTACATTTTTTTTCATTTCTCCTTACAATTAGCTTTACTGCAGCTTTCACATTTTTATGCATTTCTTTGCTGTGACCCTAATTGACAAAGTCACTTACTGAATCAGTTCCATCAGAGCTGGCCCGGGAACTGGCTGAAGATTTGTAGCCTGAGCTGTTACCACAGGAATCACTGGCCTCACTCTCCATGTTGCCTTCTTGAATAGTCAGTGTATGAGAACTCCTTGCCTCACCCAGCCTCCCAACAGAAGCACCTCTGTCAAAGGGAATATACAAGTTCTGTAAGTCGGTCTCACATATAACTACAAAAACTAAATATATATCAAATTGACTGAGCTCCCTGGGTGGTCCTCTCTTCAGGGCTAGGTGTTTCTCACTATCAATGTCAGCTAGGATTTTTTAAAGGAGTAGCTTTAGACAAATGCTATACAAATGTTTAATGGCAATTGAAGTCTCATATAACCTAGTATGATAATGAATAAATCATGACTTGTCACAAAAAAAAGGCAAAACTCAAAGTCAAGATCACGAATAATATAATATGGAGCTTACTTGCATTCACTTGATAACTAAAGGAATAGTTAGACCTCTTCGTCAGCCGCCCTAATTAAATGGGCTAGTTTGGACTGTGTTTGCAGTAGAGCTGTGATATTTATCCCTTTAGGTCCAACATATCAGACATCAGCACACCATTTTTGAGCACCTGGCCGCCTCTCCTGTCAATCCCTACTCACTTTGCCAGACTAGTTGGTCTGTTTCTATGGACACCACGAACAGGTGGAATAGGGATAGGATCTGGATAGTTCTGCTTCATCAATCCTGACACAAGCCATCAGCTATGAGTCGCTGACAGTTTTCAGTTCTGATGTGTGCTTTAGGCCCCCCCCCCATGACAATGGTGGCACTATACTTTCCTTCCCTGTCTGTGACCAGGACCCTAGTAGCCACATGGGTGAGAGTGGCAGCAATATATTGCTCTATGTGAGTAAATCATGATAGCAGTCTGCTTTTTAACAAAAAATCACTAAACAAATGTTCTAAAGAATATTTCACATGCCATCATCATCAGAAAGTAGCATGCCTGCTGGCATAGGTGATCATGTCTCTCCACAACTTCCGATCTCGACAGTTGTTTATATTTTCTATTATTGACCTTCTGCTAAGTTATTCTCTTAAGCTGTCTGGTATCTTTTCTCTTTGTTTTCCTCTATCTCTTCATCCTTCAATTTTTTCAGTTATATTCCAGCTGTTCCTTTCTCATAGCGTGGTGGCTAAAAAATGATCATTGTTTTTCCTAATATTGGAAATTAGCTCTCTTTTTGCTTTGGCCTCTTTCTAAACATTTTTCTTTTACTCTTCCTAGCTGTCCATGGTGTTCTCAACATTCTTCTGTAAAACTACATTTCTACAGCCTCCACTGACTTTCTTGTCTGTTACCCTATTGTCCATAATTCACATCATTATGTAAAGACTGACTCTACATAACATTTAAGAACTCTTTTTTCTTGTTTCAATTGTCAAAAATGGATTGCACAGTATCTTCCTCATTTTTTGGAAAGCTGCTCTTGCCCAAGTTATTCTGCATCTCGCCTCTGTTGTTCATCTACCATCTGAGGTTAACATTTTCCCCAGATATTTAAATTCATTTACCTGTTTTAATATTATTTCACTTGTTATTGTGCACTGCAGTGATCTCTTTTTCTCTGTTGCTACCATTACTTCTGTCTTTTTGCTATTAAGACTGAGTCCTTTATTTTTGCATTCACACACCATGGACAACTAAAAAACATCACATACAATGCAAGTAAATAGCATTAATTTAAGAGGGTCAGCTAGAATAAGGCCAATAGCAGCACAGCGGTGTAATCACAGTTGTTTGTTTGCATCTCAAAGTGGCATTTCAGTTCTAATCTTGGAAGTCTTGCAGCATTTATGAATAACAATGTCCTGTGTTTAGTACAGTCCATTCATTCATAAAATGACATTTTGATGAGCAAATGAACTAAAATTTCAGTGTCAAATGTGATGACTTAGTAATAAAGTGAGCATGAGTTCCAGTGCAGCTTGACAATCTCCAGTCAGCACAGCTGAAATAAAACAGGAATGGGTACCTGGATCACAGAATTGGAGGAAAGTAATGACAGCTAGAAGAGCACACCCCCCCCCCCCCCTTTTTCCCTCCATCACCAAATGCTGTGGCCTAGTAAAGTGAATCCTGAAACAATCTAGGGAAACAGAATGGACAGTGTTATATAGAAAATATGAGCCAGAACAAGACATCTTAAACAAACTCAGCAGACATGAGCAGACCAAGATATTCAGACTCAGGTCATTGTGGCCTCAGAACACAAGATAGGACTCGGTGACTTGGCAACAGGCATCTGCGGAGCATCCAGACAAACTTCAGAGGATTTCCTACAGGACTGTGGCATTCTCAACACCCTAAGAGCACAAACATGGCTCACAGAAATAACCCTGCCTGATAAATTATTGGGGTTTGGGTAAAGAGCTCAAATGCACCACCTTGTTCGTGACCCAATGTAGTCTAAATGCATAGCAATAGCTGATTCCAAATGAAGAAGAAAGTAGTGACATTCATCTGAGCCTCTGACATGATGTATGCTACAGGACATTATTTTACAGCAAGAATAAAAGTGAGACTACTCCTTTCTTGCATCCACCAGACAACTACAGAGAGCAGATTTCTTTTCATCATCCGCTCTTTAAAGAATGATAAGTGGATGTAGATCTATTGAACTCTGGTTTACAGCAAGTTGTAATATTTGTGGTTTATAGCAAGTTGTAATATTTGTGGTTTATAGCAAGTTGTGATATTTGTGGTTTATAGAAAGTTGTAATACTTGTGGTTTATAGCAAGTTGTAATATTTGTGGTTTATAGCAAGTTGTAATATTTGTGGTTTACAGCAAGTTGTTATATTTGTGGTTTATAGCAAGCTGTAATATTTGTGGTTTATAGCAAGTTGTTAATATTTGTGGTTTACAGCAAGTTGTTAATATTAGTGGTTTACAGCAAGTTGTAATATTTGTGGTTTATAGCAAGTTGTAATATTTGTGGTTTATAGCAAGTTGTAATATTTGTGGTTTATAGCAAGTTGTGATATTTGTGGTTTATAGCAAGTTGTGATATTTGTGGTTTATAGAAAGTTGTGATACTTGTGGTTTATAGCAAGTTGTAATATTTGTGGTTTATAGCAAGTTGTGATATTTGTGGTTTATAGCAAGTTGTAATATTTGTGGTTTATAGCAAGCTGTAATATTTGTGGTTTATAGCAAGTTGTTAATATTTGTGGTTTACAGCAAGTTGTTAATATTAGTGGTTTACAGCAAGTTGTAATATTTGTGGTTTATAGCAAGTTGTAATATTTGTGGTTTATAGCAAGTTGTAATATTTGTGGTTTACAGCAAGTTGTTAATATTAGTGGTTTACAGCAAGTTGTAATATTTGTGGTTTATAGCAAGTTGTAATATTTGTGGTTTATAGCAAGTTGTTAATATTTGTGGTTTATAGCAAGTTGTAATATTTGTGGTTTATAGCAAGTTGTAATATTTGTGGTTTACAGCAAGTTGTTAATATTAGTGGTTACAGCAAGTTGTAATATTTGTGGTTTATAGCAAGTTGTAATATTTGTGGTTTATAGCAAGTTGTAATATTTGTGGTTTATAGCAAGTTGTAATATTTGTGGTTTATAGCAAGTTGTAATATTTGTGGTTTATAGCAAGTTGTAATATTTGTGGTTTATAGCAAGTTGTAATATTTGTGGTTTATAGCAAGTTGTAATATTTGTGGTTTATAGCAAGTTGTTAATATTTGTGGTTTATAGCAAGTTGTAATATTTGTGGTTTATAGCAAGTTGTAATATTTGTGTTTTATAGCAAGCTGTGATATTTGTGGTTTATAGCAAGTTGTAATATTTGTGGTTTACAGGATGTTGCAATATTTGTGGTTTTACAGCCCAACAAATTAGACTTCAGCATGGTGTTTTTTTTCATTTTTTGGAATGTTGCCTTTGCCGGGGCTATTTTGTACCTTATGTATGTTGTACATCTACCATCTGAAGTTAACATCCTTCCAGGTATTTGAATTAATTGTCCTGTTTTAATAGTATCCCTTTTACAGTAATTATGCATTTAGGAAGTGCCTTTTCTTTGCTGCGACCATTACGTCAACTTTTTATAGCTAATGTTAGCTGAGTGCTTATGGACAATTGTTTGATGTGCGACTGGATAATCCAGCGACTAATTATTACTGACTGATATTCCAGGTATGTTCTATACAGATCCTAGTACAATCTAACCATTCAGGGGTAGATCAATCTGGTGAACATACACAACTTTGACTAACACCTTATTTTATTTGATGAAACATTTTCAAATGATTTCCAGATATTATGGCTGTTTTTTTCTTGCTAGCACATGTTCTTTATTACTCTCAGATTTTTGCTGTTAATATTTATACCTTCGTTTCATTAACATCGTTTTTACGATAGTGGCTTGTTAAACCTCTGATCAACGGTTCTATACCAAGCCGGAGAAAAATAATTCCTCTATTTTGGAAACAGCCGGAAACACTGAGAAGAGAGACACTGAGAAGAACATTTATGAGAGAGGCAAGAGCAGTAATATTCGGCTCCCTCAATAAGATAGAGTTGCTTGCACAGAACAGAAACAAATGGCGAGATTTGATAAAATATCTTTAAAAGAATTGAAAACTGCTAGAACAAAAATTCAGATAAGAGAGGGAGTATCTTGGTCTACGCCCTATGGGCCGGCTATGACTCGAAAGGTCAATAGATAGATAGATACCTTCTAAGATTTTAATTATTTATTTTAATTCTAATTATCAAACTGTTTAGCAGTGCTAAACTAAACCAATTCAATAATTAGAATTAAATGAAATAACATCATTCATTATAACAGTTTACTCAATAAAAATACATCCTTATAAAAATAAGATAATTTTTATTTTAAAAACAGCACAAAAATTTTTTTGGGGGGAGGAGCTTACCTTGAAGGTTCAGCTTTTCCGGAAGCTATAGCAGCATAGGTAGCATTAAACTGTTTGGTCAATTGTTTTGTAACATCAGTAGATGAGGCAGCGGGTGCCGATGGAGGCTGCAGTAGATCTACAGGTGGCTTGGGAAGCAGAAAGGTCTTGCCAGACTCTAATGGCATGTCATCATTAAAGTGTCTCTCCTTCTTGATAAAAACATCTTTGATCCACTGACGATAACTGACAACTTCATCGGTCACCCGGATAATTCTGCCTAAGATGCTAATGTGAGAGAAATATTAAAAATAATATTGGTCAATTCAATAGTAATGCCATCCATGTAAAGGGAATGAAAAAGACATCAATAGAAATGCTAGTAAATTTTGTATCAATGAATGAGAAATCCTATCTCTAAATGTCATGAGACATTTGAGCAAAAATATATAAAAATAAATGAGAAATCGATTGTCATGAGACATTTGAGCACAGATATATAAAAATGAATGAGAAATCGATTGTTATGAGACATTTGAGCACAGATATATAAAAATGAATGAGAAATCGATTGTTATGAGACATTTGAGCACAGATATATAAAAATGAATGAGAAATCGATTGTTATGAGACATTTGAGCACAGATATTTAAAAATGAATGACACATCGATTGTCAGAGACATTTGAGCACAGATATATAAAAATGAATGAGAAATCGATTGTCATGAGACATTTGAGCACAGATATATAAAAATGAATGAGAAATCGATTGTTATGAGACATTTGAGCACAGATATTTAAAAATGAATGACACATCGATTGTCAGAGACATTTGAGCACAGATATAAAAATGAATGAGAAATCGATTGTTATGAGACATTTGAGCACAGATATTTAAAAATGAATGAGAAATCTTATCTCTAATTGTCATGAGACATTTGAGCAAAAATATATAACAATGAATGAGAAATCGATTGTCATGAGACATTTGAGCACAGATATATAAAAATGAATGAGAAATCGATTGTCATGAGACATTTGAGCACGGATATATAAAAATGAATGAGAAATCTTATCTCTAATTGTCATGAGACATTTGAGCAAAAATATATAAAATGAATGAGGAATCGATTGTCATGAGACATTTGAGCACAGATATATAAAAATGAATGAGAAATCCTACCTCTGATTGTCATGAGACATTTGAGCACAGATATATAAAAATGAATGAGAAATTCTACCTCTGATTGTCATGAGACATTTGAGCAGATATATAAAAATGAATAAGAAATCCTACCTCTGATTGTCATGAGACATTTGAGCACAGATATATAAAAATTAATGAGAAATCCTACCTCTGATTGTCATGAGACATTTGAGCACAGATATATAAAAATGAATGAGAAATCCTACCTCTAATTGTCATGAGACATTTGAGCACAGATATATAAAAATGAATGAGAAATCCTACCTCTAATTGTCATGAGACATTTGAGCACAGATATATAAAAATGAACGAGAAATCCTACCTCTGATTGTCATGAGACATTTGAGCACAGATATATAAAAATTAATGAGAAATCCTACTTCTGATTGCCATGAGACATTTGAGCACAGATATATAAAAATTAATGAGAAATCCTACCTCTGATTGTCATGAGACATTTGAGCACAGATATATAAAAATTAATGAGAAATCCTACCTCTGATTGTCATGAGACATTTGAGCACAGATATATAAAAATTAATGAGAAATCCTACCTCTGATTGTCATGAGACATTTGAGCACAGATATATAAAAATTAATGAGAAATCCTACCTCTGATTGTCATGAGACATTTGAGCACAGATATATAAAAATGAATGAGAAATCCTACCTCTGATTGTCATGAGACATTTGAGCACAGATATATAAAAATTAATGAGAAATCCTACCTCTAATTGTCATGAGACATTTGAGCACAGATATATAAAAATGAATGAGAAATCCTACCTCTAATTGTCATGAGACATTTGAGCACAGATATATAAAAATGAACGAGAAATTCTACCTCTGATTGTCATGAGACATTTGAGCACAGATATATAAAAATGAACGAAAAATTCTACCTCTGATTGTCATGAGACATTTGAGCACAGATATATAAAAATTAATGAGAAATCCTACCTCTGATTGTCATGAGACATTTGAGCACAGATATATAAAAATTAATGAGAAATCCTACCTCTGATTGTCATGAGACATTTGAGCACAGATATATAAAAATGAATGAGAAATCCTACCTCTAATTGTCATGAGACATTTGAGCACAGATATATAAAAATGAACGAGAAATTCTACCTCTGATTGTCATGAGACATTTGAGCACAGATATATAAAAATGAACGAGAAATTCTACCTCTGATTGTCATGAGACATTTGAGCACAGATATATAAAAATTAATGAGAAATCCTACCTCTGATTGTCATGAGATATTTGAGCACAGATATATAGAAATTAATGAGAAATCCTACCTCTGATTGTCATGAGACATTTAAGCACAGATATATAAAAATTAATGAGAAATCCTACCTCTGATTGTCATGAGACATTTGAGCACAGATATATAAAAATTAATGAGAAATCCTACCTCTGATTGTCATGAGACATTTGAGCACAGATATATAAAAATGAATGAGAAATCCTACCTCTGATTGTCATGGAGAAGGTGGAGGTTGTGTGGAGCCACTGCATGGTTCAACACAAGGTAGGCATACTCAAATGCATTCTTCACTGACATGGCACCATATGAGCTGCGTCCTATATCATTGCCTGTGATTACATAATGACATATTGTTGAAAGTAAGAATGTGACAGCTACTATTTATGAATGAAAAAAATGTCCGGAGGATGGCCTGTTTTAACCCCTAATTACGATACTGTTGTAAAAAAAATTCTATCTATTGTCCTTTCGAGCCGAAGACAGCACATAGGGCAAAACCACAATCTCAAAAACAGAAACCTTGCGTGCCAAAATGGCACATATTGCAGAGATCACTGCTCTAAAATCTATGGCGCTGGTTCCATATCAATACTTTTTACAATGACAGCTTGTCAAGTCATCGATCAACCTCCTTAGTCGCCTCTTACGACATGCCTGGAAGGTCACAGTGTCACTATCCTTTACCTCCCTCATAATGAGGCCCCGGTAACACACGTTGGAATTTGACGGTTTGCAGCAGGCAAACTCAGTAACTGAGACATGTAAAAACAAAGGAAAATCACTAATTCAGACAGTTCGAGCAGCACAAGAACGACAAATGATATAACCATGACACCTTTTCGGTACCAGTGAGAAAGAGAAAAGAAGAAGCAGTGGGCATACATTTCCACTCTTCCTAATTATCATTAATGGTGACTCCCGAGTATTTTATAATTTTTTAATGTTGCATTTTTTTTTAAAATTCACATAATAAAAAGTACTATGGTGTTGTAAACACATTTCCTTTTTTTTTTTTTTTAATCTGCCGATTTTCAATAAATTTTTTTTTTTAAATCTGCAGATTTTCAATAATTTTTTTTTTTAAATCTCCCGATTTTCAATAATTTTTTTTTTTTTTAAATCTGCCGATTTTCAAGAAATGTTTTTTTCACCCTCAAGTTGGAGGTAATCTCCTTCGCTGTCATCATGACATCAAAGAAACCTTTGTAACACAGCAGAGTCTGCAAACAATGCCAAGACGGCACCGAACATACGGGCTGCTCTAATGGTTTGCAGGAACCGTATGATGAGACAGTGGAAATTGGGGTGGGCAGGCATGTGGTCACATTTCTGGTTTAAAATCGACCGTAAAGTAGGAAATTATTACAGCATCGGATTCCTGTGTCTCATCTTAGGTAAACACACTACTGTGTAGCAATAGTAAAGTAAGTCAAGAGCCCCCGTCACGCCAAGTGGCGTATAGGGAATATGGTGTTTGTGACCATACATTTTACAGACCTTCAGCACATGATTTTTGGGGTAATGTGGTCGATGTTTAGCAATGTGTAGCCGTGCACTGTGTAGCAATAGTTCAATGAAAATTTGATTTTCCAAAATCAAAATGTTACACTTGAATGGTACTACGGTATTGTAAACAAGGAAAGGGTAGGTTTTATACTTTAGGGTTAAGGAGCTTCTCTCTTTCATTTGGTACACAAGTTCATCCATTGGGAAAATATATATAGTATTGAATAGGCAGATGGTGTGATCTTTAGATGATGTCTTGTCAGAGTGAATGCATCCTCAAACTTGGGAGTGGAATGAGAGAACATGGTCCACTTAGGAAGAACACAGGGAGGAAAGAGAGACAGAAATAAGACCCACTTGGGTCATAACATCAAAGTGGCTTCATTCTGGTGTATCACAGATTATGTCAACAAACTAACTTTCTCCTGTGGAATATTTACACCTGTTTGGGGGGTGGGGGGGGGGCGCCTTATGTGATACTGAGTCAGAATGTTTATTGTTGAAATGGGGCCAAATTAGGGCGCACATGTCAGTTCAAACGACGTCAAAAACACAACTAAATTACACATTAAATAAAAGTTGAACATCATAACATTAGCATCAAGTGAGGTCTCGATATAGGGAGCACTGTAGCTTAACTCATCAACATCAGGTGCCATAATCAAGGGAGCATATAATCATGGCCTTCTATTATGTAATTATTTAACTAGCTGGTATTTTTCAACAGTTTAACTGTACAGGTCTTTCCATTTCATATTTGTATTAGACGTAGATTAAACTCGTACACTCTGGATGAAAAATTAGCTAATGAGGGAAATGCCTGGTAAGAGAGCTGCTGCTATGTTGTAGGAAGCCTAGAGATAGCCACGGCTAGAGAAAGATGCTACTGTTTTGTAGTAAGCCTAGAGATAGCCATGGCTGGAGAAAGATGCTACTGTTTTGTAGTAAGCCTAGAGATAGCCACGGCTGGAGAAAGATGCTACTGTTTTGTAGTAAGCCTAGAGATAGCCACGGCTGGAGAAAGATGCTACTGTTTTGTAGTAAGCCTAGAGATAGCCACGGCTGGAGAAAGATGCTACTGTTTTGTAGAAAGCCTAGAGATAGCCAGGGCTAGACAAAGATGCTACTGTTTTGTAGGAAGCCTAGAGATAGCCAGGGCTAGACAAAGATGCTACTGTTTTGTAGGAAGCCTAGAGATAGACAGGGCTAGAGGAAGCAAGAGTAATTTTAAATGTTTGCTAAAAGTAATTAAATCAAACATCACACAAGCTGTTATTTATGATCAACTTAACCAGAAAATGGTCAGTAACTCATCGCTGACTACTTGAGTATTGATCAGCATCCTAGTACTGACCGATCCCACTCTCCACACTATCCAGAGAAACAGACTAACTGGTCAGTCCAAGCAAGCAGAGATCAAAGACAGAAAAACAGATCAAGCATTGAGGAATACATGATAAAGTCAAGTTAATTTTTGCCAAAATGTGCAGATATCATGTTATGTTATCAGCCATGACACAAAGTAAGTATTTAACCTCCATGATGTATGGATTTCTGCCAGGTCGGGTGATTCTACCTGCTACTGTATGCAGTAAACAGTACAATCTGCGGCTGTCCTGCTGTCTTGCAAGTATGCTCGGGAGAGTAAAAGGCTTAGGGAGGGTACCCTGAAGTAAAACTGCCTTGTGGATGAGATTTTTTAGTCAAAGGCTAGCGGAGCCAACCGTAAACAAACCGATGGAAGGCAACAGAAATTCTTTGTACTGTCATGAATCGCCACAATAATAGAAATAACCGTCGAGATCGAAAGTTGTGGAGAGGAAAATTATCACCTATGCCAGCAGGCCCGGTACTTGATAATGATGATGTATGGATGTATTGTGCAGAAATATGGACATTAGACAAGAAAACAGAATAGAAAATTGATGCCTTTGAAATGTGGATTAATAGAAGAATAGGCAGAATTGGATGGACAGAAAAGAAAACAAATGATGAAGTCCTAAAACAACTAAAAATGAAAAGAGAACTACTAAATACAATTCAAACAAGACAAATGAGATTTTTGGGTCATGTTAAAATTCAGAATCCTACTAAAAGTAATCTTGGAAGGGAAAATACAAAGTAAAAGAGGTAGATGAAGCGTACTTGGACGAGTAACATCAAAATACGGACAAGTCAGCATATGACAACCTGCACCATCAAAGAAAGAGACATAGTGGAATAGCGCTTCATGGTAACCAACCTTCGATGCGAAGACGGCACTCGATGAGAATGAGAGATGCATGGATGATGAAGAGTATTCATTGTTTGGCAATTACAACAAAAGAAGAACTTGCCTGAAAGTGGACATAATGGGGTACTTGGTGGTCTAGACTAGTCTAGAGGTAAGAGCGCTCTGCACAGGAAGGTTCAGGGTTTAAATCACACCACAGCCGGTGGACATTTTTCATTTTGAATCTGTGGTTTCTTTATGGTTTTTCCTCCCCCTAAGGCTTAAATGGGTACCGGATTTTTTTCTGGGAATGTAAAGCGGCACGGGCGTAATACCAACCACATTACCCCAAAAATCATGTGCCAAAGTTCTATAAAAATTATGGTCACTAACACCATATTCCCATACATCACTTGGTGTGACAGGGCTCTTTACTTTTTTTTTAAAAATACTTTACCCTCTCCTCGTCTCTAGGAAGAGAGATGTCTAGCCCTCTTGGATAACTGCCAAAAAGCAGGAGGCCCCATGTTCACTTTGTGCAAGTTAAAGAACCCTTGGCAGTGAAAAATTGGAAATGGGCCAAAAATGGCCACAGCCCTGGCAACAATTGTTAAGCAAATTCTACTAATGCCAAAAACAGATGTGTTGGAGTGAAAGGTGCAGGCATACTAAAACTAGCGACACAATGTATAGGGTCACGGCAAAGAATTGCACTTAAATGCATCAAAATGCAAAGCTGCAGTGAAGAGACGAATATGTATTTAAAATAAAAAAATAAATAATTTAAAAATTAAAAATTCAAACTAGTTCAATTTTTTAAATTATTTATTTTTTTTAAATTTTAAATACATATTTGTATGTGTGTTGTATGTTTGTTCCTGTTGAAGGCCTTTGCGTTGAAACATCGTTCAGATTTGTGGTGTCCACTTGTTACATTAAGCTTTAAAGCATACCATTTTTTTTCCTATATACATTTATTCATTTCTCAACACAACGTACCATTGCCACCCAACGTGTAAACGCAAAGAAGAAATGGAAATAATGAAACAGTGCTAGAAGTTGCAGCACAAGACAGATAAGGCAGAATCTATCACAATGTTCATTTGTCAAAGATACAATCATTCAAAAATTAAAAAAAAAGAAAAAAGAAGAGCTACAATTCAAACTCTAAGTTCATAAAGACCTTACCAGCTTTCAGTGGATCTTCAATGCACAACAAAGACGGTCTGTAGCCATTCTCCATTTCTTTAGACATCTCATCTTTTGGGAGGTAGGCCCCATCATTCTTGATGCGGATTGCTGTTTTTAAATAATTGAAGTTCCTACCATAGAGTTCTAAAAATTCTATTAGCAAAACACCAAAGTTAGCATTGGGTTTTGTTGCCTCTTCACGCGGATGAAGCTGAAAGCAAATAAGTTGAAAATGTTGAATAATTATTAAATTATAATTAAGCAATAATTATATTAAAGAATATAATAAAATAGCAAAGCAAGCCCTCATGTGGGAAACAACAGGTAAGAGGAAAAGAGGAAGACCCAGAGAGACACTGAGAAGAACATTGATGAGAGAGGCAAGAGCAGCAGGAATCGGCTCCCTCAATGAGATAGAGCAACTTGCACAGAACAGAGACAAATGGCGAGATTTGATAAAATATCTTTTAAAAGAATTGAAAACTGCTAGAATAAAAATTTAGATAAGAGAAGGAGTATCTTGGTCTACGTCCTATGGGCCGGCTAGGGCCAAAAGATCAATAGATAGATAGAATAATTATATTTAATGCTTGTTCTAACTGAATGCTAAAAGACAGAACAACTAATATCTAGCAATTATTATCTTTCATAACTGTCAACTGAAAGACGAAATTGACACCATTTAATATAAATTATTACGCATGTGTACAATATGAAAGCAAAAGCAATCTCACCTTATCATATTTTCTTGATTCAGGATGCATTCTTCAATTTTACTTAATTTGACTTCAATTTTTTTCTTGAACTGTATTTTTTTCCTTCAATTGTTGTCTGGGTTATTTATATATCTATCTATCTATTGTCCTTTTGAGCCGAAGACGGCACATAGGGCAGAATCACAATCTCAAAATCAGAAACCTTGTGTGCCAAAATGGCAGAGATCACTGCTTCAAAATCTGTTTCCATAACAATACTTTTACAATGATAGCTTGTCAAGCTATCGATCAACCTCCTTAGTCGCCTCTTACGACATGCCTGGAAGGTCAGAGTGTCACTATTCTTAACTTTCCTCATAATGAGGCCCCGGTAACACACAGGAAACATATTTATATATGCTTGTCTTTTAAATACTCGCAACTGATATTTATGCAAATTTGAAATGTGCCTCACCTGTAGAAAGCTGATGGCAAGTAGAGTAAGACTGTAGGAGGATATGCCACCTGTAAACACCTCGTTGAGATCTCTTTGCAGTAAAAACTGTTTTAATACCAGAACCAAGTATTTCAAGCTGTCATACTTTTCCATATATTTCTAGAAAACACACAAATAAGACAATTATTAACACACAAGTATTTTGAAACAAATGTTAACAGAGAAGTATTTTTTAAATATAGGTTAACAGAGATTTTAACCAGAGATTACAATATCTATCTGCAGCCGACATGTTTACGGTACCGTAGTAAAAATTACTACCACTTAATTGTAACATTAGGAGCTTTAAAAATGATGTTTTCTTTTAACTTTTTGACACACAGCCATGTGTTTACACTAGGACAGACACAGGAAACTCGAATGTCCTGTCTCAGGTTGATTTTTGTCCTGAATTTAACCGCAGGAGTCGGACGTGTTACAATGTCTATTGGTATGGGCGCTATAAGTCCATTAGTATGTTCAACTACCTCATAGCATTATTCACTGCGTTTCCCAAGTTACAAAGGGTTATTAGATGTCGATCAGTGACCGAGGCAAATTTCCTGGTCACAGCAAAATCTATCAATTTCTTGAAAATATAACAACTGGTTTTTTTTTTTCGCATCTCACGAAATGGTGTGTATGTGCGTGTGTGTGATAACCCCACAACAAATCAAACACTCAGGGGTCACCAGAAGTGGTAATTAGGAAGTTACACAAGGGAGGGGGTGTTTGAACATGGCAAAGTGTAAAATTTTTAAGTATGTGCGTTTCAATGCCGGAATTTTTGACTACCGTATCCTAAACTAAGGTTATTGGTTGGGATTTTTATTATGATTTCTCTCTGCGGCAATCACCCCTGGTCTCAGCAGCGAGGCCCGGCTTTAAACGTCAATTACTCATCGATGGAAAAAATATGAGTACTTCCGAAGTCTGAGTTATCTGCCTGTGCGGTGAGTGACAGGTTAAGGCAAATATCAAGATTTAGAATTTTCAACACAAGTGTCAAGGTTGATGAGGATGATAACATCATCATTCTCTGTTAGGGTGGCTTAAGAGAAAACTGGTGGGGGTCAACACTAAGTGTCTGTTGTAATGCAGACATAGGTAGGTGTATTGAATTTTTGACCTGTTGAGGAAGTTGGCGCTTGGGTGGTATGTTACAGATGGACTTAGTGAACTTTACTTGGGTGGTATGTTACAGATGGACTTAGTGAACTTTACTTGGGTGGTATGTTACAGATGGACTTAGTGAACTTTTCTTGGGTGGTATGTTACAGATGGACTTAGTGAACTTTACTTGGGTGGTATGTTACAGATGGACTTAGTGAACTTTACTTGGGTGGTATGTTACAGATAGACTTAGTGAACTTTACTTGGGTGGTATGTTACAGATGGACTTAGTGAACTTTACTTGGGTGGTATGTTACAGATGGACGTAGTGAACTTTACTTGGGTGGTATGTTACAGATGGACTTAGTGAACTTTACTTGGGTGGTATGTTACAGATGGACTTAGTGAACTTTACAGTGCGACCTACAACTTATTTATTATTTGCCATAAATAAATCAATTCATTATTTCCCATAAATAAATCAATTTATTATTTCCCATAAATAAATCAATTTATTATTTCTCATAAATAAATCAATGCATTACCTCTCATAAATAAATCAATTCATAACTTCTAAGAAATTAATCAATTTATTCTTCTTCTTCTTCCTTTCAGCTCCCTGTGAAGCAATGGTCCTCAACAAACACTTTCCAAGTCGTTCTGTTTCTTGCCATTCTTTTAAGATCATTTCATGTCTTCCCCATCATCTTCATCTCTGCTTCTATCTGTCTTCTCCAAGAATTCTTTGGTCTTCCTCTTTGTCTTTTCCCCTGGGGATTCCAAAAAAAGGCCTGTTGTGTAATATTCTCAGTTGGCTTCTGCATTGTGTGTCCTATCCAGCGCCATCATCTTCGCTGTATCTCTTTATCCACTGGTATTTGACTAGTACATTTCCATAATTCTATGTTAGTGATTTTGTCCTGTCATTTCCATCCTTTTACTCTGCGTAAGCATCCATTAATGAAAGTCTGTATCTTCGTGATTGTCAATTTTGTTGTTCTCCATGTTTCACAGCCATATAATAGGACTGACTTAACATTGGAGTTGAAAATTTTATTTTTGTATTTAATCAATTTATTACTTCTTATAAATAAATCAATGCATTACCTCTCACAAATAAATCAATTCATAACTTCTAATAAATAAATCAATTCATAACTTCTAATAAATAAATCAATTTATTACTTCTCAGCTTCTCATAAATAAATCAATTCATAACTTCTAATAAATAAATCAATTCATTACTTCTCATAAATAAATCAATTCATAACTTCTAATAAATCAATCAATTCATTACTTCTCATAAATAAATCAATTCATAACTTCTAATAAATAACTTGTTGCAACTTTAGCAATTTTCTACATTATTAATGAGCAATTTGCAGACCATAATTGATACTATAGGTGAATTAGTAACTTAAATTTTTTTCTTTAGTCCACCGGTCTGTCGATTTGCAGTCCATCGTAAGCTACTTCCTTTGTAGACAATGGTTTGATTGTTTCAGCAGACCCATAATTTCTTATCATTTTGACCTCACTTATCATTATCCTTATTTATTAGTTCAAATTTCCAGAGGAGGATGTTTTTAAAACTATCTTTTCAGCATTATCAGATCTCTGGGGTCTTTCAGGGGGGACTTATAGGACGAGAGGACAAAGGCCTTGTCTAGTGCAGTTGCCATGAGGTGTTGGGATCAGAGTTATTGCTTCAATCCCAAAAGAAAAACTTATTTCCCATGCCACAATTCAAGCATTGGCAGGCCTTGGTGGCCTAATTGGGAAAACCATCCGTCTGGGCTACGGACATTCGGACAACCCGTGTTCGATTCCTGCTGAAAACAGTGTGAGTTGTACTCGTGGCTGTAGTACTCTGGGAAGGTCAGGAATGCCGCCTCGCATCGTTAGTTTCGATGCTTGAAGCGACACTATCCAGAAATCTCTGGACACTTCTGGATAGGGGAGTGAGCACATATGGATGAAAACTCACATGCTAAGATGCTGATTCAAGTCTCATACTTTACCTTTACCAAGCTGCTTTACTTAGCAAGAAAAATCCAGTGCCGATTTTAGGGCTGGGTGGACCAATGAGATTAAACCTAACCTCTTGTTCTCATTAATCCAGTAATTGTGACATTTCTTACTTAATAATAAAACAGTTATGACAACCTGATAGAGAAAACCTGAATTCATCTTTTTAAAATGAAATACCTGAATGAGCTGGGCACTCTCTACCCCATAATTCTGATTGTTGTCCATGTTAAAACTCACATCCACTTTCACTTCTGTCTCCAAGTCTGTCAATTTGACAATTGGTACCTGCAATATAGTTCAAGCATTAGTATAATGATACCATACTTTCAACATACATGATAAATGTTTATATTTGTACACAAATTATGCAATTTCAACTCAAATACAAAATCTATTGTTCTCTTCAATTTAACTTTATTTCAACCTCATTTGCTATTGGCTATGTATAGCTCCAGTCAATGCTTTTAAGGGGTGTAGAGAGAAGGTGTCCGCACTCATCAGCACAAACACAAAACTTAGACTATTCAAATCAAATGTACTATCAACCCTTACGTATGCGTGTGAAAGCTGGAAAACAACAGAGATATAGAAACAAAGTTGAACGCATTCGAAAATAAATGTCTAAGGAAAATACTTGGTATTGCGTGGAACGAATTCAAAACAAACGAGGAAATTAGAGAAATCGCCAATCAACCACTAATATCTTCAGTAATAAAGAAAAGACGATGGTCATATGTTGGACATGTGATGAGAAGAGATAATAACTGAATAGCAAAGTAAGCCCTCATATGGGAAACAACAGGTAAGAGAAAAAGAGGAAGACCCAGAGAGACACTGAGAAGAACATTGATGAGAGAGGCAAGAGCAGCAGTATTCGGCTCCCTCAATGAGATAGAGCTGCTTGCACAGAACAGAGACAAATGGCGAGATTTGATAAAATATCTTTAAAAGAATTGAAAACTGCTAGAACAAAAATTCAGATAAGAGAAGGGGTATCTTGGTCTACGCTCTATGGGCCGGCTACGGCTCGTAAGGTCAATAGATAGATAGATAGTTATTTTCTAATACGTGGTAAATGATATTTCCCTTGCACGACAGTTCACTTTTCTTGTTGTTTTCTGAAGGTTGTATGTTGGTTGATATTGGAGGTCATAATATAAATAATCTAAGGTATGCTGATGATACAGTCTTAATCGCTAAGAGTGAAAATGAGTTACAAGAAATGTTGGACATTATAGTGAAAGAAAGCAAAAATAAAGGACTCAGCCTTAATAGCAAAAACACAGAAGTAATGGTAAAAACAAAGAAAAAGAGATCACCTCAGTGCAAAATAACTGTCGAGATCAAAAGTTGTGGAGAGACGTGATCACCTACGCCAGCAGACCTGGTACTTGATGATGTTGGCTGATACATCAGTAACCCGTATTGTCCTGCTATGTAATGCTGTTGCCATGCACTGTTCAACTTGTTTCCCACAATGTTATAATAAAATATAGAAAGTAATATCATTATCATCATCAAGTACCGGGCCTTGTGGCGTAGGTGATCATGTCTCTCCACAACTTTCGATCTCAGCAGCTATTTATCATTTCTGTTGTTGACCTTCTGCCAAGCCATTCTCTTAAGCTGTCTGTTATTTTTTCTCTTTGCTTCCCTCTATCTCTTCGTCCCTCAATTTTTCCAGTTGTTACAATATATTCCAGTTGTTCTCTTCTCATTACATGGCCAAAAAATGATGATTGTTTTTTATAATATTGGAAATTAGCAGAAAGTAATATACAAGAATGTAATGATATAACTTACCGATGCTTTGTCCAGAACTTTGATTGATGAGATGTCTGCTAACTTCCTCTTTAGCAGCGCTTCTTGTAATGTAAACAGCGGCTGGGAGTCCCATTTTCCAAATACAACTAGGTCAATGTCACTGAAAGTAATAACACAACTCTAAATAATGATAACTTACTATCATCACATTACCGAACAGGACAATTCCAATATATAAAACAAGGAGTCAGACAAGGCTGTGGTTCTGTCACTGGATATGTTTTCACTTTACAGCGAATATATTATAAGATCAATAGTAAACAAAAAAGGAATTAAAGTCAACGGTTACAACATAAATAATTTGCGATATGCGGATGACACAGTCTTAATAGCAGAGACAGAGAACGAACTACAAGAAATGATAGACATATTGATAAAAGAAAGCAACAAAAAAGATCTCAGTCTAAATATTAAGAAAACAGAAGTAATGGTCATATCAAAGAAACAATCATCACCATCATGCAGCTTAAAAATAAACAGGACAAATCTGAATAAAGTGCAATGTTTCAAATACTTGGGCACAATAATAACATCAGATGGGAGATGCACCACAAAAATAAAAAGCAGAATAGCATAGGCCAAAATAGCATTTCAGAAAATGAAAAATATCTTATGTAACAAATCTATGTCAATAGAAGTGAGAAAGAGAGTTCATCGATGCTCTATATAACCAATTCTGACCTATGGAAGCGAATCATGGACAGTAGACAAACAAATGAAAAGACGATTAGAGGCCACAGAGATGGGATTTCTCAGAAGAATGTTGAAAGTTCCCTGGACAGCTAAAAAGACCAATGAGGAAGTTCTCAAAGAGGCCAACACAAAAAAGGAAGCTCCTAAAAAGCATCAGGAAGAAACAATCAACATTTTTCGGGCACATCATGAGAAGAGGAAAGTTTGAATACTTGGTTACAACTGGCAAAATAAAAGGAAAGAGAGATCGCGGACGACAAAGAGAGAAAATACTAGATAGCTTGGTGTCATGGCATGGAAAACAGTCAACAACAGAACTGATACGTTACACTGTGGATAGAAGATTGTGGAATGACATGATCGCCTATGCCAACTGGTATGGCATATGATGATCATCACATTCAAATTCAACACTCAATGATGTTGACATATTTTGATGTACATTACTTCTTTTTTTTTATTATGATAAAAGTTCTAATAATGAATGTTCTAATGCTCACAATTGAAATAATGATAAAATAATAATAAAAATAACAACAAACTTCAAGTTCTTATAGTGAACATTGGGAGCCGCGATATCTCAGTGGTTAGTGAACTGGACTACAAAGGACAAGGGGTAGGGGTCGATCCCAACCGACGGCTTCCAGGTTCAACCAGCCTTAAATGGGTACCGGATTTTTTTCTTGGAAAGTAAAGCAGCACGGCCGTAATACCGACCACATTACCCCAAAAATCATGTGCTGAAGGTCTGTAAAATATAGGGTCACTAACACCATATTTCCCTATACGTCACTTGGTGTGACGGGGGTACTTAACTTCTTTTTTTACTTATAGTGAACATTCTAATTCAAATAATAATAATAATATTCTTAGCATTCACCTGTTAGGTGGGCGTCATATGCTTATGTTGCTAGTTTACTACATGCAATGCCTTGATATCTCCGCCTTTCAGCCCAACACATCCATCTTTGACATGGGTGTAGATTTGTTTAACAATTTTGTGCATGTGCAACGGCCATTATGCCTTCTGCTGTTTCTTCTACTTTTAACTGCCAAGGATACTTTAACATGCACAGGGCACTTCCTGTTTTTTGCAATTACGCAAGAGGGCTAGACAACAAATCCCCCTACCCAGAGACCAGGGGGAGGTAAAGCCACGAAAAACTACGAATCTGATTTATGAAAAATGCCGATGACCTATAGTGGGAGTCGAACCCAGGACTTTCCTGTTTAGAAGGCAATGTCTTGTTCTTCTAGACCACCAAGCCCTCAAATAATAATAACAATATCAATAACAATACCAACACTAATAAATTAATTGTTTTAAGGGTATATATTATTATTAACCCTTGATTTAGACTTTAAAAATGAAAAGAGAACTACTAAACACAATTAGAACAAGACAAATGACATTTTTGGGACATGTTAAAAGACACAACAGCCTAATGAATGTAATATTGGAAGGGAAAATACAAGGTGGCAGAGGCAGACCAAGACTAACATGGACGAGTAACATCAAAAGATGGACAAGTCAACCTATGACAATCTGCACCATCAAAGCAAGAGTGGAATGGCGCTCCATGGTAGCCAACCTTTGATGCGGAGACGGCACTCAGTGATGATGATGATTTAGACTTCACTTAAACATCACACACATGTCCCTGGACACGCAGGAGTACGGGGAAATGAAAGAGCGGACAGGTTGGCTAGCTGCGCTGTCGTTAGGGACTGGCAACCAATGGATCGGGCGGACATCATCAATGCCCTCCGAGATGTGGGAAGAGCACAGGACTTCGACAAACACAGATCCACGTCACTTCTTCGGATGATGGAAATGGGAGTTAAGATGGGCACAGCCAGAAATGAGAAACTTAGTGGGCGTGTAAGAAGACTTATCAACCAACATAGAACTGGAGTCGTCAGTCGCTGGATACTGAGGGAATTGCTGAGGAGGGGATCTGAGCACCTATGGACATGTTCGGAGTGCAATGATGATGACCCGCAAATAACTCAATAACTCAATCACACACAACTGTACTTCATTATGTTTGTGAAAGATAAAACATGAAAATTTATTCATGCAAGGGTAAAACTATGAAAATATGCACATGCCTAACCCACTTAATATTCATGTCAATGGCATCAAGCTTAAACAGTTTCCAGAATTCAAGTACCTGGGAAAGATCCCCATGCATTTACATATCAAGAAGGCTTGAAAATGAAACTGAAACCAGATACCAGAAAGCTAATGCAGTGACATACCAACCATGACCATTACTCACACACACATGCTTCAAAATGGCAGCAAAGTTATAAGTGATAAACAGTATAAATGATAAACAGTATATCCCTACATCCCCACTGTTATCAAAGTCAAACATCATTCCTGTAAATATAATCCATTGAAAAATCATACTTGGTTACAACCAGCAAAATACTGGGAAAGAGAGATCACAGACGACTAAAGGAGAAGATACTAGATAGTTTGGTGTCGTGGCGTGGTAAACAGTCAACAACAGCGCACATACGATGCACTGAAAACAGAAAATTGTGGAAGGACATGATCACCTACGCTAACCAGTGTGGCACATGATGATGAAGATAATGAAAAGTCACTAATGTTGAGAGAAATAATAAAATGAGAAATAAAGAGACTAGAAAAATTATTGGAATGACATGAACACACACAAAATAAAATAAAACAGAAAATAAAGTGTCTTTGACTAAACAAAAAATGAAAAATAGTGTAAAAAATATGAACATACAGATTGTATGTTACAGCTTGGCATGAGCCAGCTTTGACTGCCTCAATCATGACAAATCAGATCTGACACCATGCAATATTATAACTCAATTGATGCTCTACTATAAAATGAGGTTTCATGTACTAAAACCTTACCAGCATAGCACATCTATCGATGGCTTGACAAGCTGTTATTGTAAAAAGTATTGTTATGGAAACGGAGCCATAGATTTTGGGATCTCTGCAATATGCGCCATTTTGGCCCGCAAGGTTTCTGTTTTTGAGATTGTGGTTCTGCCTATGTGCCGTCTTCAGCTCAAAAGGACAATAGATAGATAGTATAGCATCCGTACAAATTTGCTATTGATGTGTCTCAGCCACAAAGCGGTAGAAGAGTTTCTGTTCTCATATCCTCAAGAGCTGTTTTAGTGGTAGCAATGCAACAAAAAGATCACCCAACCTGAATAGTTCAAAAGGCTGGGACCAAGAAAAGCGAGACATAAGCATGTTGAAATCATATGCACTGGGCTACATGCCTAACATAGCAGGGTAATGTAACTCTCACCATGAAGATGTCACAATCTAGAACAAAGTGATATGGTGTTCATCCTGCAGGGTCCCACCAGGCAGAGAGAATGCCTAACATAGCAGGGGAACGTAACTCTCACCATGAAGATGTCACAATCTAGAACAAAGCGATATGGTGTTCATCCTGCAGGGTCCTACCAGGCAGAGAGAGTGCCTAACTCGCCTGCCTTGAAAATTTGTAACCAACAGAGAAGTATTTTGTGGCCATCTTTGGCACCATTCTGGATTAAGCTGTATGGAGATGCTATCAGACTTTAGCAGACAAACTCTTTCTTCACACTTATTAATATCGACACCTAAAATTGTATGCAGAAGAAAAAATAGTATGTTACAGCTTACAGTTATAAGACAAGACTCCTCAATCACATATATTTTGACTTCATAGGTAGCCTATGACAGGAATTCAAAGAATTGCATAAATAAATAAAATGGGGCGAGTTTGGGGAGGCGGGGGCACAAAGGGACATATCAGCAATGACACTGAAGGCTGTCAACGACTCATAGCTGATGGCCGGCTTCAAGATCAGTGATTCAGAACTATCCAGATTCTACTCCACCTCTTCATGGTTTAAAAAAAAAAGTAGTCAAGTACCCCCGTCACACCAAGTGACGTATAGGGAATATGGTGCTAGTGACCATAAATTTTACAGACCCTCGGCACATGATTTTTGGGATAATGTGATCAGCATTACGCCCGAGCCATTTTACTTTCGCAGAAAAAAAATCCTGTACCCATTAAAGGCTGGGTGAACCGGAAGCCGTCAGTTGGGATTAAACCCTACCTCTTGTCCTTTGTGGTCCAGTTCACTAACCACTGAAATATTGCAGCTCCCACCTCTTCACGGTACCCCTGGAAAAAGATTCAAGTCAAGAGAGTAAAGATTGAGAGGGAAGGCAACCAAGTACTCAGAAATGTCATGCTGAAGTGACGTGTGTTGGCTGACAGGCACAAATATCACAGTTCTACTGCAAACCACAACACAATGCATATACACCACTTAACATCCTTTTGATCTTCATCCCAACGTTGTGCTATCAATGCCAGACCTCGATGCCCTAGATGCAAGAACAACAAGAAAAATAACCTCTACTGAGATGAAGTGTGAATGACAGGAAACAGCCTGAGAGATAGATCAGAAATGAAGAATTTAGAAAAAAGCTAAGAATAATGATGTTAGCTAAGATATATGATGAATATTGATGATCAATAAATGTTGTGAGAACACCAGACCTAAAGGGTCGACCACAAAAAAGATGGATTGACGGAGTATTAGAAGCTAGGAAACATAACAGTAGCAGAGGTGAACAGAAGAGCAAAAGACTGCAAATTATATCTCCCCTCAACGCTGAAAGGCAAATGAGGAAGGAAAGAAGAAGAATCAAGGCTAAAGACAGCATGTTATAAAATGAAAAGTCACTCACCTGAACTGCCCGAGGATCCTTCTCATTACATTAATTTCATTAATAACTCATGTAAAACATATTAATGAGATCTACTTACCTTGTGGGTAAGTACAGTCCAGTTCTAAAGCTGCCAAATATTTCAACCTTTAGAGAAAAAAAATGAAATTAAAATAAATATAATGATCAATAGTTGTGTTCTAACTTCTTCCTCTTCAGCGTCCAAGGCTTATCATTATGTGAACTTGATTCTTTGTTCTGTTTCATGATGGAGGGGTAGGGACTTCATCATGATACATGAGGAGCTGGTCACATGGTTAGAACTTGTATATGCATGTGTATCCTAGGTAAGGTAAAGTACAAGACTTGAATTGGCGTCTTAGCATGTGAGTTTCCACCCATATGTGCTCAGTCATATATCTAGATGTTTTCAGAGAATTCTTGACAGTGTCGCTTCAAGCATCGAAACTCACGATGCGAGGTGGCATTCCTGACCTTTCCAGAGTAATACCCTGGTACCATTTTCTGCCAGCGGCTGGGTCGACCGCGGGGATATTTTTTTTCCAATCATGAGTACAACTCACACTGCTTCCAGCGGGAATCGAACACTGGTTGTCCGAAAGTCAGTAGCCTGGTCGGGTGGTTTTCCCAACTATGCTACCGAGGCCCCCTATGTGTATCCTAATTTTCCCCTAAACCTGCGGCATGGCTGACACACTCCATCTTTGGCAGGCTGAATCTTGAATGTTCTACCAAAAAAAGCATTATTCAATCCCAGCTCACCTGTGATATCTTGCTTATATCTTCTTAGTCTTCTCTCATCTACCAGGCACCAAGCCCATTATAATGAACTTCTCTTTGCCATCATGTTATTTACATGACCAAAATATATATATTTTTTCCCCATGTTCATTAGCAATAAGTCTTCTGGAATATTAAGTTATCACAAGATGGGCAAGTTTGTTATTTTCTGTGCTCTACTGCAACACTTGCATTGAACTCTTTCTATACGGCTCTTCTAATTTTGGGTGGAGATTGTATCCATCAATTACTATCCCCCTAGCAATAGCTGGGTGATAATAAGTCTTTAATTTCAGAGTTTAAATAAAATTCTTTTGTATTTCATTCAATCCAGTATTTTGAAAGTCATTTCAGGATGTTCCAAAATAATTGACATGTGATTGCCAGCGTGTCTGTAGCTGATTTTTAGTGTTTTTTTCATCTTTAGTCATTGTGTTTCTTCAAGTAAAAAAATGTTTGCAGATAAGAAAATGGCTTTCTCGTGAATGTAAGCCCTGACTTTCAGCCCAGCCGAACAGGCCTCACAATTAATTCAATCACTGATTACTGTTAAAAATGTAGAAGATGTATTTATCCACCTGCATGGATGAAAATTTGGATTTAGATTTTTTGCTGAGTGATAATAACATTGATCATCGGAACATACATTGGTACCTGAGGTAAGGAGGTATTGCCCATTCCTTCTTCTGCTATAGAAATAGCAATCATATCATTTCTTTAGTCCTTTTCTAGCAAAAAATATTAATGTAAATACCTTTTATAAGAAGTTAATTCAATTCTGCAAATTTTGATGTATTGTTTATGGCCTTATTCTTGTGTGTGCTAAAAAGTGACATCAACATTTTATTTCAATTACAGAAATGTTATTTTGAAATGAAAACATTTGAAACTTGACAATTTTGTGTATAAACATGAACATATTTGACAATAAAGAACACTTACATATCAACACTACAGACATGCACAAACCAGTAAATATTATTTCAAGTAGTTTTTTTTTGTTTTTATGCTTTTCAAAAAAATTAAAAAATTTTTTCTTTATCAGGTTTAACAGTTAATTTGTGCCTTTTTCTGGCAAAAATATATTTGTAAATGTTTTTATACAACGTTCGTTCAGTTCTACAAACTGTAATATACAAAACATCACACATAATTTTGAGGTTAAAAAATTGTTATATTATATTATGTTATGCACTTGGGCCGTAATATTTTATTTTTGCTTAACTCTTTCCGTACGTTTCGCCGCACTGTGCGCCATGCCAATTTCTGCAGCGTATGTTTCGCCGCATAGTGCGCCACGCTCAATTTGATTACTGTGAACGCCATCAAACTTTATTCTTTTTACATGTCTTGTATCATCCGGTTATTGGTGAAATCTAATACCTTGTTCAATTATCTAAACATTCATATATAATATGTTATATATAATATGTTATATAAATATGTAGATTGATTCTTAAAACCATGAACAATTTTGTCTCTGAAATCTCTTCCGTTGCATCGATAAAAAGCTTCCGTACAGAAAGAGTTAAAAATGTTCTATAGAAACATGGATTTTGAGCCAGCACAGTAAAAGTTTTATTATTTATTTATTTTTAGTTATCTGTTGATAATCCACATTCCACTGCCACATGTTTGTACAAGAAAAATACATGCTCTTAGAAACCTACATTTCGTTGCTAAATCTGCTTCTTGCATAATGGTGTCCAGCTGTGGTTTTTTATTGTTTGTTTCATAGCTATGTTCAGTCTTCTTTTGATCTCCTTATGATTTTGTCATTTGTTAGCAAGGAATCATGATATTCTAAATGGTTTACTTTATCCAATTTTGTCACTTATTAACACTTTTAAGATCTATGTTATCTGTTGTACAAATGTTTGTTTTTGTTGCATTGTGATCAGTTTGCTGCTTTTCTATATTACTTTGAACTGATGTCATCAGGCTTGGTGGACCTTCAACCTCAGCGCTCACCCAAAAAGTTGGCTTGGGTGGGGCTGTGTTGCTAATGGCAACCGTAATATCTATGCCCTTCAGCCCCAAACATCCATCTCTGGCATGGGTCTTTTCAATTGCTTAACAATTTTTCTTGGGCAGGAGTTATTTTTCTGGTCTTCTCTTTTCCACTTCTAACTATTCATCTCTAACTACAAAGGGTTCTTTACAGAGTCTGTCCATAGATGATCCTGCATTTCACTGTTAGCCAAAACATCAGACATCACATCACCACCACCCCCCTCGAGAGTCCACAGGGAAGAAATCATAAATCTAAAGAGGTAAATTCCCACAACCTGTTGTAGAATTTGAACCCAGGACCTACTTGTCCTGAGGCTGATACCATAGACCACCTAGTGAGGTGGATATATAGTGCTATAGCAGGTCTATAGGTACGAGATGTTTAAAAACAAAAGAGAATGAAGAAAAGCATGTGACAGTCAATATAAAGTTCATTTTATATGTCCTAGAGGTGTGAGCGAAGAGTTTTAATGGTGGTACAGTGCTATTCAGCCCCAATATATAGAACATGTTTCTTCATAGACTGACTACAGTCATCCTAGTATGAAAATAGATACGTAGTTTGCTCTTTTGGAGAAGGTAAACAAAAGCCTCTTCCTTAAATGCTGTGACTTTAGCAGTTGTGGTTATTCTGTCTGTCCCGAGAGAACGGATTTTGTGTCAACAAGAGAGGTCAAGGTAAAGGTAAAGTACGAGACTTGAATTGACGTCTTAACATGCAAATTTTTTCCCATATGTTCTCAGAAATCTATCCAGAAGTGTTCGGAGACTTCGGAGAAATTGCTAATTTTTTTGCATCAAGCTGATGATCTTAAAAAAAAATTCCAGCAGCAACGGAAATAAATTAAACACCGGGTCACCGGAAGTGTTGAGTAGGAAGGTACACGAAGAGGGGTAATCTCTGAACACAGAAAAATGTTACATTTTGAAGAATTTGTGTTTTGATACCGCAAATTTTACTACAGTTATGGTTATGGAAGGTCCTGCAAACGAATTAAAATCCATAATTGCTCAACTGCCCGTGACAGTGGAGTCATCCGAATTAATATCTCATCTCCCAAACAAAGAAAGGTAGCTGCAGTCCCCATCATAGCAGTCTCAGCACACGTCAAGACATAAGGCAAAACCGCACAGAAAGTGATCACAACCATCTGTTACCCGTCATACGATATCATCATTCATCGTAAGCAATCGAATTATCGAAACACGATAAAAATGGATGAAACACACAACTCACAGTGTGCACAAAGCACTTAACTCAGTAGCTCTGGCAGCATGCTAACTTGGAATATGAAAAAACTGCAATAAGGAACACTTTTCAGACACAGCCTTTAACAGTTCCTGCCGCCTATCAGCCATATTTTACTACGGTATTGTAATATATGGTTATGGGACTGCTAGCAGGCAGATTATATTGACCAAAAACTAAACATTGTTATGGATCCAGCAGTCTGTGATACCCTTCAGCCTAACTCTCTAAGCTAATGATATCTGCATGTAGTTGAGTTCACTTGTAGTTCTGTACAAGGTGTTCCATTTATCAGGTCTATATGGAAATAGTGATGTTCTGATATTGGTGAGCTTTTGACAGTCAAACAGGTGATGTTCTGATATTGGTGAGCTTTGGACAGTCAAACAGGTGATGCTCTACTGTTTTATGTGGGTGGTCACTGAGAGGACATGTTGTAGTTTGATTTCATTGTTCTCTATTGCTGTGGTTGTTGAGTGGTACAAGACCAGTTCTCAAGTTTGAAGATGGTGGTTTAGTCTCTTCTTTTTAGGTTGTTTATGTTGTCATGGGTGTTTGGCCCTGTCATGTATTTGAAAAGTTCTCTCCCTGTTTTTCCCATGGTCCATGTATTCAGCCACCTTTCGCTACTGTTGCTATTTATAATTTGTTGGCAGTGTATAATGAGATGGGGGCGTGGAAATGAGTCTGTCAAAAAAAACAAAACCATTAAACTAGATCTAGAAAGTCAATCAATGCACTTGCCTTGGCATCAGGCCAGAGGTCCTCTATCACAGATCTTAATCTCTCCACAACTGCATTCCGCATGTCTGCTTCCTGAGGCTGTGGGGACATGTACTTGTAGAAGTCAATTATCTCTTCATGTAATCTGAAAGAGAAACAAACTTCCTTTATAAATGTGAATTATTTATTTCACAAGGAGAACTATGAAGCACTCTGACTATAAACAACTGCTGCCTTGTTAGAACATCAAGAAAATCAAAAGGCAAGTGAAGCAGTCCCACATATTTGTGTGCTGAAAACCACAAAGTGGAAGACAGTACAACACAACCTGCAAAAAAGGTGAACGAAGAACTAGGCACAGGTATAAACTGATATGCTGAAAGAGAAAATATATAAGAAATTTTAAAAAATGAAGATATAATAAATCTAAATTAATAATAACGGTGAAGCACGAGACTTGAATAAGCATCTTAGCACGTGAGTTTTCACCCATATGTGCTTGACCGCCCATCCAGAAGTGTTCGAAGACTTCTGGATAGTGTCGCTTCAAGCATCGAAACTCACGATGTGAGGCAGCATTCCTCATCTTCCCAGAGTACTAACCATTTCAGCCAGCAGCTGGGTCGACTGCGGTGGTATATATTTTTTCCTAACCACAAGTACAATTCACACTGCTTCCAGCGGGAATCAAACACGGGTTGTCCGAACATTGATAGCCCAGTTGGATTGTTTTCCCAACTAGGCTACCGAGGTCGTCGTCCCCCCCCCCCCCAAATATTTTATAATAATGAAAAACAAATAAAATAGAGAATAAAAAATATATATTATTTTTGGGACACATTGTGTTTCTACTACCAATCATGGACATTAAAAGCTTAGAAAAGACAGAAGAAAGATCATGACAACAGAAATGAAATGCTTATTGAACAGTGGTCTTTAAACTTTTCTTTATCACGGACCAACTTTTATTATCTTTTGTACCTGCCGACCCCCATAACTAAACTGAAGATTTAAAACACTAAAGTGCATCAAATATTCATTTCAAGTTTCTTATGAAGGGCTTTCAAATTTAGTGATATGTGGAAAACAAAAATAATTGCACTCACTCCCAATACATTTTTAGTTGTTATTTCTTACCAATGTAAAACAATAATAACAATAATAATTGTCTTCAATTCTTTCTGAAAAAATTGAAATTGCAAGTATAATATTATTAATATGACAGCATAAAAAATGGAAATTGCAAGTATAATATTATTAATATGACACAGCATAAAAAATGGAAATTGCAAGTATAATATTATTAATATGACACAGCATAAAAAATGGAAATTGCAAGCATATAAGCATAATATTATTAATATGACACAGCATTTAAAAAATCACATATAAATGAAAGCTAGAAAATGCCATGAACATAATTTGTACAAAATCATACTCCATTAATCATGACAGCTTAAACAAGCTCAGCAGACATGAGCAGACCAAGATGTTCAGACTGAAAACAGTCACTGTAGCCACAAAACACACCAAAACAAGATAGGACTCCGTGACTTTGTAACATGTGACTGCACAGCGTTCAGACAAACTCCAGAGCATGTCCTACAGTACTGCAGCACTCTCAACACCCTTAAAACACAAATATGGTTCACAGAAACAGCAATGCAAGACAAGTTATGGGGAATCTGTGAAGACCTCAAATGCACCATCTTGTCCATGACTCACACTGGTGTAAATGCATAGCAATAGTTGATCACTGAATCATCATCGAGTGCCATCTCCGCATCGAAGGTTGGCTACCATGGAGTGCCATTCTGCTCTGCCTCTTGCTTTGATGGTGCAGGTTATCATAGGCTGACTTGTCCATCTTAGTCTTGGTCTGCCTCTGTTACCTTGTATTTTCCTCTCCATGATTACTTTTAGTAGGCTGTTGTGTCTTTTAACATGGCACAAAAATTGCATTTGTCTTGTTTGAATTGTGTTTAGTAGTTCTCTTTTCATTTTTAGTTGTTTTAAGACATCATCATTTGTTTTCTTTTCCTTTCATCCAATTCTATTTATTCTTCTATATATCCATATTTCAAAGTCTTTAATTCTCTGTTCTGTTTTCTTGTCGAATGTCCATGTTTTTGCACCATATAGGAATGTTGAGAAGACATAACATTTTGCTATTCTTAGTTTTAGCCCTGGTGTTATTTGTTTTGATGTTATTATGTTCTTCGTGACATTAAAATTACTTTTTGCCATTCCTATTCTTTTGTTTATTTCAGTTTTACATTTTCCATCACTGGTTATAGTATGTCCAAGGTAGTTGTAGTTCTGAACTGTCTCCTGAATAAGAACAGGAATTTCACATGGTTCAAGCAGGTTTCAGGTGTAGAAGAGAAATTCAGGACCCCATCTTTAACATAGAAAATATCTTTGAAAAGTGTAGAGATTGTAACATAGAAACTATGTACATGCTTCATAGATTACAACCAGGCCTATAGGCACATCAAAAACTGGAACATCATCAAAGATGTGGACTTTCCAAGCCACCTATACAATGCATCGATTTACTAATTCATGAACAGCAAGCAGCTATCAGGATAGCGGTTAAAACATCAAACTGGTTTGAAGTACAAAAAGTGGTGAGGCAGAGTGCATCCTCTCTTAATACCTGTTTAACATCTAAGCTGAGAACATCATGAGAAATGTCAGAAACAATGACAGATTTGTGAAGTTTGTTTGTTCTCCTTTTCACAAAAAACAGCAATATAATTGCTCTTCAGCTTTCCAAAAAATGAGGAAGATACTATAAATCCATTTTTGACAATAGAAACAAGAAAAGGAGTTCTTAAATGTTATGTAGAGTCAGTCTCAACATATGGATGCAAATCATGGACAATAGGACAACAGACAAGAAAATCACTGGAGTCTGTAGAAATGTGGTTTTACAGAAGAATGTTGAGAATACCGTGCACAGCTAAAAAGAGTAATGAAAATGTTATGAGAGTGGTCAAAGCAAAAAAAGAGCTAATTTCCAATATTAGGAAGAAACAATCTTCATTTTTTGGCCATGTAATGAGAAGAGAACAATTGGAATATATTGTAACAACTGGAAATATTGAGGGACGAATAGATAGAGGGAAGCAAAGAGAAAAATTAACAGACAGCTTAAGAGAATGGCTTGGCAGAAGGTCAACAACAGAAATGATAAATAGCTGCCGAGATCGAAAGTTGTGGAGAGACATGATCACCTACGCCAGTAGGCCTGGTACTTGATGATGATGATGATAATTCCTCTAGACAGTTCTCCTCTCAAACAGTGCAGCAGGATTAAAAAGATAATTAAGTGTGCTTAAAAACACAGTGAAGAGCAAGACCTCTATCTAAAATACAGAAAACTAAGATAGTGTCCATTGACAAAACAAAAAGCCAATCTAGAATCATTATCAACAGTGCATAAGTGAAACTGTAACAAACTATGAATATCTGGGATCTGTAACAACTAACAATGGAGACTGGCAGCAAGAGATGACAAGATTAGCAACAGCAGCACAACAATTAAATGCCATGAAGTATATGAGGCACAATACCAACAAGGAAGTAACAATAAAAATCACTGAGGGTATGTATCTTCCCAATAGCAACATATGGTTGTGAATCATGGACAAGAGCACAAAACAAGAAGGAAGCAAATCGAACTATCCGAAACCAAATGTTACAGAAAAATCCATAATACCTCGGATAATGAAAAAGACCAATGAATACATTCTTCTTTCTCTCTTTCATCACTTCCTCTTGTACCGTTCATTGATGTCTAGTTATCAGGTAGGGTAATTTTACCTGCTACTGTATGCAGTTGACAGTACAACCTGTGGCTGGCCTACTGCCTTGCAGTTATGCTCAAGAGAGTAAAATAGTCAAAGGCTAGCGGAGTCAACGCGAGCCGTGGTGGCTCAGTGGTTAGTCAACTGGACTACAAAGAACAAGAGGTCGGGTTCTATCCTGATCGACGGCTTCCAGGTTCACCCAGCCTTTGATGGGTACCAGATTTCTTTCTGGGAAAGTAAAGCAGCATGGGCGTAATACCGATCACATTATCCAAAAATCATGTGCTGAAGGTCTATAAGAATTATGGTCAATAACACCATATTTCCCTATATGCCACTTGGCGTGATGGGACTCTTTACTTTACTAGCAGTCAACAGTAAACAAACCGACGGAAGGCAACATAAAAACCACCGTAGTAACTTCTTTGTATAATCATGGGACACCACAATTTTAAAATTCCTTATTTAATTTTTTGGAAAGCTGCTTTTGCCTGAGCCGTTCTGCATGTCACCTCTGTTGTACATCTTCCGTCTGAGGTTAAAATATTTCCCAAATATTAAAATTCATTTACCTGTTTTAATATAGTAATAATAAAGCAGCTTTCCAGAAAATGAGGAAGATACTATGCAATCCATTTTTGACAATAGAAACAAGAAAGAGAGTTCTTAAATGTTATGTAGAGCCAGTCTTAACATATGGATGCGAATCATGGACAATATGACAACAGACAAGAAAATCACTGGAGTCTGTAGAAATGTGGTTTTACAGAAGAATGTTGAGAGTACCATGGACAGCTAAGAAGAGTAATGAAGATGTTCTGAGAGAGGTCAAAGCAAAAAGAGAGCTAATTTCCAATGTTAGGAAGAAACAATCATCATTTGAGAGCTAATTTCCAATGTTAGGAAGAAACAATCATCATTTGAGAGCTAATTTCCAATATTAGAAGAAACAATCATCATTTGAGAGCTAATTTCCAATATTAGGAAGAAACAATCATCATTTTTGGCCATGTAATGAGAAGAGAACAACTGGAATATATTGTAACAGCTGGAAAAATTGAGGGACGAAGAGATAGAGGGAAGCAAAGATAAAAAATAACAGATAGCTTAAGAGAATGGCTTGGTAGAAGGTCAACAACATAAATGATAAATAGCTGCAGAGATTGAATGATGTGGAGAGACATGATCACCTACGCCAGTAGGCCCGGTACTTGATGATGATGATGATGTTTTAATATTGTTCCACTTGTCTTTATTGTGCACTGAGGTGATGTTTTTTTTGTTGTTGTTGTTACCATTACTTCTGTCTTTTTACTATTAAGGCTGAATCCTTTATTTTTGCTTTTTCTTCTGCTTTTAATCTATTCTGGAAGTACTGAACACCAAAGAGGAGTAGGTGTCATCTTGGATGCAGAAAGAGCAAGAACAGTGAAAGGCTTTGGGGCAATATCTGACAGAGTCCTTTCAGTGAAATTGAATGGAAAACCAATAGACATAAATCGTATACAAGTTTATGCACCAAGAGCAGACAGTCTAGAGGAAACAATTGATACATTTTATGATGAGTTAAATAAGGCACTTCGTGAATGCAAACCTTCTCGTTACATGGCCAAAAAATGATGACTGTTTCTTCCTAATTTTGGAAATTAGCTCTCTTTTGGTTTTTGCCTAATTTTCTTGTCTGTCGTTCTATTGTCCATGATTCACATCCATATGTTAAGACTGGCACTAATAACACATTTAAGAAATCGTTTTCTTGTTTCTATCAACATGTCTAACATTAGTTCATTACTATACTCTCTCTCTCTCTCTCTCTCTCTCTCTCTCTCTCACACACACATACATACACATGATGTGATGTATAATCGTTTCCATTTCATAAGACCTCTGTACTGTACATATTCTTCCATTGTACACATAAAGCTGGGCCAACAAGCATGGCTGAAGGTGAGATGTAGACAAGATACAGGTGATAACAGGTGTGTGCCCCTTCCTACCCGTCGTCATGGAATGTATAGAGCTGTATACGAGTTCTCTACTTGCCCCGCCAACGGCTAAGCACCTCCACGTAATTAGGACAGTTCGGTGCGCGCAGATATAGCACAGGTAGGGGGCATGATTGATGTAGCGCCGTGTCATGGGGAGACTCGGCAAATGTGGTGCCGAGCAAGAATGGCAAGAGAGCAGCAGCAACTTCGATATGAGTGAATTCGTTCCCAACATTCCGTCAACCAGTGAAGAATGGGGAGCGTGGGTTCGAATCCCGGTTGGGTGAAAAGTTTGTTCTCTTCTCCCCCCCCCCCCCTTTCCAGAAGTGAAATAGAAACTCAGACCCGAACACCTAGTGACGACTGGTCAGGACAAGCGGCCTTCATTCCCCGATCATATACGTCCCCCGCCCTAATCCTGACGCAAAACCCAAGCAATTTGACAACGCCGCCGTAAAAATAGTATTTTGTTTTTTGTTTAAATGAATGAGTTACTCCAGAACTCACTCACTCTCTCTCTCTCTCTCTCTCTCTCTCTCTCTCTCTCTCTCCCCCTGGCGTTCACCAGATGACTACTTAAAAAATAGATAGGATTCTAAGAAAATACTCAAAACTCATAAGTGAATATCAAAGTTGAAGAAATAGACCTGGAGACAGTTCAGAACTATAACTACCTTGGACATACTATAACCAGTGATAGAAAATGTACAACTGAAATAAACAAAATAAAAAGACCTGGAGACAGTTCAGAGCTACAACTACCTTGGACATACTATAACCAATGATGGAAAATGTACAACTGAAATAAACAAAAGAATAGGAATGGCAAAAAAGTAAATTTTAATGTCATGAAAAATATACTAACATCAAAACAAATAACACCAGGGCTAAAACTAAGAATAGCCAAATGTTATGTCTTCTCAACATTCCTATATGGTGCAGAAACATGGACATTAGACAAGAAAACAGAACAGAGAATTGAAGCCTTTGAAATGTGGATATATAGAAGAATAGGTAGAATTGGATGGAAAGAAAAGATAACAAACGATGAAGTCTTAAAACAACTAAAATTGAAAAGAGAACTACTAAGCACAATTCAAACAAGACAAATGCGATTTTGGGCCATATTAAAAAACACAACAGCCTACTAAAAGTAATCCTGGAGGGAAAATACAAGGTAAAAGAGGCAGAGGCAGACCAAGACTAACATGGACGAGTAATATAAAAAGATGGACAAACCAGCCTATGACAACCTGCACCATCAAAGCAAGAGACAGAGCAGAATGGCGCTCCATGGTAGCCAACCTTCACTGCGGAGATGGCACTCGATGATGATGATTATTCGTTATCCGCCCTTAAAAGAGCGTCAAATAGTCGTAGATGAGCTGTGTTGTGGTGTCTTTGCGTCTTTCGACCCGACACCTTCGACATCAGCACGGCATCTCTGGATACCGGGTTGCCGTCTCTCTTCGACTCCTAGTCGCTGGGTCAGACTAAACTGATACTAGAGGCACCGGGAATAGGTGTCGTCGGGAGATGGCTCATGTTCACCGATCCTAGCGAGAGCCATGAGCCGCTGCCAGTTTCTAGCTCTGTTTCTGCCTGGCGTCTTGCCTCCCTCCAAAGTTGCAATTATTCCTTCAACTAAAAATAAGTTACTTTACAACATTCCGAGTTTTTACCCAACCACAGAACAGGTCACCACCAAGATTTCGTTTTCCCCTAGACAAGGAGTGGGAGCCGCGATAGATCAGTGGTTAGTGAACTGGACTACAAAGGACAAGAGGTAGGGTTCGATCCCAATCGACGGCTTCCGGTTCACCCAACCTTTAATGGGTACCGGATTTTTTTTCTGGGAAAGTAAAGGGCGTAATACCGACCACATTACCCCAAAAATCATGTGCCGAAGGTCTGTAAAATGTATGGTCACTAACACCATATTTCCTATACGCCATTTGGCGTGACGGGGGTACTTTACTTTTTACTTTACTAGACAAGGAATGCTTATTTTCTAGAATTATTTGTTGGTTTGTTTGTTTTTTTCCGAACCATGAAATAAATAACTTCCCGGAATTCCGTTTTTTTTTTCCTATGTAAGAAATAGGTAACTGTTTGACTTTTTTTTTCAACCGGAGCGGTCCAGTAAACGTCTAATTTGATCGGTCCCGAGATACATAATTCATAACTAACTTAGAATTAGACTGCCGTCATTGTACATTCAGTTGTTACGATTGTGTTACGATTGTAGACAACGATATTATAAATGTCGGAGATTCAGAGGCCTATGATATGGCGATTTTCGTGTTTAATAGAATGGGATGATAGAGTTTATGTAAACTTTTATGTTAAACAAAGGAATCGATAAGGTTTAAGCCACTACGCTAGTCCTTGCAAAAACAAGGCAAATGTTTGTCATCTTACGTTGTCGGTTACAGCAGGGTTAATTCAGTACCAGTCTAGCCGATAACGTCTGTGATTATATCAGACGATATCAGCGATGAGAAGAAGAGTAACAAAGATATCTACACACACACTTTAGCCATGAAACAGTTAAAATACAACTTTTCTAAATAGTTCTCATAAAAGAGCTAGGATATGTTTGTTTATTGTCGACAAACAATCTACCGGCAAACAAAAATGAACTGTGAGGGAAAGATATCTCGTAATTTCTTTGGCTATCTGTGAGTTTGAAAGAAATGAGGAAGATACTGTGAAATCCATTATTTGACTTGGCAATAAAAAAAGAAAGAGTTCTTAAATGTTATCTAGAGCCAGTCTTAACATATGGATGTGAATCATGGACAACAGAACAAGATGAGTAATAAAAACGTTCTGAAAGAGGCCAAAGCAAAGAGATGGCCAATTTCCAAGATTAGAAAGAAAGAATCATTATTTTTTTGGCCATGTAATGAGAAGGGAACAGCTGGAATATATTGTGATAACTTGGAAAATTGAAGGACGAAGAGATAGAGGAAAAGAAAGAGAAAAGATACCAGACAGCTTAAGAAAATGGCTTGGCAGAAGGTCAACCAACAATAGAGATTATAAATAACTGTCGAGATTGAAAGTTGTGGGAGGCATGATCACCTACGCCAGCAGCATGGTTGTGGATGACCATCAGTGAGTATGCCGTGTTGAGACTGTAATCATTTGAAATGTGACTATCTAGGAAAGTAGAGAAGACAACATACTTGAAATGTGACTATCTAGGAAAGTAGAGAAGACAACATACTTGAAATGTGACTATCTGGAAAGTAGAGAAGACAACATACTTGAAATGTGACTATCTAGGAAAGTAGAGAAGACAACATACTTGAAATGTGACTATCTAGGAAAGTAGAGAAGACAACATACTTGAAATGTGACTATCTAGGAAAGTAGAGAAGACAACATACTTGAAATGTGACTATCTAGAAAGAAGAGAAGACAACATACTTGAAATGTGACTATCTAGGAAAGTAGAGAAGACAACATACTTGAAATGTGACTATCTAGGAAAGTAGAGAAGACAACATACTTGAAATGTGACTATCTAGGAAAGTAGAGAAGACAACATACTTGAAATGTGACTATCTAGGAAAGTAGAGAAGACAACATACTTGAAATGTGACTATCTAGGAAAGTAGAGAAGACAACATACTTGAAATGTGACTATCTAGGAAAGTAGAGAAGACAACATACTTGAAATGTGACTATCTAGGAAAGTAGAGAAGACAACATACTTGAAATGTGACTATCTAGGAAGTAGAGAAGACAACATACTTGAAATGTGACTATCTAGGAAAGTAGAGAAGACAACATACTTGAAATGTGACTATCTAGGAAAGTAGAGAAGACAACATACTTGAAATGTGACTATCTAGGAAAGTAGAGAAGACAACATACTTGAAATGTGACTATCTAGGAAAGTAGAGAAGACAACATACTTGAAATGTGACTATCTAGGAAAGTAGAGAAGACAACATACTTGAAATGTGACTATCTAGGAAAGTAGAGAAGACAACATACTTGAAATGTGACTATCTAGGAAAGTAGAGAAGACAACATACTTGAAATGTGACTATCTAGGAAAGTAGAGAAGACAACATACTTGAAATGTGACTATCTAGGAAAGTAGAGAAGAAAACATACAAGCCCGAACTAGGCTAGGCGGGTGCACAACTATCTGTAGTACGCACACTTCGTTATCTGCTACAGGCCACAGATCACCCGTGGGTTAGCCCAGAGTGCTGTCATGCCAGCGTTAACAAGACCTTCATTAGCAGTTACACAGCAACTATGCTGAGACAAGTACCCTCGAGTCACACACACTGAAACAACATTATTATATGACCGATATGATCTGTACTGGCGGTGCCTTCCCTGACCACGAATTTGCTCCTATTATTTGTATTCATCCTCTACGGTCGCCCATCGACTATGCCTCTCTCGTCCACCTTTGAAGAGAAGCTAATTAAGCGGGACATGAGTTATTCAATGGGAGGTTGACATCTGGTACACTCTTGGAGTGTCAACATGCTAATGGGTCTAAACACTGGCTTGACAGGGGGTCCTCTCTTCGACTACACTGTTGTCTACACATTTTCTAAATTTGTTCGCTTCGGATATTAAATATATTTCTTCATAATTTTGGCAAGCTGATTTCAAATATCATGGAAATTCGCGAAAAACACTCTGAGAGATAAGATCAGAAATGAAGAACTGAAAAAAAAAAAAAAAGGAATAGCCCCCGCCATAGAATATATAAGGAAACAACAGATAAAATGGTTTGGCCACGAGACAAGGCAGCAAGAACAAAACACAACGAGCCTTCAACAAACGTTGTGAGAACACCAGACCCAAGGGTCGACCACGAAAAAGATGGGTCGATGGAATATTAGAAACACTAGGAAACATAACAGCAGCAGAGGCGAACAGAAGAGCAAAAGACCGCAAATTATATCTCCCCTCGACGCTGAAAGGCAGATGAGGAAGGAAAGAAGAAGAAGAAGATGGAAATTCGCCAGTTGCTTTTATTTCCATGATATAAGTAAAGGTTCCCTTCACGCCTTGCTAGGCGTTTGGAAAATATGGTGTTAGTGACCATATTTTTCTATGACCACGGCACATTTTTGGGTGATGTGGTCAGCATCACGCCAGACCACCTTTACTTCCCAGAAAAAATCTCTGGCACCTATTTTTAGAGGCTGGGTGAACCCCGGAGCCCTGTCAGTCCGAAAAAAAAAAACAAATCCGCCACTGCTGGGGATCGACATTTCCATGACATAACGACAACAAAATTACAATAATAAATTACTAATGTGAATAATGCATGTCTCTTCAATGTTCATGAACAAACGTCTTTACACGTGCAGTTAACAAGCTCATTGTATTGATATCCCCAAAATAAAATGAGGGAAAAACAATGCAGTATTTACATTTCAGACAAAATATTTTTTAAAACCAACATTTGTACCTTTTCCATCACAATTCTGTAGCTGTTCGACTCCACCTCGTGTATTTCTTGTATTCAAACCACGAGGTTCCTCCTGTCACTGTACAGCAATAATTGTCATATCCCCCCCCCCCCCAATTATTACGATGTATGTATGCACTTTCTGGCCACGCTTACTAGTCGCTGACAGTTTCCAACCATACGTGTGGTTGGGCCATATCAGATCTTTACAGCTGTCGTCAATCTCCGATCCTTCTTCTTTAGCGCTCACCCATTAGATGGGTGTGTGTGTCTTGCGTCACTAGTTTACGACTAGACGACTCGCGGTATCTGCCACCGTTTCCACATTTAAATGGCGTTAACCGTTCTTTAATGGGCGCAAGTGGGAACAAGGGATCGCCTGTTTATTTATCTCATTACCCAAGAAGGCTCGACATCAGATCTCACTAATCAGGGGGAGTGTAAAGTTATGAAGAAACCATGGAATCGTGAATTATCACGAACCTGGGAGGGGGGCGCTCGGTAGCCTAGTTGGGAAAACCACCCGACTGAGCTACCGACGTTGTTCGGACAACCCGGGTTCGATTTCCGCTTGAAGCCAGTGTGAGTTGTACTCGTGATTGGGAAAAAAAATACCCCCGTGGTTGACCCAGCCGCTGACAGAAATGGGTACCATGGCAGCACTCTGGGAAGGTGAGGAATGCCGCCTCGCATCGTGAGTTTCGATGCTTGAAGCGACACTACCCAGAAGTCCCCGAACACTACTGGATATGCGGCCGAGCACATACGAGTGAAAACTCGCGTGCTAAGACGCCGATTCAAGTCTCGTACTTGACCTTGATCACGAACCTGCAGCCGTACTCAAACCCAGGATCTTATTCTCCTCGACCTTTAGCCCTATCATGATTGGGCGATTATTGGGTTAGAGTTGTCCTCTTGTTGCACTGTCTAAACTCGAAGAAGGGTACCCACAGATGAACAAAACAAAAACGTATGACAACGTTCATAAAGTTAGAAAACCCACACAACAAGTATTGCCGCCCCTTCTCTCTCTCTCACCCTCTCTCCATCAATCATTTTTTATACATCAGACTGTTAAAGAAGTTAAATACCACTCGGAGGCAGCATCGAAATAAGTTACGCTGCAGAGAGAGAGAGAGAGAGAGAGAGATGCCAGATAACTCCGCTATCAACAAGCTGTTATTAACTCTTATCTTCCGAGAGACGCTCCACGTCCAACGTCGACTGTTATTGTATTTACTCTGTTTTTCTGTAGGAGTCAATGTTGCAAACATAAAAACGTAAATCTTAATGTTCTGTTTATGTTGGTTTTATTTGTCTCACGGAAAAATTGTTTACATCGTCAAGTAAACTCAAGACGAGGCTAAGCGTCCTTGAACTAAAGTTGCTGAACTAACTATATTTTAAAGAAGCGTTAAGGTCAAGGTAAAGCGTATAGCCTTGTAATGTTTCCATCTTAAAAAATAGCCTTCTAAAACCAGATTTTATAAATAGTTTCTGTTGTGCGCTATATGGTAATTATGTCTGCTCTGTTCAATCATGGTTTTATAATGACCAGACTGTGTTTAGAAATTATAAAATAACACCCACTTTGGCTTAATATTGTTTAGCACATAGACGAGCTTATATCAGGACAGTGTTAGTTCTGTCATCGTTTATCGTCTTATAATATATGCCATCAGGAATCATTACATGACTTAGGCGATCGTAACTGTCATAAGGGCGATGCCGGTATATGATCGTAACTGCCATAAGGGCGATGCCGGTATATGATCGTAACTGCCATGTGGGCGATGCCGGTATATGATCGTAACTGCCATAAGGGCGATGCTGGTATACGATCGTAAATGCCATAAGAGCGATGCTGGTATACGATCGTAACTGCCATAAGGGCGATGCCGGTATATGATCGTAACTGCCATGTGGGCGATGCCGGTATATGATCGTAACTGCCATGAGGGCGATGCCGGTATATGATCGTAAGTGATATAAGGGCGATGCTGGTATACGATGATCAGAGAAAAGTAACCGCGGGTGTCAACAGTTTGGGGACCGTTGTATTAGAGGGATCGGAGTGTACGGAGATTTTATTTTTATTTAGCGGCATACACACAAACACATTTCTATCGTTTGAATGAGAAAAAATACAGGAGTCAAGAATCTGGCTCTAATGAGTGAGTGAATGGCTGCACTAAAACATACAATACTAACACATATTCATCTATTTACAAACATGGTCACAGAAATGAAACTAACATTTTGATTTTCTATCCCAATTTGGTTTGGGAGAAATAAATAAAAAAGACAGAATGCTTGGTTTGGAGAAAACCATAATGTTGGTAGTTTGCATATGCCAGCGATGTCACGAATGCCTAAATTTGCTTTTCTCACACCGGCAGCTGTGTACACAGGTGCCCCTCGCAGTGCTGGCAGACATTCTCCCACTTAGAGGTGGTCCCTCATTTTGTATCGTAGAAAACTGTTACAGTGAGTAGATTTTCCCCCTTATCAATTTAGTTCGGCCGGAGAAGATTTTTAGCCTACTCTTTCAATTCCCAACTACTAAGAGTTCTTTAACGTGCGCACAGAAAGCACAATGCACTCCCTGGTTCTTGTCGTTATTCGAAAGAGCTAGACATCTCATTACCCGGAGACAGGCGAAAGCAAGAAGAAACAAAGAATTCGATTTTTTTTAAAATGGCAGTGCATGTGGTGGGAATGAAACCCAGGGCCTTCTTTTCCAACGGTCGACGTGTTCGACTAAACCTCCTAGTGCCCAATGTTGTAACGCACTTCATGTTTTTTTTTTTTTTTTGGGGGGGGGAGCCTGAATGTTGGGAAGCAAACAAGTTCTTGTTTTTATGGGGAAAAATTGAATTCTGATCAGATTCCAAACCTAACACGCGAATGTGGACTCGGATCTTGGTCAATTCTGGTTCACTGAACTACATGCAAGCAGTTAGCCATGAGTCGATGACGGCCTTCAGTACAAGTTGTGTGAAACCATACTAGGCGAATGAATTCACAGTCAGTTGTCAAGATAAATATAAACATGATGTCATTTTTGGGTGAAGGGGTCATAAAGAGACGGAAAGGATGGTCCGTTAGGGTGTACAAGACAAGAATTGGCATGCGATGTCGTTGATAATATCCATCCTGCGGTTGGAGAATAATATCAAGGGAGATAGATTTTGTAATCATGATGTTGACAATGACATCAATAGAGCTGCAGAGCTTGCAATATGCGATCAAGACATGAAGTTGACAATGTAGGACATCAACTGGAGCCGGGACCTGAACAACCAACCTGCACCCATTTTCACGTGGTCGCCTAGAAAACAGTCACCCAAATCAGTAAAGATCTACTTCAACATATAACATTGCAATCACGATTCTAAGATAGACCCAGTGAAGTCGAATGCGTCGTGTGAAAGGCGAAACAGAACTACCGCAACTTGAATGCAAACTGCGACATAACGCAACAAACTACCCTACTTTATGGCTAAAAACGACCTGAAAGAAAAGACAGTTACCAGCATTCCAACTTTTCACTGCCCACCTCCCAGCCCTCCTCCCCTAAGATGGCTTTCTCCCAGACCCAAGAAGCAGAATATAAAACCACGCCACTTTCGTGACACTTGATCACGGTGGACAGGTCTTTCCTACACGCACAGACTTGCGCAAGTCTCCCCCCCCCCCCCCTAAGGCGCGTGAGGAATAGTGTGTCATTCAAATTCATTTTCAATGACCAGGGCACATTTTATGAACGATGTGGTCAGTAATACGACAGGACCAATTACTTTCGCACAAATATCGTTAACACCAATTTTCAGAACTCGAAGCTGGGTCGACGGCAAAAGTGATTCGTGATATCTGGGAGAATGAAACCGGAGCCCTAGGGTCAATAATTAGTGCACTGTCCAGCCATCACAGACCTGCGTGAAACACTTCGTCATTAAGACAGCACAGGCCTGTTCAATGATGTTTTACTCAACACTTCGTCATTAAGACAGCACAGGCCTGTTCTATGGTGTTTTACTAAACTACTTCGCCATCAAGACAGCTCAGGCCTGTTCGATGGAGTCAAACTCGCGCTATTTTACGATAACATCTAATTACCACACACCCCGGCCCCTTTCCCCCCGCAGTTTTGCTGTTAGGACCCACATTCTCCCAAAAGTAAATAAAGAAAGATCGACGTGACATGCAAGCGCGGAAGTCTAATTTGGAGGTGGGAAGTTATATTTTACGATTGTTTTTGTCCCACAGAACGGCCCCAGTTTTGTCAAGGTCGCCTCTATGGTTGTTTGCTCTCCAGAAAACTCGTTTAGATTCTACGTGTCTTTCAAAGACAGTTTCCATTTACTGAAATAACTGTTGACAATATATCAAGATTATACATTTCGGATATGACCAAACAGTCCAGTGTCTTAACTACACGCTAAAAAGTAAAGATCCCCGTCAATAGGGAATATGGTGTTAGTGGCCATAATTTTTATAGACCTTCAGCACATGATTTTGGGGTAATGTGGTGGGTATTACGCCCGTGCTGCTTTACTTTCCCAGTAAAAATCAGGTACCCATTTAAAGCTGGGTGAACCCGGAAGCCGTCGGTCAAGATAAAACCGACTTCTTGTCCTTTGTAGTCCAGTTCACTAACCACTGAGCTATGACTAAACGCTAGGGTTAGTAATAATTCATTCCAGGGATGTTTGTGACGCTGTGTCGGCTAAGTTGTGTTTTTTGTCGTGGCTTACAAGCTATTCTATCTGCGTCTTTCAGCCCAATATATCCGATTTCGATACGGTGGCTCCTGGGAGCCAGGTTTGCCTTGACAATTAGATCCCGGCAAGACCAGTTTGTTTCCACGATCAACGAAGGAAGGTGAAGATCACTGATCCAACAGTCAACTAGCAGTCGCTGGCCGCTATTAACTCACGCGGTGCCCGCCGTCTTCATTGGAGAAAACAAAAAAATATCAAATAAAGATACATTATTACTCCTTCACAGCTTTCGCCTGACGACTTTTTCCCCCGCCATCTTTCTTAAAGTGACGTCATGTGGGCGTTGTCATGGCGCGGCGGTTTATAGTAAGTAAGCTGTTATGTATGTATACGTCATTTGGCCCACACATCTAGTCTCAACATAGGGACCGTTGCCTCCCGGTCTTGTCTTCCTCATTGATCCCTACCTCCTTGACTAGACTAATTAGTTGCATCCCACACCACCCAGGTACCACGGACAGGTGAATTTGAACCTTGATCCGAAGTCGCCCTGATCCCGAGGCAAACAATTAGATATGGGTCTAAGAGCACTAATACCAAATACTGTGAGGGGCTATGGAGTATAGTTGCAGAGAACAAGTACAATCAAACATAACATTATCTCTAGCAGTTAAATTAGTGGACAGCCGAGATATGGGTCGATGAATCCTTTCAGTCCAGGTCTGCTTGGCAGCTTGGTTTCTAGATACATTTCAATAACAAATGCCAGATTAACCTTAAATATTACCGAAACTAACAAATCGATGAATGGTGCTACTCTTATTGTGTTAATGGACGCTGTAAGGCACAAGAAGAACAGAGAGTAGGACGACAAACAGACAGACAGGTTGCTCATCCCTTTTCGATCACTTGGCCACAGTGAATAGTTTGTTTTTAGGATCATCGCAGGGTGGTAGAGCAGGGTATTGAGCACTGTTTTTCGTCGATCCTGACGCAGTCAACTATAGGTCGCTGACCACACCCATTCAGGTTCAGTGTGGGAGTCTAGGCCCCCGACTACTAGAACAATGAAGCTGTAGTTACAATAAATATGAATATATATATATATATATATATATATACATGTATATATATATATATATATATATATATACACACACACAAAGAAGATACTCAAAACCCACAAGTGGATATCAAAATAGATGGAATAGACCTGGAGACAGTTCAGAACTACAACTACCTTGGACATACTATAACCAGTGATGGAAAATGTACAACTGAAATAAACAAAAGAATAGGAATGGCAAATAGTAATTTTAATGTCATGAAGAACATACTAACATCAAAACAAATAACACCAGGGCTAAAACTAAGAATAGCAAAATGTTACATCTCAATATTCCTATATGATGCAGAAACATGGACATTACAAAAGAAAACAGAACAGAGAATTGAGGCCTTTGAAATGTGGATATATAGAATAATCATGGAGTAGAAAATACAAGGCAAAAGAGGCAGACCAAGACTAACATGGACGAGTAACATCAAAAGATGGACAAATCAGCCTATGACACCCTGCACCATCAAAGCAAGAGACAGAGCAGAATGGCGCTCCATGGTAGCCAACGTTCGTTGCGGAGAAGGCACTCGATGATGATTGATTGATATATATATATCATCATCATGTGCCAAACTGGTTGGCATAGGCGATCATGTCCTTCCACAATCTTCTATCTACAGTGCATCGTATCAGTTCTGTTGTTGACTGTCGTTTTCCATGCTATGGACACCAAGATATCTAGTATTTTCTCTCTCTGTCGTCCGCGATCACGCTTTCCTTGTATCTTGCCAGTTGTAACCAAGTATTCAACTTTCCTCTTCTCATGATGTGCCCGAAAAACGTTGATTATTTCTTTCTGATGTTTTTTAAGAGCTCCCTTTTTGTGTTGGCCTCTTTGAGAAGTTTCTCATTGGTCTTATTAGCTGTCCAGGGAACTTTCAACATTCTTCTGAGAAATCCCATCTCTGTGGCCTCCAATCGTCTTTTCATGTGTTTGTCTACTGTCCATGATTCGCTTCCATAAGTCAGAATTGGTTCTATATAGCACCGATGAACTCTCTTTCTCACTTCTATTGACATAGATTTGTTGCATAAGATATTTTTATTTTCTGAAATGATATATTGGACTGAGCTATTATATATCTATCTATTGACCTTTCGAGCCGTAGACCAAGATACTCCTCTTAATGAATTTTTGTTCTAGCAGTTTTTCAATTCTTTAAAAGATATTTATCAAATCTCGCCATTTTTCTCTGTTCTGTGCAAGCAGCTCTATCTCATTGAGGGAGCCAATTCCTGCTGCTCTTGCCTCTCTGATCAATGTTCTTCTCAGTGTCTCTCTGGGTCTTCCTCTCTTACCTGTTGTTTCCCACATGAGGGCTTGCTTTGCTATTCAGTTATTATCTCTTCTCATCACATGTCCAACGTATGACCATCGACTTTTCTTTATTACTGAAGATATTAGTGGTTGATTGGCGATTTCTCTAATTTCCTCGTTTGTTTTGAATTCGTTCCACGCTATACCAAATATTTTCCTTAGACATTTATTTTCGAATGCGTTCAACTTTGTTTCTGTCTCTTGTTGTTTTCCAGCTTCAGGAAAACACAAATGAACTATCATCAATAGCCAGAAAAATTGGGCTTGAGATCAATCATGAAAAGACTAAAGTCATGAAAAGCTTAATTCCAACAGACGACAAAATATACATGGAAAACAAACCAGTGGAAGAGATCGATCACTTTATCTATCTTGGAAGTCAAATTGATCGAGAAGGGGATACAAGCAAAGAAATAAGAATCAGAATAGCTAAAGCAGCAAAGTCTTTCAGAAGCATTGAAAAGTTGTGGAAATCAAACTCATCAGCACAAAAACCAAACTTAGACTATTCTAATCAAATGTACTATCAACCCTTACGTATGCGTGTGAAAGCTGGAAAACAACAAGAGATATAGAAACAAAGTTTATCTGACTGCTGATGAGAACTATGTCATCAGCAAAGTCGAGGTCACTGAAAATAACCCAATAACCTAAATTAAACCTAATGTATTATTATTTGTCTCCAGTATAAGGGACAGCTGTCCCAATATTTGGTTTGCCTTGTTACATCGAATGTCTATTTCTTTATCCATTTGTCATCTTTGGAGACGGTTCATCCTATATATATTACCATATACTTGAAATATAAATCATGAACAACCGTTGACATATATTATGGCTTTTTACAGCCCTATAAGGCAATTCGTTTCATTACCACCCTCTACCATTTTTCCGTGCTTCTGTTTTGAATGTATCTACCAATCGTTACGTGAAATAACAAATATAACGCACATTTGTAAAACAGAAAGCAGGGAACACAAAAACTCAACTCAATTTGGTGGCCAGGAAAGCTTGAGACAAGCCGCTAGCGTAACAAGACAGATCCCAAATAAGGCGTGGTTAAAGGACGGACCAACAAAAAAGCAATGAGAAAGAACACGATGGCCGTGTGAGGTTTGCCAGAACTGTTGATAAACAAACCGACGGTTCAATAAATGAATGATTATCACAAGCGCTGTGCGATCTCTCGGTTCATACTCTCTCACTCGAGCAGAATTAAAACAGCCCAACCCACACACGTTTCTCATACGCCAATCAAGCAAATTAAAATCACTGGAAGCTTTGCCCCCCCCCCCCCCCAAAAAAAAAATAATAAACTTCGATCGCTGATGGCGTTCTAAACATTCCCTTTCGTTGAGCTAAGGCAAATCGATTCGATATTGAATGACATCATAAAATAGAGTAATTGAGGAGGGACCTACGCAAAATCAAATTTGAATTACTGTTTGAACAAAATGTTTTTCTGTTGTAAATTCTGGGAGGGCAATAACAAACTCGATATCTGAAATGTTCTATTCCAGGTTGTTTACGTGACACCTTCATTTCAACCTCTGTTGGCACAAAATGTCATGAAATAATACCGCTTGTATGTGTCCCGGTCACACATCGGGAGGGGGTGCTAGTAGCGGCCGCGGTTTGGCTTTTACCTGCAGCAAGTGTATCGGTGAGTGTTGGAGAGATGTGAATATATTTAAATGAACTTTAATTGCATAATGAACCAAAGGAATAAAGCCGTCCACAGCCAATACGTTAAAGGCAGTTCGTTCGACCGCTCTGCCCAGGCAGTTCAATATCTTATGCAAGTCTATTAGTTCAACTGTTCAATATCTTATGCAAGTCTATTAGTTCAACAGTTCAATATCTTATGCAAGTCTATTAGTTCAATATCTTATGCAAGTCTATTAGTTCAACAGTTCAATATCTTATGCAAGTCTATTAGTTCAATATCTTATGCAAGTCTAATAGTTCAACAGTTCAATATCTTATGCAAGTCTATTACTAACGGGTGTATGATAAAAAAAAAAGTGGAGGCGGCCTCTGTACGCATGCAATGGGTAGAGTCATTGCTGAAGTCCAAAATACGTAAGGTCACCTTTGTCTATGTCCCTGGACATGCGGGAGTACGGGGAAATGAAAGAGCGAACAAGTTGGCTAGCTGCGCTGTCGTTGAGGACGGGCGGACATCATCAATGCCCTCCGAGATGTGGGAAGAGCACAGTACATCGACAAACACAGATCCACGTCACTTCTTCGGATGATGGAGATGGGAGTTAAAATGGGCACAGCCAGAAATGAGAAACTTAGTGGCCGTGTAAGAAGACTTATCAACCAACATAGAACTGGAGTCGTCAGTCACTGGACACTGCGGGACTTGCTGAGGAGGGGATCTGAGCACCTATGGACATGTTCGGAGTGCAATGATGATGATGATGACCCGCAAATAACTCAATGATAATGACCCGCAAATAACTCAATGATGATGACCCGCAAATAACTCAATGATGATGACCCGCAAATAACTCATTGACTCAATGATAATGACCTGCAAATATCTCAACGATGATGCCCCGCAAATAACTCAATACTAACGGGTAATCAGTATTAATATAGGTAGGGAAGGAATCCTAAACACGAAAACGAGTAAGGTTTTTTTTTTTTCTGAACATATTGATCAAGTTTATTTGTTGAACATTGAAGCGTTTGGCTTTAACAAAGCCAAACTGTGAACACAAATAGATGGCCGGTGGATGTACATAACAAGCAACAATCTTCGTTGGTCGTAAAATCAACTCTGGCCATATATTAATTAGCGAACCGCCCCTAGCAATAGCACCGTTTCTAGAAACTGAGAGTTACTACAAATATATTTAAATAAACATAGAAACTATAGGAAATGAATACATCCGCTTGAGTGTTTAAGTGCGAAAACTCCCCTGATTTTATTATCATCATTTTACACGCGCGCCCTTCGTCACGTGACAGATTTGTTTGTTTGTGTTCGCCAGTTGTATATCTCTAGCCAAGTCCCAATGAACTGAATTTTGCGCAAAAATCACTTTTTTTTCTAGTTTTTCACACCCATTGCCGTCTGCTCTGGTGTACCTCGCCATACAAGCAGACATTCTCCGACTTTAGAAGCAGTCTAATTGTTGTTGGTGAGAGTTCCAACGTTTTGTTAGATGTTTTTCCTTTTTATATTTTCTGGGCAGCGATCATTTTTTGGTCTGCTCTATTCGACTTCCAAGCGTTCTTTAACGTGCGCAGAATGCACACGGGACCTCCTGTTGTTCGTCGCTTTCCGAGAGAGAGCTAGATATCGAAACTCACTGTCCCCAGACCAGGGGAGGGGTAAAGTCACGGATTAAACAATACTCTGTTTGTATTTGCCACCGCATGTGGTGGGAATCGAACCAAGGACTTTCTTATCCAGAGACCGACGCCCTACCTCTAGACCACACGCCCCCCCCCCCAACAAAAAAATAATCACGTGGCAGATATTGTAGTTGCCAAAGCCTTACCAAACCTCGTGTTAAAAATGTCGAATCAATTCAGAGAGAGCGGTATGTTTACAGCACTCTGAAAACAAAATACAAATAATCAACAACAGAACAATATATGGTCCGAAGCAGGATAGAACCCGCCGTACTCCTTGGCACAGCGCCTTGCCACGAAAAGTGTTCCTAGCGTTAGGCTTCTCGTGGCAAGGCGCTGTGCCAAGGAGTACGGGTTCGATACTGCTTCGAACCATAAATTGTTTTGTTGTTGTTGATTATTTGTCATTGTTTCCGAGTGCTGTAAACATACCTCTTCCTCTGAATTGATTCGCTGTTTATCACCTCGGAAGTTTCCCTCTATAATAATACTCATTTGTTATTATTTGTCTCCTGTTAAAATGTCCCTGGTCATTTCGGGTATATTCTAAACCCGCCGGTGTTATCACAATCTATCAACAAACTACGTATTCCCTCACTTCCGAGCCGCCTCTCGGAGATACTGGCAACACTTTCGTTTCATGTTAATAGTTGGCAACAGTTCTATTTCAGGATGGAAAACAAACAAATTACATTAAATGCAGTTCGATATATTTAGCCGCGAACTGATCACCGGATTTGTCTCACCTCACGAAATCGATAAAACACCAGGCAAGAACATTATAGATGGAACCAACATGCTGCTATCTCTAAAGAATTGAAGGGGAACAGAAAGTGTGAGCAAACAGGACTTAAACTTCTTAGATCTAGCGTAACGGCGCGTGTGTGTATTTACCAAACGTTATCACTTATTTTAACCAAAAAAAGACTAACTGTAAAACATGTAATTATGAGTGAGGTGTCCGTGAAATTGCCACCTGCCTGTAATGTTCCAAGAATGTCAAATTGAGACCGCGTTTTCAATTTGGCGACCGTAACCGTGACGCTATCACATTCCACTCTCTCCCCTTTCCCGGAAGCAGATCGTAAATTACCAAGCCAATAAAAGCCGTTACTCTATTGATTAAATAAAAAATAAAATAAAGAACAAAACCGCAATAAATGAAAATATATTAAAAGCGGGTAACTAGATTTATATTTACAATGTGGATCAACAACAAACAAAACGGCACATTTTAAAAATGTGATCAAGAGAAATATGATTTGTACATTTCCACCTGTTGAGTTACGCCGAATCGCCTGCAGTCGCTGTAAATCACGGCAAGTTACGTTCATTTCACACTCATCTCAGAAAGGATGTCGTCCAAAAAGCGATATCAAACTTGTTAATGTGCGTGAGTGTGAGGAAGAAAGAACGCCATAACTTAGCAATATGCAGTCAACAGGACAGGGTCAGCGCCCACGGCTGATAGAGAGACATCACTTCACATCCAAGTTGGGCTCTCTGTTAAAAGTTAAGTACTAAAACACGACTTAGAGAAGTCGTAGACTAAGGTGGCTGGGTCATGTCAGAAGAATGGCAAACAACAGTATTCATCATCGAGTGCCATCTCCGCAACGAAGGTTCGCTATCATGGAGCGCCATTATGTTCTGTCTCTTGACTTGCTTTGATGGTGCAGATTGTCATAGGCTGATTTGTCCATCTTTTGATGTGTCTCGTCCATGTTAGTCTTGGTCTGCCTCTTTTACCTTGTATTTTCCCCTCCAGGATTACTTTTAGTAATATATATATGAGAATGGTGGGAATTCAACTGCAGGAATGGCAACAACAACAAAAAACCGTACCCACTGAGATCTTATACGAGATTATCGCCAACAGACATTGTGCGTATTGATGATGTGTTTAAATCTTTACTTTCGTAAGCACAAAGAGAAGGTGCGCACGGTGATAATATGAGGCCGATAGATCAAGTGATCAGAAGGGGTCCGGAAACAATCACAAGAACAGCCAGCATTAGACTCCGGAAGGAGGATCCATGTCTCTTGGTATACTGAGGGGTGTCTCCAAGTATACAACGTGAAGTCTGTCTAACGGTGACCGGAAACGACTTCTGTTGGTTAGGTCGACTTCAGTCAGATCAGCGCGCCATTAAAAATGCAACAGAACGATAGTGGCGTAACATGACCTGTCTTGACTGTATCACTGGCTTGGCGACAAAGTCAGCGTGGCTTCAGTGACAATCTGATGCTCCACAAATGACTTTGCAGTTAGGAGAAGAATAAGGGCGAAAAAAGGTGTTGATCCATCATGTAGGAAGGCGTGTAACGGTTTCACTTCCTTGGCACATAATATGAAGTGAACGCAACGCGACCTATATGTAATAAATGCCAGTATGTGTTAGCTTTCATTCAAGTGCTTGCTTGCGTTCGCCCGATGACTAAAGTATTATAGAGTATTCGTAGACTGTAGAATTCCTCTTCGGCGTCCGTCCTTAAAAGGACGTTAAGTGGGGCGTGTCTGCGTTCTGTTGTGGTTTGCAGTATAAACTGTTATATTTGAGCATTTCGGCCCAACACATTCGACGTCAGCACGACATTTTGAGTAGCGGGTTGTCTTCCCTCTTCGATCCCTGCACGCTTGGCCAGACTAGACAGGTTAGTCTGTTACTGGAGGCACCACGGAGAGGTGGAGCAGGGTCTGGATGGTTTTGGTTCACCGATCCTGGCGCAAGCCAGGCGCGCCTCCCAGCACCAGAGCTGGAAGTTTCATTCAATAAAGCATAGAGAATGATGACTCGACTAGGAATACAGCCATAAGCTGGTTGTTATTGTGGATGGTCGAGGTTGGAGGTCAGGTACTGCACCCTCGAGCACGCTCACCCCGTGTAGTACTACCAAGCACATTAGTTATAAAGTGTGTAGGCTTCACATTTCCTTGAATGTGTATCGTCGCCACACAGATAACAATTTTCGTTTTCTGAAGAGGAAAAGTTGACCTCTTCCCATTCATGCTCTTGTTGGCCCGGAGTTTACCAGCGTGGCAAATGAGGTTTACTAAGCGCCCTTCTCTGGTTTGATTAGCCAGGGCATGCTCCCTGGACAGGGGTATGGTAGTGGGTTGATACGCCGTGCAGGCGGCAGTGGACCTGGCACCGGATCCATCTGACGTAAGACCCAGCTGTTCTAGGTACAGTGTACACCCTGAACGATGATTATGTCATAACGATGGTTGAAAGTTGATTCCATTGCACTGAATAAACACAACCGCAAATTGGTTTTAAAAAAAAAAAGAAACAACCGATTCCAGAAGGTTAGCACCCTCGAGCTGTTAATACTGGCAAATGATCATATCTGAACTGCATGACTAGGGTGGCGTTGTCAGGGTGATGATACACTTCAACAAATATAAACTTACACAGAAGGAAGTAACTGCTCTTACTCTAGGCAGCCAGTACACACATAATATGTATAACGATTTTGGGAGTATATGAAAGCTCATAAGGATTGTAGTAAAAGGTATTCTATTATATATCTTGGTATACAAGGGGAAACAAGTGAATAACCAGCAACACTTTGAATGATTATTCAATTAATCATCGTCATCGCCTGTCGGCACGCGACGCGTGTGTAATGTTTTGTTCCCACCACTCACCGCGTGATAACCTGCCGATAGGTCGCCAGTTTGAGAAAGGTTCCCGATATTGAGCTGCGAATAATAAAAAAAAAATGCATTCATAATCCTGTGTGTTACACATGCCGTGATTTGACGATAAAAGGCTTCATGACAACAGATGGAGTCCTATAACAAGTTGACACCAACGAGAGGTCCGGTCAGTTTTAAAACTGTCTCCTGTGTCACCAACCTTCCCACGCTAACACAAGATATGGCGTAACAAACCTTCCACTTGTAGTTTCAGTTTCAATATGAAGAGAAAAGCAAATGTGTACGGCGGTTCTCTGAAATGCCAAAATAACTCCGAGAATTGTCTACATTGACGCCTACAACGATCACGTAACAGTTATGCTGATCGCATTCCTCAAATGACCTTACTAATATCAAATCAGGGGAGGGCTGAATTAACTAAGTCAAATAAGCAGCTATTAAACAGGCACTTACGTCAGCAAGTACGCATACACGACCGCCATACTTTACACACGGTGTGTGAAATGGCGTTTTAATTTCATAATTTAAACCAGTATATGAAGACAAATTACACAGAGATTACCACAGGCGAAACATACTTCCAATATCATTCATTCAATATGGCACATCACATTATCATTAAGTGATATATTTAAAAGGCAACAGAAGTTTCAAATGAACTTAAAGATGTCGACTATTTGTGTAGACCTCCATAATAACAAGTTTAGATGCGAGAATAACCAATGATAACACTTAGAGGAATAATTAGCTGCACTGTTGTTTGTCAGTGATGCTTTCATTTATTTGCTCATTTGTGTCTTTCCTGGAGATAAAACTGAACATAAAATTGAAACCTTTGAAATGTGGATTTATAGAAGAATTGGATGGAAAGAAAAAACAAACGATGAAGTTTTAAAACAACTAAAAATGAAAAGAGAACTACTAAACATAATTAGAACAAGACAAATGAAATTTTTAGGGCAGGTTAAATGACACAACAGCCTACTAAAAGTAATATTGGAAGGGAAAATACAAGGTAAAAGAGGCAGACCAAGACTAACATGGACGAGTAACATCAAAAGATGGACAAGTCAGCCTGCACCATCAAAGCAAGAGACAGAGAGTGGAATGATGCTCCATGGTAGCCAACCTTCGATGCTGAGATGGCACTCAATGATGATGACCATACAGTCAAAGTGATCACAAGAAGCTCCAATTTATTACTATTTAAAAACATTTGTGGTTAAAAAAATTGAATATTGCACCCCCCCCCCCCCAACCAATCTTTGAGCATTTGGTTACGAACATTAACTACTACTAAAATATCATTCAAAAATAAATATTTACTTTAAATTTTACGTTGTGTGTGGCGTCACAAATTGAAACCACTTCTATGATTAAAAAATAAATGGAATGTGCAAAGCTGAGAGCATCATTTATAATCCCTGCCAAGTTTCCAAAATGAAACTAATATGCCACTTTGAGATGAAAACAAACAACCATACCTGAAGTAGTGGAAAGTGCTTTATTAAGACATTTAGCAACTACACTTTATTTAGGTATTATAGGAATGGTTGCAAAATTGAAAAATTACTAAAAACAGGACCTGTTGGTTAACCCAGGTCATTATAAGAAAAGTAAAAGTATATTATACCAAACCAGTAAAAATAATAATTGTTTATTAATCAAGATATCACACTCCCAGTTATGCTGATAGGAAACAAATAAGAAATTGGAACACTGAACTGAAGGGAAAAAAAACATTCCTCATGTCAGTTTATAATTATTTGACATCTGAGAACATAAGATCAACAACAACAAAACAATAATAATGAACATTTACAATTTATGGAGACAAATATTTTATACACAAGCACTAGAATGTTTAAAAAACCACAGGTAAATAGGTGGCTGTTGGGGTCAGGCTCAGTGAAAAAGAGACCATTCAATCTCTAATGAAGGTACCAGATTGGCCATGCATCCAAAATAAAATAAAAAAATACAAACTTGGTACTCACACACACAAAAAAAAAAAAAAGGTAACGGTACAAGACTTGAATCTGTATCTTAGAAGCACATGGGTTTTTACCCACATGTGCTCAGCTGCCTATCCAGAAGTGTTCGGAGGCTCCTGACCAGTGTTGCTTCAAGCATTGTAACTTGTGAGCGAGACGCCCATTCCTCACCTTCCAGAGTATGAACCCTGGTACCCATTTCTACCAGTAGCTGGGACAACTGGGAACGGGAGGGGGGGGGGGGGGGGGGGGGGGGGGGGGTTTATCTTTTTTTTTTCAAATACACGACGAATACAATTCATACTACAACCAGCGGGAATTGGATATAGGTTGTCCAAACAGCAGTAGCTTAGTGAGGTGGTTTTCCCTCCCAACCAGACTACTGTGTCCCTTCAAAAAAGACCAGTAGAACAAATATTAAAATTGGTTTAAACTACAGCACTTTGCAATTGCAACAGGTCCTTTTTGGAATCCCCAGGGGAAAAGACAAAGTGGAAGACCAAGGAATTCTTGGAGAAGACAGATAGAAACAGAGATGAAGATGATGGGGAAGACATGGAATGATCTTAAAAGAATGGCAAAAAACAGAACGACTTGGAAAGTGTTTGTTGAAGACCTATGCTCCACTGGGAGCTAAAAAGGTAGAAGAAGAAGAAGACTATGCAATTGCATTATTGTGAAATTTGGCCCATTACATGCTATTAAGAAATGACATTGCCAAACAACAAATGTCAATGCAAAGAACAAACAACAAAACCAATTGTATACATCACAACTGGCTCCAGAGACAACCCCTTATTACTATTCTTTTATTGTTGTTTCAGGCCCATATAACTCAAAACACCTAACTTCAGCATATTTCTAGATACCAGGCTTCCTTTTTCAACACCAACCTGCTTGGCCAGACCGGGTAATCTGTTTCTAGGTTCACCAAGGAGAAGTGGAGTAGGATCTTTATCAGCTATGGTCCACTGATTTCTGATACAAACAATTAGCCATGTGTCACCAACTGGTTTCGGTCCAGGTGCTCTTGGACCAGAAATATGTTCATCAGCAAATATTTTCAATGAATAGAAACAGAACAGTTGAGCATAATTCAAATTGTTGAATTGGAATAGAATCAGTTATATGAAAGCCGTCACAACCTGCCCTACACAATTTGTTGATCATTACAATAGTTTGTACAAAATCTGACTTTGACATTTTTACACAGCGTTCATTTTTTTTTAAAAAAGCAATACAATTAATTTTGAGATATAGCAAATACCGGAAGTTATTTTGGAATGATAAAGAACACTGAAGGATATAGAGAAATTGCATGAAAGGTAAAACAAGACTTAACATCATCAATAACTACATGGTTGCTTCGCATTTAAATACTGATGTTTAATACTACAGTCAGGCATGTCATAAAGTAAACAAAACTGGGGTTCAGCACGTTCTATGAGTAATGTAGTCAGCAGCATGTTAGGATATCCTACGTTCCAAATAAATATTCTCTGGTAACCATTTTCTGAAGCTGGATGAATCCAGAAGCATGGTTCAGGGTGGGGAAAACTTCAGCATCACAACAAGATCCAGCCTGCCGAAGATGGAGTGTGTCAGCCATGGCACAGGTTTAGAGGAAAAAATCAGGACACAAACACATATGTAAGTACTAATCAAATGACCAACTCATCATGTGTCATGATGATGTTCTTACCCCTCCAGCACGAAACAGGAGAAAGAGCCAAATGTGCATAATCACAATACTTTAATGTTGAAGAAGAAGAACCCAAAAGCCTTACCAGTTACACAAAAATTGTTTCCACATGTTGAAAAAAACCTGGCCTCTTCTGGTCAATGCAAGTGTACTAAGCACACAGCCACTGTGACTTCTCAAGCACATCATATCAAATCACAAAATTAATATCAAGAAAATGCCTAATGAGTATCTATCTATTGTCCTTTTGAGCCGAAGACGGCACATAGGGCAGAACCACAATCTCAAAAACAGAAACCTTGCGTGCCATCTGTTTCCATAACAATACTTTTACAATGACAGCTTGTCAAGCCATCGATAAACCTCCTTAGTTGCCTCTTACGACATGCTTGGAAGGACATAGTGCCACTATTCTTTACTCATAATGAGGCCCCAGTAACACACAGGAAAGGAGTATACCTAAAGAAAAGAAAGTCTGATAAGGAAAACTTATTAGTCTAAAAAGATAGAGATAAAGGAAAACTTATTAGTCTAAAAAGATAGCTTTAATATGATGGAAAGTTCAAACTATAAACAAATGTTGCCTGCCAGAAAGGTCAGAGAAGATCAAAGGCTAAGGTGAGAGTCTGAAATCATCGCATACAAAAGAGGTTGGGACAAAATCCAGCACTACTGAATATATGTACAATGAAGAAACGATAACCATTGAACTGTTGAGCTAAAAAGTCAACAAACTAACCAAGTGACTACTTCCACACATTGATAAACATTTGACAAATTTCTGCCAGTGGATACGCAGAAATATTCTATCTATTTATCTAATGACCTTTCGAGCCGTAGCTGGCCCATAGGGCATAGACCCAGATACTTCCTGCTGAAATATTACTGTCAGTTTAAATTTATATTTTTAAAAACATTAATCCACAAATACACCAGTCATCACAATAGAGTGATTTAAACAAAAATATATAATCACAATATAAATTATGTATGTATTTAAATTACACTTAGAATTTAATATGAGTGAGCTGGGTTTTTTCCCCCTTCTTTTTTTATAATGGTGGTGTAGGGTAATTTAATTGATCAATTACAAATTACTGTAAGCAAAAAATCTCATTTATTATAATAATTACAAAACTACAGAGAAATTAACAGTGAATGCAAAATGATACCAGAGTTGTAACATTATAGACAAAAACAAAAAAAAGGGAGTATTACTGTATTAAAACTTCAGATGACACATAACAGTATAAAAAATTAAATTATAATTATTATAAGTCACAAGTGAATCATTAATTGAAAGCTAAATTTCTACTGTGTAGTGTACTAGCTACCAATCATATTCAATGAGTTATTTATTCTTTGTTTCTATATTTCCTAGTTAAACCGTTTTACTCAGATTCAAATCACTTGTCACCTTGTGACTTTGATCAAGGGATATAGCATCTGGTTACAAAGTCTAGATCACACATTCACAGTCTAAGTCTTCTGACAGTCTCAGCCACTGTCTTTTCATTTGATGTTTCTGCTTGCCTCCTATATAATAAAGTGTCTTGATTTGATGATCTATACTAGAAGTCGATGTCTATTGTTAGTATTATCTAATCTATATAATAATAATACAAATAATACTTATAATTCTTCTTTTCTATATTATAATACACTGTATATACAGTTATATCAAAAAATGGTTGGCTGGGACAGTTATATAAAACAATAAATTTTTTGTAAAGTATAATATACATAATGAAATTGATACATATTTAATTAATTTGATGATAGAATTAATAGACTAATAGAGGTTCAACTACTACTGCTTAAATCACTGTAGATGGTAGTGTTTTGTGTGTTGTCAACAATTTTTAAATATGAGAACTGTGAACACCATCATAGAACTACAAGAATATTAATATTTAATTACAACTGAACTGTTCATAACTATTATAAATGTATTATTGTAATTATAAACGATTTAAACTGAGATTTTAGGCTTCTGCTGATTTAGCAATTTCCACACAGTCACATCACTGTGATAAGAATAGAATTGTTAGATTGTTGCATTTGGTTACGCAACAATTCTGAAAACTGAACGACCATAAAATAAATCAAGTCAAGTCCTCTTTAAATTTATATAAACAAATTGTTTGTTTACACAACATAGAATAACAGTTGAACAAATCGCTAAATAAATAAGAAGCAGTTTTCACTTTCAAATCGTCCAACAAATTCATTCACTTGATCTGGTTTTAATAATTCAGTTTCAGTGACAGGAAAAAGTAGCAAACTTAGCACTTACCCAACAATTCCTCGTCCGTATATTTTACTCGGTCTTCTCCAAGGTGTAAGGCCCCCATTCTTTAAAATGTCTACATTTGAATAAAAGTTTAATCCAAACGTACAAGCACGGTTTTCACTTCGCTTTCTTTTTGAAGTAACAACTGCTTATTATGTACTGTTGTGTCGGTCGACCCGTCTAAAATAGGAATATAATCTTTCAGTTCTGACGACGTTGATCCTACTAACAGCATGTTGTCCAGACTGTTTGAGTTTCCCAAATTCGCGACCATAACTCATGAGCTAATCCTAGATGTTCGGGCGGATACCAAGCAATTCTTGGATCCATAAAAATGGTAGTTTGAGAAAATAAATTGTCTTGTTCAGCAGTAGAAGAGTTTCACGTCCAAAAAGCAACTCACAAACGAAAGTCTGGGAAGGAAGTTCAAAATGTCTTATTTTTGTCACAGTCTTGTGTGCGCATGCGTGAACTGACGAAGATTATGCTTCCGATCATACTCGGTTGTTTCCGGAGCATTGTTTATCTATCAACTTTAACATTGGTTTATTAACCGTATTAATTAACTGCATCCAGGGCTGTTTTTTTCAGCAGTAACTGGTGGTGACGCGTTCCCTTAAACGTTTAGGGCTTTGTAACAGTCACACAACTACATAACTCTATGGCTTTTTGTCTTTATTTCAATTTTGTAAATATATATTTAAAATGTAAGATCTGGCTTGTCGCAGGAGCTACTGAGTTAAGTGCTCTGTGCACACCGTGAGCTGTGTGCTCATCCGTTTTGATCATGTTTCGATATTCCAATTGCTTACGACGAATGATGATATCGTATGACAGGGAACAGTTGGCTGTGTTCACTTTCTGTGCAGTTTCGCCTTATGTCTTTTGGCGTGTGCTGAGACTGCTATGATGGGGACTACAGCTACCTTTCTTTGTTTGGGAGATGAGATAGTAATTTGGATGATTCCACTGGCATGGGCAGTTGAGCAATTATGGATTTTAATTCGTTTGCAGTGATACCGGGGCCTTCCATAACCATATATTATAAACAAAAAGAATATGAATAACAAAAAATAATGTTAACGCCATGAAAAAATGCACTAACATCAACATAAATAACACCAGAGCCAAAAGTAAGAATAACACAATGTTATATCTTCTCAACATTCCTGTATTGTGCAGACGCATGGCCATTAGCATAAGACAAGAAAAAAAATTGGATGACAAGAAAAGAGAACAAATGTTGCGTTCGCCAGCTTTCAACTCTGACGAAGTCCCTAGAGACTAGGAACTGAATTTTGCGTGTTAATGCATTTTTCCCTGGCAGCCGTGTGCACAGGGGTCCCTTGCCGCACAGGCAGATAACTCCGACATCGGAGGTACTCATGTTTTTTTTTCGTCGATGAGTAATTGACGTTTCAAGCCGGGCCTCGCTGCTGAGACCAGGGGTGGTTGCCGCAGAGAGAAATAATCATAAATAAAAATCCCAACCGGTGTAACCGAGATTTGAACCCACAACCTCTCTGTCTGTCCCGAGACCAACCAGTCCCCCATGGACTTGGAATATGCGAAAACTGCAACAAGGAACACTTTTCATGCAGCGCCTGCAATGGTTCCTGCCGCCTATCCACCATATACCAGAAGTTCACGTCCTCCCGAAAGCGATGATCGTCATATTTCTTTACAAATGATGAAGTCTTTAAACAAATAAAGATTTTTAAAAAGTAAAAAACACAATGCAAACAAGGCAAATGGGACTTTTGGGCATGTTAAAAGATAGAGCAGCCTACTAAAAGTAATCTTGGAAGGAAAACAAAAGGTAAAAGAGGACAAAAAGATGGACAAGTCAGCCAATGACAATCTGCACAATCAAAACAAAAGACAGAGTGGAATTGTGTTCCATGGTAGCCAACCAACGATGCGGAGACGGCACTCAGTGATGATGATGATGATGATGATGATGATGAAATATATTTTTAATGTAGTGGTATAATCATGTGCCATACCAGTTGCCGTAGGCGATCATGTCTTTCCACAATTTTCTATCCACAGTGCATCGTATCAATTCTGTTGTTGACTGTTTTCCAAGCTATCTAGTGTCTTTTCTCTTTGTCGTCCGCGATCTTTCTTTTCCTGTATTTTGCCATCTGTAACCAAGTATTCCAACTTTCCTCTTCTCATGATGGGCCTGAAAAATGTTCATTGCTTCTTTCTGATGTTTTTTAGGACCTCCCTTTTTGCGTTGGCTTCTTTGAGAATGTTCTCGTTGGTCTTTTTAGCTGTCCAGCGAAATTTCAACATACTTTTGAGAAATCCCATCTCTGAGGCCTCTAATTCGTTTTTTCATTTGTTTGTCTACTGTCCATGATTCGCTTCCATAGGTCAGAATTGGTTCTATATATCATCAATGAACTTTCTTTCTCACTTCTATTGACATAGACTTGTTGCATAAGACATTTTTCATTTTCTAAAATCTTATTTTGGCCTGAGCTATTCTACTTTTTAGTTCTGTTGTGCATCTTCCATCTGATGTTATTATTGTGCCTAAGTATTTGAAATGTTGCACTTGCTTCAGATGTGTCCTGTTTGTTGTTATGCCGCATGATGGTAATGATTATTTCTTCGACATGACCATTACTTCTGTTTTCTTACTATTCAGACTGAGACCCTTCTTGTTTCTTTCTTTTATTATTATGTCTATCATTTCTTGTAGCTCATTCTTCGTCTCTGCTATTAAGACTGTGTCGTTCGCATATCGTAAATTGTTAGGAGATTCTCATTACAATTATATTTATTGCAGCTTCGCATTTGATAGCTCAGTGGTTAGTGAACTGGACTGCAAAGGACAAGAGGAAGTGTTCGATCCCAACCGACGATCTCCGGTTCACCCAGCCTTTAATGGGTACCTGATTTTTTTTCTGGGAAAGTAAAGCTGCACGGGCGTAATATTACTCCAAACACATTACCTCAAAAATCATTTGCCGAAGATCTGTGAAATTTATGGTCATAACACCATATTCCCTATATGCCACGTGGCGTAAATGGGGTACTTTACTTTTTTATAGCTTCGCTTTTGTTATGCATTTCTTAGCTTTGACCCTATCGCAAATTGTTTATGCTGTTACCGTTGACTTCAATTCCTGTTCTTGTTTTGTGAGAGATTTACAAAGTTTTAAAAGCGTTGCTCTCCTGAAAGTGAGAGAGAGAATGAGAGAGGCAGATCAGACCATTATTTTCCTACTTTGCGCCCACACTGTTATTTGTCATTGATACTTTAGTTCATGTGTGCCTTTCGGGAAAGATAACATGTACACACGTCTTCTATACCTCTTTCCGTATGGAAGCTTTTTATCAATGCACTGGAAGAGATTTTAGAGACAAAAATTTTTCATGGTTTAATTAAGAATTAATCTACATATTTATATTTATCTAACATATAACATATTAAATATTAATTTGTAGATAATTGAACAAGGTACTAGACTTCACCAATATCAAAATGATACAAGACATGTAAAAAGAATATGATTTGTTGATGGTTCACACTGATCAAATTGAGAGTGACGCACTGTGCGGCGAAACGTACGGGAAAAGTTAAACATTCAAAGTGATTAGAAGAATCTGCATTTACATCGTTAAACGTGAGGGTTTAGAAGTTGGTGGCTGCATCTTCCGAAACTCTCATCATCAATTTAATCTTCATCCCAACGTTGTGCTACCAATGCCAGACCTAGACTCTACAATACAATCATCATCCCAACGTTGTGCTACCAATGCCAGTCCTAGATTCTACAATACAATCATCATCCCAACGTTGTGCTACCAATGCCAGACCTAGACTCTACAATACAATCATCATCCCAACGTTGTGCTACCAATGCCAGTCCTAGATTCTACAATACAATCATCATCCCAACGTTGTGCTACCAATGCCAGACCTAGACTCTACAATACAATCGTCATCCCAACGTTGTGCTACCAATGCCAGTCCTAGACTCTACAATACAATCATCATCCCAACGTTGTGCTACCAATGCCAAACCTAGACTCTACAATACAATCTTCATCCCAACGTTGTGCTACCAATGCCAGTCCTAGACTCTACAATACAATCGTCACCCCAACGTTGTGCTACCAATGCCAGTCCTAGACTCTACAATACAATCATCATCCCAACGTTGTGCTACCAATGCCAGACCTAGACTCTACAGTACAGTCTTCATCCCAACGTTGTGCTACCAATGCCAGTCCTAGACTCTACAATACAATCTTCATCCCAACGTTGTGCTACCAATGCCAGACATGGACCCTAGATGCAAGAACAATAAGAAAAATAACATCTACAGAGATGGAATATGTTAGACGAATGACAGGAAACAGTCTGAGAGATAAGATCAGAAATGAAGAACTGAGGAAAAAAGCTAGGAATATCCCCCGCCATAGAATATATAAGGAAACAACAGATGAAATGGGTTGGCCACATGACAAGGCAGAAAGAACAAAACACAACACAACGAGCTTTCAACAAACGTTGTGAGAACACCAGACCCAAGGGTCGACCACGAAAAAGATGGGTCGATGGAATATTAGAAGCACTAGGAAACATAACAGCAGCAGAGGCGAACAAAAGAGCAAAAGACCGCAAATTATATCTCCCCTCGACGCTGAAAGGCAAATGAGGAAAGAAGAAGAAGAAGAAACTCTCAAATTTGTCAATATTTGATCTTTTAATTCATCATCATCATCATGTGACATACCGGTTGGCGTAGGTGATCATGTCCCTCCACAATCTTCTATCTACAGTGCATCGTATCAGTTCTGTTGTTGACTGTTTTCCATGCCATGACACCAAGCTATCCAGTATTTTCTCTCTTTGTCGTCTTGATCTTTTAATTACGAGCATTAATAACTAAAATATTACTTCATTTTAAAATATTGATTTTTTAATTGCAACCAAAAAAACAACGTTATATTTTGTGTGTGTTGTCACAAGATAAAAGCACTTCCATAGAAAATCAACTCTAAGAACAAGAGGGTTGTCCTGGGATCATGATATCTTCATTCTTGACGCTGCAACACTTCCCATATTCAAATTAAAATGCCACTTTGAGATGAAAACGAACAGCCGTGCCCAACACGCAGTATTTACTTGAGCAGAATACACAATAACAATTATCAGCATCAAGTACCAAGCCTGCTGGCGTAGGTGATCATGCCTCTCCACAACTTTCGGTCACGACAGTTATTTATCATTTATGTTGTTGACCTTCTGCCAAGCCATTCTCCTAAGCTGTCTGGTATCTTTTCTCTTTGCTTCCCTCTATCTCTTCCTCCCTCACTTTTCCTAGTTGTTACAATATATTCCAATTGTTCTCTTCTCATTACATGGCCAAAAAATGATGATTGTTTCGTCCTAATATTGGAAATTAGCTCTCTTTTTGCTTTGACCTCTTTCAGAACATTTTTATTACTCTTCTTAGCTGTCCATGGTATTCTCAACATTCTTCTGTAAAACCACATTTCTACAGATTCCAGTGATTTTCTTGTCTCTTGTCCTATTGTCCATGATTCACATCCATATGTTAAGACTGGCTCTACATAACATTTAAGAACTCCTTTTCTTATTTCTATTGTCAAAAATGGATTGCATACAATAACAATAAACATCCGATTATCAGCTGTGTAAATATACTTAGGGGCCTCGGTGGCTGAGTGGTTAGTGTTCTCGCCTCGGTGGCTGAGTGGTTAGTGTGCTCGCCTCGGTGGCTGAGTGGTTAGTGTGCTCGCCTCGGTGACTGAGTGGTTAGTGTGTTCGCTTCTTAACCAGAAGGGTCCGGGTTCGATCGCCAGCAGTGGCGGATTTTTTTCGGACTGACAAGGCTCCGGGGTTCACCCAGCCTCTAAAAATGGGTACCAGAGATTGTTCTGGGAAGTAAATCGTCCTGGCGTGATGCCGACCACATCACCCAAAATGTGCCGTGGTCATAGAAAAATATGGTCACTTACACCATATTCCCCATACGCCTAGCAAGTCATGAAGGGTACCTAACATTTCCGGCGCTTGGTGATGATAGTTGTGTCTTACCCGAGTCCTGATAAATGCTACGGTCTGAAGAAACTAAAGATCCCATCCATATGTTACGCCTGGCTATATTGTCAAAAATGGATTGCACAGTATCTTCCTCGTTTTTTGGAAAGCTGCTTTTGCCTGCAATATTCTGCATCTCACCTCTATTGTACATCTACCATCTTATTCTAACACTGTTCCCAGATATGTACATTCATTTACATGTTTTAATATTGTTTCACGTGAATTTTGTGTGCATTAATGTGATGTCTCTTTCTTTATTGTTACCATTACTTCTGTCTTTTTGCTATTGAGTCCTTAAGTTTAGCTTTCCTTCACTATAATGTCTAACATTTCTTGTTACTCATTTTCACTCTTAGCGATTAAAACTGTATCATCAGCATAAAAAAGTACCCCCGTCATGCCAAGTGGCGTATAGGGAAATATGGTGTTAGTGACCTTATATTTTACAGACCTTCAGAGCATGATTTTTGGGGTAATATGGTCTTTATTACGCCCGTGCTGCTTTACTTTCCCAGAAAAAAATCCGGTACCCATGGGCTGGGTGAAACCTGAAGCCGTCGGTTAAGATCGAACCCTACCCCTTCTCCTTTGTAATCCAGTTCACTAACCACTGAGCTATCGCGGCTCCTTGAAGAATAGATAGCTAGCAATGAATTCCCGTATCATCAGCATACCTGAGGTTATTTATATTATGACCTCCAATTGTTTTTCCAGGCATGTCCGCATGGATCTTAAAATAATCTCACTATAAATATTAAACACATCTGGTGGCAGCACACAACCTTGCCTTGACTCTTAAACAGCAATTACGTATTCCAATCAAGATCTAGCAGTATTTTAAACTTGTGGCCCTACAACCATAAAAAGCTGGTTTTATTTATTTAATATTTATATATTTTATTTCTGCGCTAATCTCAGTTATGAGTAGCTGACTGTTTAGTGCCCCGGTTGCTTTTTGCGTCTTTTGTCCTTTTGTGACGTATAGTAGAAGAAAACAGAACATAAAATTGAAGCCTTTGAAATGTGGATATATAGAAGAATAGGTAGAATTGGATGGAAAGAAAAGAAAACAAACGATGAAGTTTTAAAACAACAAAAATTAAAAGAGAACTACTAAACATAATTAGAACAAGACAAATGAAATTTTGGGGGCATGTTAAAAGACACAACAGCCTAATAAAAGTAATATTGGAAGGGAAAATACAAGGTAAAAGAGGCAGAGAAAGACCAAGACTAACGTGGACGAGTAACATCAAAAGATGGACAAGTCAGCCTATGACAATCTACACCATCAAAGCAAGAGACAGAGTGGAATGGCGCTCCATGGTAGCCAACCTTCGATGCGGAGACGGGACTAAATGATGATGATGATGATGACGTATAGCAACAAGCTGGCAGTAGAAACAGATTAAATATACAGTAAAGTAATAACCAATGTCAGAATACTGGCGAAATGATACCACTACTGGCCAAAGAAGAAGTCACACTAAAGAGTCCCCTTCAATACATTTTCAACCCATAATTGTGACGCCAATGGCAAAACTTACACGGTATCCTATAACAAACAAGAATAAACATGTGTTAGACGCATGGTGGGAGTCAGATTGAGAGAGGACAAATGAAAGTGAAAAGCTAAGACGACGAACCCCAACGAAATAGCATAAGTATATACATATATATGTAAACAACATATGGCTTGGTCACGTGACAAGACAAAAACGGCTAAATCCGACCCAAGCAACTATCAATATTCATCATCATGTGCCATACCGGTTGGCGAAAGCGATCATGTCCTTCCACAGTTTTATATCCACAGTGCATCGTAACAATTCTGTTGTTGACTGTTTTCCATGCGATGGCACCAAACTATCTAGTATCTTCTTTCTTTGTCGCCCGCGATCTCTCTTTCCCTGTATTTTGCAAGTTGTAACCAAGCATTCCAACAACTACCAATAAATGATAGTTTAAAAAAACAACTGACAGAAAGATTGCTACTTGGGAATCGATCGTCAGCTGTGAAGGCTAAACCCTAAATATCGACTAGAATAACACAAGCTACAGCGGCCCTTACAAGGCTAAACCTTATTGAGAAAAATACGAACTTCGCTCTTAGCTTTAAAATTCGGCAAATACGCAGCCTTGTTTGTATCAACTTTCTGATACGTTGAGAAATATGGACGCTCACAGCATAGTAAAGGAGCCACGATAGCTCAGTGGCTAGTGAACTGGACTACAAAGGACAAGGGGTAGGGTTCGATCCCAACCGACGTCTTCCGGGTTCACCCAGCCTTATATGGGTACCGGATTTTTTTCTGGGAAAGTAAAAGCAGCACGGGCGTAATACCGACCACATTACCCCAAAAATCATGCCCTGAAGGTCTGTAAAATATAGGGTCACTAACACCATATTTCCCTATAAGCCACTTGGCGTGACGGGGGTACTTTACTTTTTACTTTTTTACAGCATAGTGAAAAAAGTAAAGGTTCCCTTCACGCCTTGCTAGGCTTACGGGAAATATGGTGTTAGTGACCATATTCTTCTACAACCACGGCGCATTTTTGGGTGATGTGATCGGTATCACGCCAGGCCGCCTTTACTTCCCAGAAAAAATCTCTGGTACCCATTTTTAGATCCTGAATGAACCCCCGCAGCCTTGTCAGTCCAAAAAAAAAATCCGCCACTGCTGGGGATCGAACTCGGACCCTTCACAGCATAACTACAGAGGAAAATACAAGATATGGAGAAGTTGTTTGTGTTGGCCAGTTTTATGTCTCTAGCGAACTTCCGAGGGAATGAATGATGCGTGTACATCACTTTTCCTATTTTTCACACTTCCAGCCGTGTGCTCAGGTGTCCCACGCCCTATAGGCAGATATTCTCCGTCTTCAAATGTCACTCATATTTTTATCATCGAGAGTCTTAACGTTTAAAATTTTCCCATTAATTTTGCCTGGGCTGAGACCATTTGTTTGGCCTACTCTTTTCGATTTCCAACTGCCAAGGGTTCTTTAACATGTGCAGAGTGTACACGAGATCTCCAATTTTTCGCATTTTCCCGAGAGGGCTAGACATTGGATCTCACTACCCGGAGACAAGGGGAGAATCAGCCATGGATTCGATTTCATTTATTTATTTTATTTTCCACCGGCTGTGATGGGAATCGAACTCGAGAATTTATTGTCTAGAGACCGACGTCTTACCTCTAGACCACTCAATCCCTCCCAAGATAAGGAGATGAAATGTTACCGTAAGATTTGGGCATCTCTTATTTATATCGTATCACAAATGTTAACGTAAGATTTGGGCATCTCTTATTTATATCGTATCACAAATGTTAACGTAAGATTTGGGCATCTCTTATTTATATCGTATCATAAATGTTAACGTAAGATTTGGGCATCTCTTATTTATATCGTATCACAAATGTTAACGTAAGATTTGGACATCTCTTACTTAGATCGTATCACAAATGTTACCGTAAGATTTTTGACATCTCTTACATAGATCCAACCTTAAAAGGGTACTGGATTTTCTTCTGGGAAAGTAAGGCAGCGCGGGCGTAATACCGACCACATTACCCCAAAAATCATGTGCTGAAGGTCTGTAAAATATAGGGTCACTAACACCATGTTTCCCTATACGCCACTTGGCGTGACGGGGGTACTTTACTTTTTTTTTCTTACTTAGATCGTATCACAAATGTTACGGTAAGATTTGGGCATCTCTTACTTAGATCGTATCACAAATGTTACGGTAAGATTTGGGCATCTCTTACTTAGATCGTATCACAAATGTTTCCGTAAGATTTTGGCATCTCTTACTTAGATCGTACCACAAATGTTACGGTAAGATTTGGGCATCTCTTACTTAGACCGTATCTCAAATGTTTCCGTAAGATTTTGGCATCTCTTACTTAGACCGTATCACAAATGTTACGGTAAGATTTGGGCATCTCTTACTTAGAGCGTATCTCAAACGATAAAAGTTCGCAAGTGGATGCAAAAAGTAATCGGAGTACATGATAATCTCTTGCCTACAGTTATAGTTAGTCGAAGGCCCCGGTATCACTACAAATAAATGAATATCCGAGTGAATGGCTCAACCGCCCGTGCGAGTGGAATCATCAGAATTAATATCTAATCGAATATCCAAGCAAAGAAAGGCTATTGTGAAGAAACGGGAAATAACATTGCTTGGCCACGTGATCTTGATTGTCTGGCTTATCAAAGACCATTCTGCGTGGAACTGTGAAAGAAGCGAGAAGGAGATAAGTCAGAGAAAGAGATGGGAAATAACCTCAAAGAATTGACAGGCAACTGCTCATGGAGTTCTCAAAGAACGACTGAAGATAAAAAGAAATGGAAATGATTGACTAAGTCTGTCATTGGTGCCCCAACGACGCACATAAGAGGGTTGACTAAGTCTGTCATTGGTGCCCCAACGACGCACATAAGAGGGTTGACTAAGTCTGTCATTAGTGCCCCAACGACGCACATAAGAGGGTTGACTAAGTCTGTCATTGGTGCCCCAACGACGCACATAAGAGGGTTGACTAAGTCTGTCATTGGTGCCCCAACGACGCACATAAGAGGGTTGACTAAGTCTGTCATTGGTGCCCCAACGACGCACATAAGAGGGTTGACTAAGTCTGTCATTGGTGCCCCAACGACGCACATAAGAGGGTTGACTAAGTCTGTCATTAGTGCCCCAACGACGCACATAAGAGGGTTGACTAAGTCTGTCATTGGTGCCCCAACGACGCACATAAGAGGGTTGACTAAGTCTGTCATTAGTGCCCCAACGACGCACATAAGAGGGTGACTAAGTCTGTCATTGGTGCCCCAACGACGCACATAAGAGGGTTGACAAAGTCTGTCATTGGTGCCCCAACGACGCACATAAGAGGGTTGACTAAGTCTGTCATTAGTGCCCCAACGACGCACATAAGAGGGTTGACTAAGTCTGTCATTGGTGCCCCAACGACGCACATAAGAGGGTTGACTAAGTCTGTCATTGGTGCCCCAACGACGCACATAAGAGGGTTGACTAAGTCTGTCATTGGTGCCCCAACGATGCACATAAGAGGGTTGACTAAGTCTGTCATTGGTGCCCCAACGACGCACATAAGAGGGTTGACTAAGTCTGTCATTGGTGCCCCAACGACGCACATAAGAGGGTTGACTAAGTCTGTCATTGGTGCCCCAACGACGCACATAAGAGGGTTGACTAAGTCTGTCATTGGTGCCCCAACGACGCACATAAGAGGGTTGACTAAGTCTGTCATTGGTGCCCCAACGACGCACATAAGAGGGTTGACTAAGTCTGTCATTGGTGCCCCAACGATGCACATAAGAGGGTTGACTAAGTCTGTCATTGGTGCCCCAACGACGCACATAAGAGGGTTGACTAAGTCTGTCATTGGTGCCCCAACGATGCACATAAGAGGGTTGACTAAGTCTGTCATTGGTGCCCCAACGACGCACATAAGAGGGTTGACTAAGTCTGTCATTGGTGCCCCAACGACGCACATAAGAGGGTTGACTAAGTCTGTCATTGGTGCCCCAACGACGCACATAAGAGGGTTGACTAAGTCTGTCATATCATTAGTGCCCCAACGACGCACATAAGAGGGTTGACTAAGTCTGTCATTAGTGCCCCAACGACGCACATAAGAGGGTTGACTAAGTCTGTCATTGGTGCCCCAACGACGCACATAAGAGGGTTGACTAAGTCTGTCATTGGTGCCCCAACGACGCACATAAGAGGGTTGACTAAGTCTGTCATTGGTGCCCCAACGACGCACATAAGAGGGTTGACTAAGTCTGTCATTGGTGCCCCAACGACGCACCTAAGAGGGTTGACTAAGTCTGTCATTGCCCAACGATTTTCAGGAGAAGGTTTACGAAGTCTATCAATGGTGCTCCAAAGACCTTCAGGATAATTTTTACGAAGTCCGTCAGTGTTGCCCCAACGACCTTCAGGATAATTTTGACGAAGTTCGTCAATGTTGCCCCAACGACCTTCAGGATAATTTTGACGAAGTCGGTCAATGGTGCCCCAACGACCTTCAGGATAATTTTGACGAAGTCTGTCAATGGTACCCCAACAACCTTCAGGATAATTTTGACGAAGTCCGTCAATGGTGCCCCAACGACCTTCAGGATAATTTTGACGAAGTCTGTCAATGGTACCCCAACAACCTTCAGGATAATTTTTACGAAGTCTGTAAATGTTGCCCCAACGACCTTCATGATAATTTTGACGAAGTCCGTCAGTGTAGCCACAACGACCTTCATGATAATTTTGACGAAGTCCGTCAGTGTAGCCCCAACGACCTTCATGATAATTTTGACGAAGTCCGTCAGTGTAGCCCCAACGACCTTCATGATAATTTTGACGAAGTCCGTCAGTGTTGCCCCAACGACCTTCATGATAATTTTGACGAAGTCAGTCAGTGTTGCCCCAACGACCTTCAGGATAATTTTGACGAAGTCTGTCAATGGTGCCCCAACGACCTTCAGGATAATTTTGACGAAGTCTGTCAATGGTACCCCAACAACCTTCAGGATAATTTTGACGAAGTCTGTAAATGTTGCCCCAACGACCTTCATGATAATTTTGACGAAGTCCGTCAGTGTTGCCCCAACGACCTTCATGATAATTTTGACGAAGTCCGTCAGTGTTGCCCCAACGACCTTCATGATAATTTTGACGAAGTCCGTCAGTGTTGCCCCAACGACCTTCATGATAATTTTGACGAAGTCAGTCAGTGTTGCCCCAACGACCTTCATGATAATTTTGACGAAGTCCGTCAGTGTTGCCCCAACGACCTTCATGATAATTTTGACGAAGTCCGTCAGTGTTGCCCCAACGACCTTCATGATAATTTTGACGAAGTCCGTCAGTGTTGCCCCAACGACCTTCATGATAATTTTGACGAAGTCCGTCAGTGTTGCCCCAACGACCTTCATGATAATTTTGACGAAGTCCGTCAGTGTTGCCCCAACGACCTTCATGATAATTTTGATGAAGTCCGTCAGTGTTGCCCCAACGACCGTCAGGGTTATGGAATAATGAGGTAGAACAATTGTCCCCGAAAAAAAATATGTATATCTGAAGTACTAGAAACAATTGTAAAGGTGTAAGAAGAAGACTCCAACAAAAGAATAACAGACAGCAAACTATATCTGACAGAGATGCTCAAATGCACAAGAGGAGGGAGAAAAGAATATGAAGCTACTCTTTTGTCTTTCAGCCTTTTCTCTAATCTCCAAGTCTTTTGCCTTTCAACTCCACCCTCACCCTCACCCTCACCCACCACAAACTTCAACAACTCTTTTGTCTCTCAACCCCCCCCCCCCCCCCAACTTCAACACTTTAGCCTCTCAACTTTTCCCCCCAAACTTCAACTCTTTTGCCTCTCAATTTTTTCCCCCCAAACTTCAACTCTTTTGCTGCTCAACTTTTCTCCCCACCACTTCAACTCTTTTGTCTATCAACTTTTCTACCCAAAACTTCAACTCTTTTGTCTCTCAACTTTTCCCCACACCACTTCAGCTCTTTTGCTTCTCAACTTTTCCCCCCAAACTTCAACTCTTTTGCTTCTCAACTTTTCCCCCCACCACTTCAACTCTTTTACTTCTCAACTTTTCCCCACAAAACTTCAACTCTTTTATTTCTCAACTTTTCCCCACAAAACTTCAACTCTTTTGTCTCTCAACTTTTCCCCACAAAACTTCAACTCTTTTACCTCTCAATTTTTCCCCACAAAACTTCAATTCTTTTACTTCTCAACTTTTCCCCACAAAACTTCAACTCTTTTACTTCTCAACTTTTCCCCCCAAACTTCAACTCTTTGCTTCACAACTTCCCCCCAAAAACTTCAACTCTTTTGTCTCTCAACTTTTCCCCACCACTTCAACTCTTTTACTTCTCAACTTTTCCCCCCAAACTTCAACTCTTTTGCTTCACAACTTTTCCCCACAAAACTTCAACTCTTTTGCCTCTCAACTTTTCCCCAAAAAAGTTCAACTCTTTTGCTTCTCAACTTTTCCTAGCTCTTTTGTCTCTCAACTTTCCCCAAAAAAATTTCAACTCTTTTGCTTCTCAACTTTTCCTAGCTCTTTTGCCTCTCAACTTTTCCCCCCAAAATTTCAACACTTTGCTTCTCAACTTTTCCTAGCTCTTTTGTCTCTCAACTTTTCCTCCAATCTTCAATTCTTTTGTCTCTCAACTTTTCCTCCAATCTTCAACTCTTTTGTCTCTCAACTTTTCCTCCAATCTTTAACTCTTTTGCCTCTCAACTCCTCTCCCCCCCCGTCTTCAACCACTCTTTTACCTCTCAACTCCCCCCCCCTGTCTTCAACCACTCTTTTGCCTCTCAAATCCCTCCCCCCCCACCCAACCCTCCCTTCAATCTTCAATCACTCTTTCTCCTTGTAATGTTTCCCCTCTTACTCGAAAAAGAAGAAACAGAAGAAGGAAAGGAAAAAGAAAAAGGAAGGTAAAAAGAAGAAGAAAAGGAAAAAGAAAAAGAAGAAAAGGAAAAAGAAGAAGAAAAGAAAAAGAAAAAGAAGAAAAGGAAAAAGAAGAAGAAAAGGAAAAAGAAAAAGACGAAAAGGAAAAAGAAGAAGAAAAGGAAAAAGAAAAAGACGAAAAGGAAAAAGAAGAAGAAAAGAAAAAGAAAAAGAAGAAAAGGAAAAAGAAGAAGTAAAGGAAAAAGAAAAAGACGAAAAAAGAAAAAGAAGAAGAAAAGGAAAAAGAAAAAGACGAAAAGGAAAAAGAAGAAGTAAAGGAAAAAGAAAAAGACGAAAAGGAAAAAGAAGAAGTAAAGGAAAAAGAAAAAGAAGAAGAAAAGGAAAAAGAAAAAGACGAAAAGGAAAAAGAAAAAGAAGAAGAAGAGGAAAAAGAAAAAGAAGAAGAAGAGGAAAAAGAAAAAGTATAAAAGGAAAACGAAGAGGAAAAAAAGTAGAAAAGGAAAGAGAAGAAGAAAAGGAAAAAAAGAAGAAGAAAAAGAATAAAAGGAAAAAGAAAAAATAGAACAGAACGACTGAGATATATATCGCCCACTGTCTCCAATTTTGCATCTTTTGCCGACGATTTCAAGCAGCTTCTTATTGATTGTCAGGCTCGGTGGCTGAGTGGTTAGTGCCCTCATTATACATCAGAAGTGTTCAGGTTCAGTACACGGATGTGGTGATTTTTTTTCTTTGAACCAAAAAGTCTTCTGTATTCACTCAGTCTCTAAAAATAGGTACCATACATGTTTTTTTTTCAAGAAAGTAAGGCAAGGGCGGCCTGGCGTAACAGCGACCACATCACCCCCAAAAAAACGTTGGCTATTAAACGATTTAGACACTATTTCTTTTATAACACTTTATGTGCCAAAGGTCTGTACAAATTATGGTCATCATCATCATCAAGTACCGGGCCTGCTGGCGTAGGTGATCATGTCTCTCTATAACTTTCGATCTCGACAGTTATTTATCATTTCTGTTGTTGACCTTCTGCCAAGTCATTCTCTTAAGCTGTCTGGTATGTTCTTTTTGCTTCCCTCTATCTTTTCGTCCCTCAATTTTTCCAGTTTTTACAATATATTCCAGCTGTTCTCTTCTCATTACATGGCTAAAAAATGATGATTGTTTCGTCCTAATATTGGAAATTAGCTCTCTTTTTGCTTTGGCCTCTTTCATAACATTTTCATTACTCTTCTTAGCTGTCCATGGTATTCTCAATATACTTCTGTAAAACCACATTTCTACAGACTCCAGTGATTTTCTTGTCTGTCGTCCTATTGTCCATGATTCACATCTATATGTTAAGACTGGCTCTACATAACATTTAAGAACTCTTTGGTCACTAACACTATATTCCCTATACGCACGCTACTTGGCGTGACGGGGATCTTTACTGTTCCCAAGCCCCCTCCCCCCACCACCCCCCCCCTGTTTTTTTTTTTTTTAAACTTTATTCCTATTTGCCTTAAAGAGAGGAGGAAACCTTTACTTTTACTTGTCAATCTTCGGTTGTAACTGTCAAGACATGTCTTGCGAAGTTTTTTTTTTTTTTCCATTCGATTGATTTTTCCAAATTAAATTAAGTATTTATATTTTATAACTTTTATCTTCTAATGTTTGTTTCAAGTAAATTAGTAATCATGGGCGTCTGATAAAACAGATACCTAGAAGCCCATCAGCTCCTGAGCTAAGAATAGTCAGCGACTCACAGCTGACCGCATGCGTCAGCGAACAACAGAACCGATCCTGACCCTACTCTATCTCACAATGATGCCCCTGGCTTGAAAACCGCCTGGACTAGTGATTAGGGATCGAAAATGGAAGACAACCCGTGCACACAAAACACCGTCCCGAAGAATAACGAATATGTTGGGCGAAATATGCAGATACCCCGACGTGTCATAAACTATCGAGACAACGCATCTGCGTCAAGTCAACTAAAGTCGAACGATAAATATAATAAGTTGTTGAGCGAATGCTGCATGAAACAAAACAAAAAATTAATAGAATATTCGAGAGGCAAATAATTAAAATGCAACATAAAAATTAAATGAAAAGTAAATAGAAGATTCCCTTCCCGTCATGCGTTGCAGCCAATGGGAAATATTATATTCAAATTTGCCCGTGACCTTTGACACGGCTATGGATGATATATCGCAGCAGACTGGCCTACTTTCTCAGAGAATATTATTTTATAGGTGGGCTAACCCTCCCTGGTAGTGGGGAACAGAAGTTTTACAGTTAGGGTTTGAAACCTGATCACTGTGGTAAGATAAACAACGCAAGAGAGAGACAAAAAGAGACGTGATCTCCAATTTCTACGCGAAGGGCACATGATGATGATGGTTCTAACCATTTCACCAACAAAGTTTCAATGTAAAGAAAGAAAGAATGTGAGAAAACATTCTCAATCGCCATCTTTAAAGATACTAGATACACCTGACGTCATGAATTAAATAAAAAAAAAACAAGATTTCTGGAACATTTGGAAAATTTGTTAGCTAAGCTACGAGGCTGACACACGATGTTGTTTCCAGAGTCAGTTCGGATGCACTCGGCAATCTTCGGATTGTAGCTTTCCTCGTTGTTAGCTCTTATGTCACAGAATGAGAGGACAACTTTTAATATATGGTTCAATACTAGACATAAAGGCGGGACTGGCATAGTTTATTGTCTTCAGATCTTTTAATTTTGGAAAGGGTTTCCTATTTGTAGAAAAGTAACCAAAAAGCAGTCCGATAAAATATCTTTAGAAAGATTGGAAACTACTAGAATAAAAATTTAGATAAGAGAAAGAGTATCTGGGTCTATGCCCTATGGACCGGCTACGGATCGAAAGGTCAATAGAGAGACAGACAGACAGATAGATAGTCATTATATGAACGTTACAGCGTCTATATAATAAGGTGACCACACTGCGTCCATGTTTTCTATAATACATTTTTCCCTTTGGTGTTTAATCTAGTTTAATGTGGCGACTAATCGATATCACCGACAAACAAACTGTGACATCATGCACAGGAAATAAACATGACAACTGATAAATTATAAATAGTAATTGTTTCCTGACCACATAAATGTGACTTCACAAAAGAATGTTAAGAATTTAATGGGCAAACTAATAAGGGGAAAATGGAGTCCGTTCTTAAAGAGGCGAAAGGGACAACTTAAATGGGCCATGTGATGAGATGGGGACAGCTGGAGTATGTTGTGACAGGGGACGCTGACGTCATCCAGCACCTGAGTTAAGTGCGGTCAATGACCCACAGTTGACTGCATGCGTCAGGTTGGGGCAAAAACAAACCAGCGGCGCTCATGTAAACAGACTATCCAATCTGGCCAAGCGAATAGGGATCGAAGAGGGCAGGCAACACGGTACTCAAAAATGTTACGCCGACAACGGATATGTTTGGCCGAAAGACGCAAATAGTACAGCCTCATGCAAATAATAACACACTTAACGTCCCTTTAAGGGCGGATGATGAAGCGAACTAGTCACTCCTTCAGTAGGCATCGGATGAACGTCAGAAAGAAAGGAAAATGATAAGCTTGTTGCGTTCGCCTGATTATTAAAGGAATACACCTCTTCGTCATCCGCCCTTAAAAGGATGTTAAGTTGCGTGTATACGTTGTGTTGTAGTTTGCAGTAAAACGGATATTTTTGCCTTTAGGCCCAACACATCCGACTTCAGAATGCTATTTTTGAGTACCGGGTTGTCTTCCCTTTTCGATCCCTACTCGCTTGGCCAGACTAGACAGGTTTAGTATGTTTCAGGGCGCACTGCGAAGAGATGGAGTAGGGTCTGCATGGTCCTGGTTCTCTGATCCTGGCGCAAGCCACCAGCTATGGGTCGCTGACAGCTTCCAGTTCTGTTGCTATAGGCGCTTTTGCCTCCCGGGAAAGGATATTATCATAAATGAAAATAGTGAAATAGGATGCCAGAAATTTGCGGAAATAGTGGGGTCTACTAACTAGGGCCACCTGGGACTTGAGTGGTCGAGTGGTAAGACGTCGGTCTCTGGACAAAATAGTTTAGGTTTCGAATCCAAGCACTGATAGTGGTTAATTTCTCTTATCGAATCCAGACACTGATAGTGGTTAATTTCTCTTATCGAACCCAGACACTGATAGTGGTTAATTTCTCTTATCGAATCCAGACACTGATAGTGGTTAATTTCTCTTATCGAACCCAGACACTGATAGTGGTTAATTTCTCTTATCGAATCCAGACACTGATAGTGGTTAATTTCTCTTATCGAATCCAGACACTGATGGTGGTTAATTTCTCTTATCGAATCCAGACACTGATAGTGGTTAATTTCTCTTATCGAACCCAGCAACTGATGGTGGTTAATTTCTCTTATCGAATCCAGGCACTGATGGTGGTTAATTTCTCTTATCGAATCCAGGCACTGATGGTGGTTAATTTCTCTTTTCGAATTCAGATACTGATGGTGGTTAATTTCTTTTTTCGAATCCAGGCACTGACGGTGGTTAATTTCTTTTTTCGAATTCAGGCACTGATGGTGGTTAATTTCTTTTTTTCGAATCCAGGCACTGATGGTGGTTAATTTCTTTTTTCGAATTCAGGCGCTGATGATGGTTAATTTCTTTTTTCGAATCCAGGCACTGATGGTGGTTAATTTCTTTTTTTCGAATTCCTGGTTTATTCGAGGCTTTCCCTTCCCCTGCTATCTGGGTAGTCAGTTCGATATCTGCCCTCCCGAATAATGGCGAAATAAAAAAAAGGGAAGTCAAGTATGCACTCTGCGCACGTTAAAGACACTTCGCAATTATAAGTCGAAAAAAATAAGCTAAAATAACCACTGGGCAAAATTGTTAAGGCAACTAAAAAAAATCTGCCCTCATCGAAAACGGACGTGTAAGGCCGAAAAGTCAATATCGCAACTTTGTCGTAAAACTAGTGACACAATACAACCACGCCATCTTATCGGGAATCCCCAGGGGAAAAGACAAAGAGGAAGACCAAGGAATTCTTGGAAAAGACAGATAGAAGCAGAGATAAAGATGATGGGGAAGACATGGAATGAGCTTAAAAGAATGGCAAAAAACAGAACGACTTGGAAAGTGTTTGTTGAAGACCTATGCTCCACTGGGAGCTAAAAAGGTAGAAGAAGAAGAAGAAGCAGAAGAAGAAGAAGCAGAAGAAGAAGCAGAAGAAGAAGCAGAAGAAGAAGAAGCAGAAGAAGAAGCAGAAGAAGAAGCAGAAGAAGAAGCAGAAGAAGATCTTCTCGGGCGATCGCTGAAGAAGAATAACAATATTGCAGTAACTCTAGGCAGGTCAAGTTACAATTTCTCCAGCATAACCTGGGAGTTCAAGAAAGCCGGTGCAGCTCGCTGCTTCACCACCATGGGTTCAAGAGATTGCGCTCCGATCTTATCAACCAATGATATTCAAGTCAAACTTGGCAGAGAAGGGAGTTGATAAACAATTATAAATATATAAAGTTGTGGATAAAAGTAAAGTAAAGGTAAATTAAAGGTAAAGTAAAGGTAAATTAAAGGTAAAGTAAAAGTAAAGATAAAATTACGAGACTTGAATCAGCGTCTTAGCACGCCAGTTTTCGCCCATATGTGCCGGCTGCCTATCCAGAAGTGTTCGGTGACTTCTGGATAGTATCGAAACTCGCTATGCGACGCGGCATTCCTCACATTCCCAGAGTACTACCCTGGTACCCATTTCTGCCAGCGGCTAGGTCGACCACGGTGGTGTATATATTTATATATTTTCAATCATCATCATCATCATTGAGCGCCGTCTCCGCATCGAAGGTTGGCTACCATGGAGCGCCCATTCCACTCTGTCTCTTGCTTTGATGGTGCAGGTTGTCATAGGTTGACTTGTCCATCTTTTGATGTTACTCGTCCATGTTAGTCTTGGTCTGCCTCTACCTCTTTTACCTTGTATTTTCCCTTCCAATATTACTTTTATTAGGCTGCTGTGTCTTTTAACATGCCCCAAAAACGTCATTTGTTTTGTTCTAATTGTGTTTTCATGTTGGAAACAACAGGTAAGAGGAAAAGAGGAAGACCCAGAGAGACACTCAAAAGAAAATTGATGAGAGAGGCAAGAGCAGCAGGAATCGGCTCCCTCAATGAGATAGAGCTGCTAGCACTGAACAGAGACAAAAGGCGAGATTTGATAAAAATATCTTTAAAAGAATTGAAAACTGCTAGAATAAAAATTTAGATAAGAGAAGGAGTATCTTGGTCTACGCCTTATGGGCCGGCTACGGCTCGAAAGGTCAATAGATAGATAGAATTGTGTTTAGTAGTTCTCCTTGTTTTTTTCCAATAAAAAAAAAAGTAAAGGTTCCCTCCACGCCTTGCTAGGCGTATGGGGAATATAGTGTTAGTGACCATATTTTTCTATGACCATGGCACATTGGATGATGTGGTCAGTATCACGCCAGGCCGACTTTACTACCCAGTAAAATCTCTGGTGAGTTTCATTAATGGATGCTTACGCAGAATAAAGCGATGGAAATGGCAGGACAAAGTCACTAACGTAGAATTATGGAAATGTACCGGTCAAATACCAGGGGATAAAGAGATACAGCGAAGACGATGGCGATGGATAGGACACACACTACGGAAGCCAACTGAGACACAACAGGCCCTTTTTTGGAATCCCCAGGGGAAAAGACAAAGAGGAAGACCAAGGAATTCTTGGAGAAGACAGATCGAAGCAGAGATGAAGATGATGGGGAAGACATGAAATGATCTTAAAAGAATTGCAAAAAACAGAACGACTTGGAAAGTGTTTGTTGAAGACCTATGCTCCACTAGGAGCTAAAAGGTAGAAGAAGAAGAAGAAGAAGAAGAAAATCTCTGGTACCCATTTTTAGTTTAGAGGCTGGGTGAACCCCGGAGCCTTGTCAGTCCGAAAAAAAATCCGCCACTGATGGTGATTGAACCCCGCCCCTTCTATTTCCAATACGGCAGCACAACCCACACTGCTTCCAATCAAACACGGGTTGTCCCAACGTTGGTAGCCCAGTCGGGTGGTTTTCCCAACTAGGATACCGAGGTCCCCAAAGTTGTGGATATACATGATCACCTGCGCCAGCTGGCACAGTAAAAGTAAAAGTAAAGTACCCCTGTCACGCCAAGTGACGTATTGGAAATATGGTGTTAGTGACCATAAAATTTACAGATCTTCGGCACATGATTTTTGGGGTAATGTGGTCGGTATTACGCCCGTGCTGCTTTACTTTCCCAGAAAAAAAATCCGGTAACCATTAAAGTTGGGTGAACCCGGAGCCGTCGGTTGAGATCGAACCCTACCTCTTGTCCTTTGTAGTCCAGTACACTAACCACTGAGCTATCGCGGCTCTCACAGCTGGCACAGTACGTCTGAGTTAATGAAGTATTTCCTTTGGAATTACTGAGACACCCATTTGACGAGTCGGTCAAGACTTGTATCCATTCCACTGTGACTGTTTTTATTATAATTATTCCTTGCCCAGTCCAGGCACATCTGTACAGATTTAAAAATACGTGTCAGTCACGCAATATTTAAACAAAACTCCTATCTTTCTGGCGTTTCCATGACTACTAAAGGAATAAATAGCCTTCTACGTCATCCGTTCTTGAAAGGGCGTTATGTGGGCGTAGTTGCGTCGTGGTTTGCCGTAGAACTGTGATATTTGATAACACTGTTCATGTCACAGAATGCTATTCATATTTCCAGCAGATTTTTTAGTTTTGTTTTACATATATTTGTTCCAAAGATGCAGTCCATGCTATTCATGTTTCACAGCAACTACTATCATCATCTTCATGTGCCATATCTGTTGGCGTATGCGATCATGTCCATCCTCAGTGCATAGCATCAATTCTGTTGTTGATTTGTTCTTGCCATGACACCAAGCTATTTATAGTATATTCTCTCGTCCGCGATTTCTCTGTCCCTGTATTTTGCCAGTTGTAACCAAGTATTCCAACTTTCCTCTTCTCATGACGTTCCCGAAAAATGTTGATTGTTTCTTTCTGATGTTTTTTAGGAGCTCCCTTTTTGTGTTGGCCTCTTTGAGAATTTCCTCATTGGTCTTTTTTAGCTGTCCAGGGAACTTTCAACATCCTTCTGAGAAAGCCCATCTTTGTGGCCTCTAATCGTTTTATCATGTGTTTGTCTACTGTCCATGATTCGCTCTCATAGGTCAGAATTGGCTATATACAGCACCGATGAACTTTCTCACGATGTTAGCTATTGCAAGCGCCCGATACTTCGAGCCGGGCGTGGAATATTCCAGAAAGAGTATAAACGTATCCACTTCCGTATTATCGCGATCTAGCTATTCGTCGGAAGTCTCGGTCAGTCATCTTGGTCAGTCATATTTCTGGAGAGTCTTTCTTCTTTGTTTCCACCGTTACTTCCATTGTTTGCCACCTCGTTGAGGCTCTTCATATTTCTTATCAAAGAAACAAACAGCAAAGATTGCTTTCAAGACAGGAGTTCCGTTAGAAATTGAAATTTTTACGATCATCGTAAAGAAAGAAAGATACCAGACAGTGATCTCTGCAATATGTGCCATTTTGGCACGCAAGGTTTCTGTTTTTGAGATTGTAATTCTGCCCCATGTGCCGTCTTCGGTTCGAAAGGACAATAGCTAGATAGATAGATAGATAGATAGAAATGTTATGTAGAGCCAGTCTTAACATATGGATGTGAATCATGGACAATAGGACAACAGACAAGAAAATCACTGGAGTCTGTAGAAATGTGGTTTTACAGAAGAATGTTGAGATTACCATGGACAGCTAAGAAGAATAATGAAAACGTTCTGAAAGAGGCCAAAGCAAAAAGAGAGCTAATTTCCAACATTAGGAAGAAACAATCATTTTTTGGTCATGCAATGAGAAGAGAACAGTTAGCATATTTTGTGACAACTGAGAAAACTGAGGGACGAAGAGATAGAGGGAAGCAAAGAGAAAAGATACCAGACAGCTTAAGAGAATGGCTTGGCAGAGGGTCAACAACAGAAATGATAAATAGCTGTCATGATCGAAAGTTGTGGAGAGACATGATCCCCTATGCCATCAGGCCCAGTACTTCATGATGATGATGAAAGAAAGAAATAGCTTGGTGTCATGGCATGGAAAACAGTCAACGACAGAACTGATACGATGCACTGTAGATAGAAGATTATGGAAGGACATGATTGCCTACGCCAAACGGTATGGCACATGATGATGAAAGAAAGAAAAAACAAACTATCTTCAAGCTATTACAGGGGTCAGCAAGTGGACAATATAAGACTGGGGAAATAAAGGCAGTTTGAGCTTTAGAATGAACAGTTAAAATTGAAAGTAAAAGTAAAGGTTACGTGAATGTAGAATATGGTGTTAGTGGCCATATTTGTCTGTAATAAGATGCAATAACAGGATCTGGCAAACATAAGTAACAAGGGCAGGCACGTATAAGAGGATAGCAAGAGAAGGCACAAATAACAACATTAGCAAAAGAGGACATGAATAGGAACATAAGAGAATACATAAAATGGAAGCAATAACAAGAGAATACACAAATAGGTAGCAGTAACAAGAAAATACACAAATAGGAAGCAGTAACAAGAGAAGACAAAAATAGGCAGCAATAACACGAGAAGACACAAATAGGTTGTAATAACAAGAGAATACACAAATAGGTAGCAGTAACAAGAAAATACACAAATAGGAAGCAATAACAAGAGAAGACAAAAATAGGCAGCAATAACACGAGAAGACACAAATAGGTTGTAATAACAAGATAATACACAAATAGGTAGCAGTAACAAGAAAATACACAAATAGGAAGCAATAACAAGAGAATACACAAATAGGAAGCAATAACAAGAGAAGACACAAATAGGAAGCAATAACAAGAGAAGACACAAATAGGTTGTAATAACAAGAGAATACACAAATAGGAAGCAATAACAAGAGAAGACAAAAATAGGCAGCAATAACACGAGAAGACACAAATAGGTTGTAATAACAAGAGAATACACAAATAGGAAGCAATAACAAGAGAAGACAAAAATAGGCAGCAATAACACGAGAAGACACAAATAGGTTGTAATAACAAGAGAATACACAAATAGGTAGCAGTAACAAGAAAATACACAAATAGGAAGCAATAACAAGAGAATACACAAATAGGAAGCAATAACAAGAGAAGACACAAATAGGTTGTAATAACAAGAGAAGACACAAATAGGAAGCAATAAGAAGAGAAGACACAAATAGGAAGCAATAAGAAGAGAAGACAAAAATAGGCAGCAATAACACAAGAAGACACAAATAGGAAGCAAAAACAAGAGAAGACACAAATAGGAACCAATAACAAGAAAGTACACAAATAGGAAGCAATAACAAGAGAAGACACAAATAGGTAGCAATAACAAGAGAAGACACACATAGGCAGCAATAACAAGAGAAGACACAGATAGGAAGCAATAACAAGAGAAGACACAAATAGGAAGCAATAACAAGAGAAGACACAAATAGGAAGCAATAACAAGAGAAGACACAAATAGGTAGCAATAACAAGAGAAGACACAAATAGGAACCAATAACAAGAGAAGACACAAATAGGTAGCAATAACAAGAGAAGAAACAAATAGGTAGCAATAAGAAGAGAAGACACAAATAGGAAGCAATAACAAGAGAAGACACAAATAGGAAGCAATAACAAGAGAAGACACAAATAGGAAGCAATAACAAGAGAAGACACAAATAGGTAGCAATAACAAGAGAAGACACAAATAGGAACCAATAACAAGAGAAGAAACAAATAGGCAGCAATAACAAGAGAAGACACAGATAGGTAGCAATAACAAGAGAAGACACACATAGGCAGCAATAACAAGAGAAGACACAAATAGGTAGCAATAACAAGAGAAGACACAAATAGGAACCAATAACAAGAGAAGAAACAAATAGGCAGCAATAACAAGAGAAGACACACATAGGCAGCAATAACAAGAGAAGACACAAATAGGTAGCAATAACAAGAGAAGACACAAATAGGAACCAATAACAAGAGAAGACACAAATAGGTAGCAATAACAAGAGAAGACACACATAGGAACCAATAACAAGAGAAGACACAAATAGGTAGCAATAACAAGAGAAGAAACAAATAGGTAGCAATAAGAAGAGAAGACACAAATAGGAAGCAATAACAAGAGAAGACACAAATAGGAAGCAATAACAAGAGAAGACACAAATAGGAAGCAATAACAAGAGAAGACACAAATAGGTAGCAATAACAAGAGAAGACACAAATAGGAACCAATAACAAGAGAAGACACAAATAGGTAGCAATAACAAGAGAAGAAACAAATAGGTAGCAATAAGAAGAGAAGACACAAATAGGAAGCAATAACAAGAGAAGACACAAATAGGAAGCAATAACAAGAGAAGACACAAATAGGAAGCAATAACAAGAGAAGACACAAATAGGTAGCAATAACAAGAGAAGACACAAATAGGAACCAATAACAAGAGAAGAAACAAATAGGCAGCAATAACAAGAGAAGACACAGATAGGTAGCAATAACAAGAGAAGACACACATAGGCAGCAATAACAAGAGAAGACACAAATAGGTAGCAATAACAAGAGAAGACACAAATAGGAACCAATAACAAGAGAAGAAACAAATAGGAAGCAATAACAAGAGAAGACACACATAGGCAGCAATAACAAGAGAAGACACAAATAGGTAGCAATAACAAGAGAAGACACAAATAGGAACCAATAACAAGAGAAGACACAAATAGGTAGCAATAACAAGAGAAGACACACATAGGCAGCAATAACAAGAGAAGACACAAATAGGTAGCAATAACAAAAGAAGACACAAATAGGAACCAATAACAAGAGAAGAAACAAATAGGCAGCAATAACAAGAGAAGACACACATAGGCAGCAATAACAAGAGAAGACACAAATAGGTAGCAATAACAAGAGAAGACACAAATAGGAACCAATAACAAGAGAAGAAACAAATAGGCAGCAATAACAAGAGAAGACACACATAGGCAGCAATAACAAGAGAAGACACAAATAGGTAGCAATAACAAGAGAAGACACAAATAGGAACCAATAACAAGAGAAGACACAAATAGGTAGCAATAACAAGAGAAGACACACATAGGCAGCAATAACAAGAGAAGACACAAATAGGTAGCAATAACAAAAGAAGACACAAATAAGAAACTTGCGTTTGCCCGATGAATAAAGAAACACAACTTCTCATCATCCGCCCTTAAGAGGACGTTAAGTGGGCGTTTGCACTGTGTTGTGGCTAAGAGTAAAACTGTGATATTTGCGCCTTTCGGCCTAACACATCCAACTTCAGCATGAAATAAAAAGCAACCACAAGAGAAAACACAAATAGGAAGTAATAACAAGAGAATACACAAATAAAAAAAAGCAATATCAAGAGAAATCATGAAAAAAAGCAATAACAAGAGAAATCATGGAAAAAAAGAAAAAATAAAGAGACATGTATGTAAAACAAAACACTGTCTTTAATATTGTTAAAACAGTTCAAGAGAATTCATTGAGCCAATTATGAAATAACAAGTGACAGACAAATACAGTCTGTCTACAAATGTACCAACAGAATAGAGACAGACATCAGTAAAGCTGATTACTTGCAGGCTCAAGAATTATGTGAAAGTGAACAAAAGAGAGAGCTAATATCTAATATTAAGAAGAAACAATCTTTCTGTGACCATGTAATGAGAAGGGGACAGAATATATTGTGACAACTGGGAAAATTGAGGGATTAAGAGATAGAGGGAAGCAAAGAGAAAAGATACCAGACAGCTTAAGAGAATGGCTTGGCAGAAGGTCAACAACAGAAATGATAAATAGCTGTCAAGATCGAGAGTTGTGGAGAGACATAATCACCTACGCCATGGCAGATGATGATAATGAACAAAAAGACAGAGGCCTGTAAGCTGAGGGATCAATAAACAACCAGCCAGCAACTCAACCTAACAACTAACCATTCATCCACCAACCAAGAATTCAGAGTTTGACATAAATGGTAAAGACAGGCATACAGCAATTGTCAATAAGCAATGAAATGTTAGGGAGCCACAATTACTCAGTGGTTAGTGAACTGGACTACAAAGGACAAGAGGTAGGGTTCGATCCAAACCGACAGCTTCCAGGTTCACCCAGCCTTTAATGATTTTTTTTTCTGGGAAAGTAAAGCGGCATGGGCGCAATACCGACCACATTATCCCAAAAATAAATGTGCTGATGGTCTGTAAAATTTATGGTCACTAACACCATATACACCACTTCCGTGACGAGACTCTTTACTTATATGTTAGTGATGTCATTGTACTAAAAGTCAGAGTCAGGAGGAGGGGTGGCCAGTGCAATGTTGAAATCAACCTAAAGACCCCATCTCCTGATTTTATCCTCAATGCTTACTACCAAAATCTATTCTGTGAACGGGTACCCGCTAGACAACGGAGGTTTATAATCGGAGTTGACCTTCTTCTAGATGGGTTGCCATTTTTAGGCTGACGGGTCGCATTTACCAGCAAGGGAGGTTAAGGCGACACTCACACAAACTACTATCAGTTAAATTCATCGCAGACTACCATTTAATAAGCTCACACATTTGACTATTAACCACTCACACATTTGACTATTAACCACTCACACATTACAACGTCAAGAACCAGCCACACATCTTTATTTTCTAACCTTCACAAACAAGACTCTTTAATGAACTCTTCACACATCCCAACATAATGAACCAGCCACACATCTTTATTTTCTAACCTTCACAAACAAGACTCTTTAATGAACTCTTCACACATCCCAACATAATGAACCAGCCACACATCTTTATTTTCTAACCTTCACAAACAAGACTCTTTAATGAACTCTTCACACATCCCAACATAATGAACCAGCCACACATCTTTATTTTCTAACCTTCACAAACAAGACTCTTTAATGACTCTTCACACATCCCAACTTAAAGAAGCTGGTACACACTATTTTAGAAACCATCACAAATATGCACACTGCCCACCTCCATGAGCCTTTCACACACGTCACTATTCACTTAAACCTTTCACACATCAGAGAAGTGTCAGAAAAATTTATCACAGAAAATTCACAGCAGGATTCATAAATTCATAAAGGATTAATTAATATATATATATATATATATATAGGGATTCATAAATTCACACAGGATTCATAAATTCACAGCAGGATTCATGAATTCATAAAGGATTCATAAATATATAGCAGGATTAATAAATTCACAGCAAGATTCATAAATTCATAAAGGATTCATAAATATATAGCAGGATTCATAAATACATAGCAAGATTCATAAATTCATAAAGGATTCATAAATATATAGCAGGATTCATAAATTCACAGCAAGATTCATAAATTCATAAAGGATTCATAAATACATAGCAGGATTCATAAATTCACAGCAAGATTCATAAATTCATAGCAGGATTCTTAAATTAATAGCAGGATTCATAAATTCACGTCAGGATTCATAAATTCACAGCAGAATTAATAAATTCACAGCAAGATTAATAAATTCATAAAGGATTAATAAATATATAGCAGGATTAATAATATATAGCAGGATTCATAAATTCACAGCAGGATTCATAAATTCATAGCAGGATCCTTAAATTAATAACAGGATTCATAAATTCATATTAGGATGAATAAATTCACAGCAAAATTCATAAATTCACAGCAGGATTCATATATTCATAAAAGGATTCATAAATATATAGCAGGATTCATAAATTCACAGAAGGATTCATAAATTCATAGTAGGATTCATAAATTCACAGAAGGATTCATAAATTCATAGCAGGATTCATAAATTCACATCAGGATTCATAAATTCACAGCAGAATTAATAAATTCACAGCAAGATTCATAAATTCATAAAGGATTCATAAATATATAGCAGGATTCATAAATTAACAGTAGGATACATAAATTCAAAGCAGAATTCATAAATTCATAAAGGATTAATAAATTCATGGTAGGATTTATAAATTCATGGCAGGACTCATAAAATCAAGGCAGGATTGATAAATTCATAGCAGGATTAATAAAATCGTGGCAGGATTAATAAATTCATAGCAGGATTTATATATTCAACATGTCTATGTGTGTGTGTATGCAGATTTTGTGTACATATTGTGGCCAAAAACAACTTAACTGATTCAGCTGTAAAATTTGATGAAGATTTTACAACAGCCTAGGATTTACTGAAGTGGGATTATACTCACCAATGTTATAAAAGTTGTAGAAGAATCAACAAAGTAATTTATGTACAGGATAATTCATAACTGAGTAGCAATATAAATATACAATTTAAAATGTTCAACTCCAATGTTAAGTCAGTATTATTATATGGCTGTGAAACATGGAGAACAACAAAAATGACAATCATGAAGATAGAGGCCTTCATTAATGGATGCTTACGCAGAATGAAAGGATGGAAATGGCAGGACAAAATCACTAACATAGAATTATGGAAGAGGACTAGTCAAATACCTGTTGATAAAGAGATATAGCGAAGACATAGCGCTGGATAGGACATACACTGTGGAAGCCAACTGAGAGTATTACACAATATGCCCTTTTTTGGAATCCCCAAGGGAAAAGACAAAGAGAAGACCATAATATTCTTGGAGAAGACAGATAGAAGCAGAGATGAAGATGATGGGGAAGACATGGAATGATCTTAAAAGAATGGCAAGAAACAGAACAGCTTGGAAAGTGTTTGTTGAAGACCTATGCTCCACAGGGAGAGGTTAGGTAGAAGAAGAGTAGCAATATGCAAAAGCTGGAAAAGAAATAGAAAACAAATGAGATTGATTTGAAAATAACTGCCTCAGGAAAATAATCATATACCATGGAATTAATTCAAAACTAGTGCAGAAATAAGAGAAATGACAAGGTATATAAAATATCTATAACCAAGAGAAGAAGGTGGTCATATGTTGGCCATGTGATGAGAAGAGACAAAAAGAAGATGGTGATCTGTTGGCCATGTGATGAGAAGAGACAAAAAGAAGATGGTGATCTGTTGGCCATGTGATGAGAAGAGACAAAAAGAAGGTGGTGGTGATATGTTGGTGAATCAATTCAGAGGAAGAGGTATGTTTACAGCACTCGGAAAAAATGACAAATAATAATCTTCTTCTTCTTTTCTCTTTTCACTGATACCTAAAAGGTGTCGTGGTTTATATCATTTGTCGTTCTTGAGCTGCTCGAACTGTCTGAATTAGTGATTTTCCTTTGTTGTTACATGTCACTGTTACTGCATCTATTCATCTTCTTCTGGGTCTTCCGCTTGGTCTTTTTCCATGCATTCTCGAGAAGAACGCCCTTGATGGTGATTGGTGAGGATTCATTCTGACCAGGTGGTCAAACCATTTAAGTTGTTGTTCTATATATTCTTGGCAGGGTTTAGTTCCTACCATTTTTCTTATGGTTTCATTTGGTATTCTATCTCTTCTTGTGTTGTTTGTTACTTTTCTCAAGCATCGCATCTCACATGTATTTATCTTTCTTAATTGTGATTTAGAAAGGGTCCATGTTTGACTTTCATAGGACAAGGTTGGTATGAAAATGCTATTTATCATTTGTTGTTTAGCTGGCATAGAACTGTTTGGATGTCTTAGCAATGGTAAAAGCTGGTATGTGACAGCATTTGCTTTTTGTATTCTCATGTCAATTTCTCTGTCTAGTTTTCCATTTTCTGTGAACATTGTGCCCAAATACTTGAATTCCTCCACTTGTTTTATTTCTTTATCTTTGATCTTAATGTTTAATGGGTGTCTTAATTTACTTATTCTCATAGACAAATAATTAACAACAGAAATAAAACAAACAAAGAACAATATATGGACCGAAGCAGGATCGAACCCGTACTCAGTGGCACAGCGCCACTTGAGGTGGCCATGTTATGAGAAGAGACAAAAAGAAGGTCATCATAAGGTAAAGTACGAGACTTGAACCGGCGTCTTAGCATGCGAGTTTACACCCATATGTGCTCAGCCGCCTATCCAGAAAAGTTAGGAAATTTCTGTATAGTGTTGCCTCAAGCATCAAAACTCAGATGTGAGGCAACATTCCTCACCTTCCCAGGGTAATACCCTGGTACCCATTTCTGCCAAAGGCTGGGTTGACCGTGGGGGTATTTTTTTTTTCTAACCACGAGTACAATTCACACTGCTCCCAGCGGGAATCGAACACAGGTTGTCCGAACGTCAGTAGTCCAGTCGGGTGGTTTTCCCAACTCGGCTACCGAGGCCGCCGTCATATGTTGGCCAAGTGATAAGAAGAGACAACAAAAGAATCTCAAACCAAGCCCTCATATGGGAACAAGGGTGAAAGTAAAAAAAAAGCCAACCAAGAGAAAGACTAAAAAAGAGCAACAATAGCAGGAATTAGTTTCTTTTGCAGAGGTTTAGAAGCTCGCTCAGACCTGGGATACAATGAGGGGCCTGTGCAAGTTCTGATGATGGCAAAGATTGTCAGAATGGAGAGACAACAATTTCTGCCATCTTTTGGCTCAAAAGCAACATATATATGAGAGAGAAAAGCAGTAATAATAAATGGATAGAAATATGTGCATTTAATAAACACACACCCCATAATATAAAAAAATGTTTAAATAAAAGTTACAAGAAGCAACAACAAAAATATTCTTCAAGAACATTTCATGATCAAGACTAAACAAAATTACAAAACGTGTGTAAAATATTCTAGAACTCAATATGAGATAAATGCAAGATCTCTCAATACGAAATAAGTGCAACATCTCTAAGGAATTCAATGCTGCCTCCAGCTTCTGTAACAACACACTACATGCTGGAGTTGAATCATACAATCACACAATTTTGCATGTCCTTGATATAAGCTGGTCACCTGAACTTTTTGCTCAATTTTACACTTGCTTAAATTTTGCTGTTTTAAAAATATATTTATATATGTTCCACTTGTGTTTATTTATATTTGAATATTAAAACAGGTAAATGAATCTAAATATTTGGGAACTTTGTTAACCTCAGACGGAAGATGTACAAAAGTGGTGAGATGCAGAATGGCTCAAGCAAAAGCAGCTTTCCAAAAAATGAGGAAGATGCTGTGCAATCCATTTTTGACAATAATAACACGAAAAAGAGGTCTTAAATTTTATGTAGAGCCAGTCTTAACATATGGATGTGAATAATGGACAATATGACAACAGGCAATAAAATCATTGGAGTGGAGTCTGTAGAAATGTGGTTTTACAGAAGAATGTTGAGAATGCCATGGACAGCTAAGAAGAGTAATGAAAATGTTCTGAAAGAGGTCAAAGCAAAAAGAGAGCTAATTTCCAATATTAGGAAGAAACAATCATCATTTTTTAGCCATGTAATGAGAAGAGAACAGCTGGAATATATTGTAACAACTGGAAAAATTGAGGGACGAATAGATTGAGGAAGCAAAGAGAAAAAATACCAGACAGCTTAAGAGAATGGCTTGGCAGAAGGTCAACAACAGAAATGATAAATAACTGTCGAGATCGAAAGTTGTGGAGAGACATGATCACCTACACCAGCAGGCCCGGTACTTGATGATACATACATATATATATGTATTATATTTGTATTAAAATGATTGAGCATATTTTTAAGGAAGATCAAAAGAAACTCTTAGAAGAACTAACAATAGAAAGAGCTTAACTGTGTGCTTAAGAACAAAAACAAGACCCAGCAAGAAATCATCAGATTTCTATCCTGTATATCATCTTTGTGTCCGGTTAGCGCAATCGATAGGCGGTTGGCTTACCACGGCAACAGCCGGGGTTCGTAATCCTGGCGAGGACACCTGGGTTTTACTAATTCCCTAAAAATTAGTAGGAGCCGCGATAGCTCAGTGGTTAGTGAACTGGACTACTACGGACAAGGGGTAGGGTTCGATCCCAACCGACGGCTCCGGGTTCACCCAGCCTTAAATGGGTACCGGATTTTTTCTGGGAAAGTAAAAGCAGCACGGGCGTAATACCGACCACATTACCCCAAAAAATCATGTGCTGAAGGTCTGTAAAATATAGGGTCACTAACACCATATTTCCCTATACGCCACTTGGCGTGACGGGGGGTACTTTACTTACTTTACTTATATCATCTTTGTTCTGAGAGAAACTATAAATAAGCATATTTATAACAGGGGCAGAGTTCAATATGTTTATAATGAAATTTAATATCACATTTATAATAGAGATCACTGGAGAATTAGCACTTGTATAATAGAGATCACTGGAGAATTAGCACTTGTATAATAGAGACCACTGGAGAATTAGCACTTGTATAATAGAGATCACTGGAGAGTTAGCACTTGTATAATAGAGATTACTGGAGTTAGCACTTGTTTAATAGACATTACTGGAGAATTAGCACTTGTTTAATAGAGATTACTGGAGAATTAGCACTTGTTTAATAGAGATTACTGAAGAATTAGCGCTTGTTTAAAAGAGATTACTGGAGAGTTAGCACTTGTATAATAGAGATCACTGGATAGTTAGCACTTGTATAATAGAGATCACTGGAGAATTAGCACTTGTATAATAGAGATTACTGGAGAATTAGCACTTATATAATAGAGATTACTGGAGAATTAGCACTTGTTTAATAGAGATCACTGGAGAATTAGCACTTGTATAATAGAGATCACTGGAGAATTAGCACTTGTTTAATAGAGATCACTGGAGAATTAGCACTTGTATAAAACAGATTACTGGAGAATTCATCATCATCATCATCATGTGCTGTACTGGTTGGCGATCATGTCCTTCCACAGTGCATCATATCAGTTCTGTTGTTGACTGTTTTCCATGCCATGACACCAAGCTATCCAATATTTTCTCTCTTTGTCGTCCATGATCTCTCTTTCCTTTTATTTTGCCAGTTGTAACCAAGTATTCCAACTTTCCTCTTCTCATGATGTGCCCAAAAAATGTTGATTGCTTCTTTCTGATGTTTTTAAAGAGCTCCCTTTTTATGTTGGCCTCTTTGAGAACTTCCTCATTGGTCTTTTTAGCTGTCCAGGGAACTTTCAACATTCTTCTGAGAAATCCCATCTCTGTGGCCTCTAATCGTCTTTTCATTTGTTTGTCTATTGTCCATGATTCACTTCCATAGGTCAGAATTGGTTCTATATAGCATCGATGAACTGTCTTTCTTATTTCTATTATATAAGTGCTAACTCTCCAGTGATCTCTATTATACAAGTTTTATATTTATTTTTTTAGTTATTATACTGGAGAATTAGCACTTGTATAATAGAGATCACTGGAGAATTAGCACTTGTATAATAGAGATCACTGGAGAATTAGTACTTGTATAATAGAGATCACTGGAGAATTAGTACTTGTATAATAGAGATCACTGGAGAAATAGCACTTGTATAATAGAGATCACTGGAGAATTAGCACTTGTATAATAGAGATCACTGGAGAATTAGCACTTGTATAATAGAGATCACTGGAGAATTAGCACTTGTATAATAGAGATTATAGTGAAATAAAGCAAAAATAAAGGACTCAGCCTTAATAGCAAAAAGACAGAGGTAATGGAAACAACAAAGAAAAAGACATCACCTCAGTGCAAAATAAAGACAAGTGAAACAATATTAAAACAGGTAAATGAATTTAAATATTTGGGAACTTTGTTAACCTCAGAAGGAAGATGTACAAAATATGTGAGATGCAGAATGGCTCAGGCAAAAGAAGCTTTCCAAAAATGAGGAAGATACTATGCAATCCATTTTTGACAATAGAAACAAGAAAAAGAGTTCTTAAATGTTCCGTAGATCCAGTCTTAACATATGGATGCGAGTCATGGACAATAGGACAACAGACAAGAAAATCACTGGAGTCTGTAGAAATGTGGTTTTACAGAAGAATGTTGAGAATACCATGGACAGCTAAGAAGAGTAATGAAGAGGTTCTGAGAAAGGTCAAAGCAAAAAGAGAGTTAATTTCCAATATTAGGAAGAGACAATCATCATTTTTTGGCCATGTAATGAGAAGAGAACAACTGGAATATATTGTAACAACTGGAAAAATTGAGGGACGAAGAGATAGAGGGAAGCAAAGAGAAAAAATACCAGACAGCTTAAGAGAATGGCTTGGCAGAAGGTCAACAACAGAAATGATAAATAGCTGCCGAGATCGAAAGTTGTGGAGAGACAAGATCACCTATGCCACTAGGCCCGGTACTTGATGATGATGATAATAGAGATCACTGGATAATTAGCACATGTATAACATAGATTAATAGCAAAAAAACAGATAAATATATAGATCAATAGCAAGAAGACAAGAAGTAATGGTAGCAAAAAAAAAAAAAAAAAAAAAAAAAAATCACTGCAATGCACAATAAAGACAAGTGGAACAATATTAAAACAGGTAAATAAATTTAAATATCTGGGAATAATGTTAACCTAAGATGGTAGATGTATTTATATAATTTATAAATAAATTGCTCAACATAATTTTATTCTTATTAAGCGTGTTTATAATTTAAATTTACAAATTCTGTTATAAATTTTGCTTGCGCTGAATTTTATTGTTATGAATTTTCCAGTGCTGAATTTTCCATAAACCACCAGGGACACATTTCTTTACTATCATCATCTCAGATGCTATCATCTTCCCCGTCACTAACTGACAACAACAAAGAAGTATTTTTAGTTTTTTTGGCCTGAACATTTTTCTCTTTCTCAGAACCTTTAGCTGGTTTCTTTTTCACTGCCTCCATTTCTGTGCTGGCTCCTGAAGACTCTTTTGAACGTTTGACTGGCATCTTGCAAGCAATCTTTAGTCTGGCTGGTCCTAAAACAAAGATGATGAACAGTAAAGTTTATATTACAAGATATGGTGTTATTATAGTAGCTGAAGAATAAGTTTATATTACAAGGTCTGTTGTTATTATAAAAGTTGAAGAATAAGTTTATATTACAAGGTCTGTTGTTATAATAAAATTTGAAGAATAAGTTTATATTACAAGGTCTGTTGTTATAATAAAAGTTGAAGAATAAGTTTATATTACAAGGTCTGTTGTTATAATAACAATTGAAGAATAAGTTTATATTACAAGGTCTGTTGTTATAATAAAAGTTGAAGAATAAGTTTATATTACAAGGTCTGTTGTTATAATAAAAGTTGAAGAATAAGTTCATATAACAAGGTCTGTTGTTATAATAAAGTTTATATTACAAGGCCTGTTACTATTATAAAAGTTGAAGAATAAGTTTATATTACAAGGTCTGTTGTTATAATAAAGTTTATATTACAAGGTCTGTTATTATTATAAAAGTTGAAGAATAAGTTTATATTACAAGGCCTGTTATTATAAATGTTGAAGAATAAGTTTATATTACAAGGCCTGTTGTTATAATAAAGTTTATATTACAAGGCCTGTTGTTATAATAACAATTGAAGAATAAGTTTATATTACAAGGCCTGTTGTTATAATAAAGTTTATATTACAAGGCCTGTTATTATTATAAAATTTGAAGAATAAGTTTATATTACAAGGCTTGTTATTATTATAAAAGTTGAAGAATAAGTTTATATTACAAGGCCTGTTGTTATAATAAAGTTTATACTACAAGGCCTGTTATTATTATAAAAGTTGAAGAATAAGTTTATATTATAAGGCCTGTTATTATAAAAGTTGAAGAATAAGTTTATATTACAAGGCCTGTTATTATAAAAGTTGAAGAATAAGTTTATATTACAAGGCCTGTTGTTATAATAAAGTTTATATTACAAGGCCTGTTATTATTATAAAATTTGAAGAATAAGTTTATATTACAAGGCTTGTTATTATTATAAAAGTTGAAGAATAAGTTTATATTACAAGGCCTGTTGTTATAATAAAGTTTATATTACAAGGCCTGTTATTATTATAAAAGTTGAAGAATAAGTTTATATTATAAGGCCTGTTATTATAAAAGTTGAAGAATAAGTTTATATTACAAGGCCTGTTATTATAAAAGTTGAAGAATAAGTTTATATTACAAGGCCTGTTATTATAAAAGTTGAAGACTAAGTTTATATTACAAGGTCTTTTATTATTATAAAAGTATTCTGATGTTTGAGCTTTCTATATTTTTTATTTATTTATTTTAAAAAAATCTAAAAACAAACTATTTTCATGCCCTCTGGTACGATGGACAACAAATAGAGATCACCACTATTGTCTGGTCTGAGTTGCTTTCTCAAGCTTGATCCCTCTCTCTCTCTCTCTGCGATCAGGACTCAATCAGAGTAGGATTCCAGACTCTCACATGTAGTCAGCTGTCAGGTTAAGTGTGTCGATCGCCCCCACAGACAGAACATCTCAATTAGAGTCTGCCAGATCCACTCTGATTGAACACCTGTTAAAACGTTGCACTGAGTTCTGCGCCAAACCTTGATCCAAGTGAAGCCAATCTCTTTAAGTTTTCTCTGATCACCATGTTTCTCTTGCTTCTCTGATCACTATGTTTCTCTTGCTTCTCTGATCACCATGTTTCTCTTGCTTCTCTGATCACTATATTTCTCTTGCTTCTCTGATCACTATGTTTCTCTTGCTTCTCTGATCACTATGTTTCTCTTGCTTCTCTGATCACTATGTTTCTCTTGCTTCTCTGATCACTATATTTCTCTTGCTTCTCTGATCACTATGTTTCTCTTGCTTCTCTGATCACTATGTTTCTCTTGCTTCTCTGATCACTATGTTTCTCTTGCTTCTCTGATCACTATGTTTCTCTTGCTTCTCTGATCACTATATTTCTCTTGCTTCTCTGATCTCTATGTTTCTCTTGCTTCTCTGATCACTATATTTCTCTTGCTTCTCTGATCACTATGTTTCTCTTGCTTCTCTGATCACTATGTTTCTCTTGCTTCTCTGATCACTATGTTTCTCTTGCTTCTCTGATCACTATGTTACTCTTGCTTCTCTGATCACTATGTTTCTCTTGCTTCTCTGATCACTATGTTTCTCTTGCTTCTCTGATCACTATGTTTCTCTTGCTTCTCTGATCACTATATTTCTCTTGCATCTTTGATCACTATGTTTCTCTTGCTTCTCTTATCTCTATGTTTCTCTTGCTTCTCTGATCACTATATTTCTCTTGCTTCTCTGATCTCTATATTTCTCTTGCTTCTCTGATCACTATGTTTCTCTTGGTCTTCCTCCGGTCCCATCACTATCCAAAGCTGAATCATCTTGAGAAGGATATTTTGCAACATACTGAAAACATGGTCTATCTAGAGCCAGAGAAAATTATGTGGCAAAAATGGTATCACTCCACAGTGATAAAAGAGTATATAAAACATTCTGGTATTGAGTTATTGGCGGGTCATCATCATTGCACTCCGAACATGTTCATAGGTGCTCAGATCGCCTCCTCAGCAAGTCTCGCAGTGTCCAGCGACTGACGACTCCAGTTCTGTGTTGGTTGATAAGTCTTCTTACACACCCACTAAGTTTCTCATTTCTGGCTGTGCCCATCTTAACTCTCATCTCTTTCATTCAAAGGAGTGACATGGACTCATGGTTGTCGAAGTTCTGTGTCCTTTGCACTTTCCAGAGGGCATTGATGATGTCCGCCCGATCTATTGGTTGACCGTCTTCAACAATAGAGCAGCTAGCCAACCTGTCCGCTCTTTCATTTCCCCGCACTCCCACATGTCCTCGGACATAGACAAAGGTGACCATACATGGGACATAGACAAAGGTGACCATACATGTTTTTGACTTCTGCAATGACTCTACCCATTGCATACATACAGAGCCCACCTCCACTTTTCTTATCATGCTCATTGAATCACTCCGTATACAGGCATGGGCGTAGTTTTGTGACTCTAGACTAACCAGAAAAATGCCTTGGTCACTGCCATCACCTCCATCGTCATGCTACTCGTGGTCATAACGTATGCACCACTGTCTTCCTTGACTATTCTGCCTGCCGAGTATGCTGTAAATGCCCATGCACTCCTTTGGTGTCGTATTACAGATCCGTCTGTATAGATGACAGCATCTTTCTCATTGGTGTTATCCCAGATGAGACCGTTGACCTCTGCATTGACCATGACTGAGTTCTGTTCCCTACGTTTCCTTCTGATATTCTTTTCATAAATTCATTCTCATTTGCAAAATATTCAGATGTCCTTCACATAAATTCACTTTCAATAATTCTATTTCAACTGCAAAGATAACATTTCTTCAAGCCTTCGCCAGTGAAATTACTATTTTTAAAGCACCTAATGTAACATTTAAGTGGTAGTAATTTTTACTACGGTATCGTAACTGGGAGAGTTACAGATAGGTATCGTAATTAAGGGTATATTGCTAGGGGTTCTTGAATATGCACAGACTGCACACTTGACCTCCTGTTCTTCGCTGTCATCAAGAGTGCTAGAAAATCTGATCTCCGTAAACAGAGACCATTGGAGAGTAAAACTAAAAAAAAAACTCCATGAATTTGAAGAGACAAATCTGCACGCCCATGGCGGGTTTTGAACATAAGACTTTCTTGTTCAGAGCCATATGGCTTACCTTCAGACTATCCAGACTTCAAGAAAATGGATAATTTCAGTTCATTGGTCCTGGCATAGGCAACTATAGGTTGTTGACCACTCTCAGTCCTTGTGCTGGACTGTGTCACTGTCCCATGTGATGTCTGATGACACCAGGACAGTAGATGTTAGGTAAGCATTTTGCTAGTGATGATAGTCACATTAACATTCTGAAAGAGGCCAAAGCAAAAAGAGAGCTACTTTCCAATATTAGGAAGAAACAATCATCATTTTTTGGCCATGTAATGAGAAGAGAACAACTGGAATATATTGTAACAACTGGGAAAATTGAGGGATGAATAGATAGAGGAAAGCAAAGAGAAAAAATACCAGACAGCTTAAGAGAATGGCTTGGCAGGTCAACAACAGAAATGATAAATAACTGTCATGATCGAAAGTTGTGGAGAGACATGATCACCTACGCCAGCAGGCCCGATACTTGATGATGATAGTCACATTGATAGGAGCCTTCAATCTAATCCCTAAATTGTGAAAAAGATGAGGCAATGGATCTCAGGACACTCCAACCCATCAGGAAATGATAAGGCAGACACATAAGCTAAGAGAGGACCCAGACAAACACAATTTCACTTTGCCACTCCATTAAACAACCAAACAAATCATAAACCACTTAACCAGGGTACCATATCAAACAAGGTTATGAATTGAAAGAGCTTATATATTCTTTATGATGATGATGTGCATTGTATTCTTTAAGATGATGATGCTGGTGTTATCATTCTGTCTGCTGTGATGTAAGGCCAAATCTAACCAGACAGAACACCTCTCCTAGACTTTGACTATAGACATTACAGAGCTGAACAACAGTTATGGACTCAATGAAAACTCTATTATGAGATTTCTAGTCTGGCACAACTTGCCAGTACTCCAACAGGTTTAATGGCATAAAACAGTTGTAGGACAACAGATACAAAGACCTGCAATCACAGTTCACATCATAATCACACACTTCAGAGTGAAATATACAAAACTACTACTGCTTAAGATGTACAAAGGAGGTGAGACGCAGAATGGCTCAGGCAAAAGAAGCTTTCCAAAAAATGAGGAAGATACTATGCAATCCATTTTTGACAATAGAAACAAGAAAAAGAGTTCTTAAATGTTATGTAGAGCCAGTCTTAACATATGGATGCGAGTCAAGAACAATAGGACAACAGACAAGAAAATCACTGGAGTGTAGAAATGTGGTTTTACAGAAGAATGTTGAGAGTACCATGGTCAGCTAAGAAGAGTAATGAAAATGTTATGAGAGAGGTCAAAGCAAAAAGAGAGCTAATTTCCAATATTAGGAAGAAACAATCATAATTTTTTGGCCATGTAATGAGAAGAGAACAGCCGGAATATACTGTAACAACTGGAAAAATTGAGGGTCGAAGAGATAGAGGGAAGCAAAGAGAAAACATAACAGACAGCTTAAGAGAATGGCTTGGCAGAAGGTCAACAACAGAAATGATAAATAGCTGTTGAGACCGAAAATTGTGGAGAGACATGATCACCTACGCCAGCAGGCCCGATGCCTGATGATGATAACTGCTACTCAGTTGTATCTAACTGGCTATCTCTAACAGAACTTCTGAGTCCTTTAAAACTGTCCAGGATGGACCCAACTACATCACTCTTCCAAGTCTAACTAATTTCATGTTCCTAATTGTGTGATTAATCTTTCTAATTCATTGCTAGCTATCTATTCTTCAGGGAGCCGCGATAGCTCAGTGGTTAGTGAACTGGACTACAAAGGACAAGGGGTAGGGTTCGATCCCAACCGACGGCTTCCGGGTTCACCCAGCCTTAAATGGGTACCTGATTTTTCTGGGAAAGTAAAGCAGCGTAGGTGTAATACCGACCACATTACCCTGAAAATCATGCGCCGAAGGTCTGCAAAATTTATGGTCACTAACACCATATTCCCTATACGCCACTTGGCGTGACGGGGGTACTTTTTTTTTTAATTCTTCACTAATCCTGGCAAACAGCCATTCTCTCCAGAAGGTACGCATCCAGTGCTTTGCTGGTTCTAAATTTATGTTTTGTTTGTCCGGTACTGACGGGAACTGATTAATTAAGGACTCAGCCTGGCTCGTTGAGTTTAGTCATATTACTAACCTAATCATATAATCATGAGATGCCCTTCAAACTGACCAGTGCTCAGCGTGGCTGAGTAACTTAGTGTCTCTCAGTCATTCCCCTGTTAACTCCCACTCTCTAAGTACTCTGTTTAACCCTTAAAACCCAAGATCTGGTACATTCCAACAATAGGGAAGAGTGACTGAATGGATGGGCTATGGGAAAAACAGAGCACTTTTTAATATCAAGGTCAAACGCCCAAAACAACATTAACAACCTAACAAGAAAGAGACCAAACCCCCATTTCCAGACTGAGAACCACTCATGCACCACTGAACAACCACATCAATAGAATACAAAAACCATACTCCAACATGCTTGCTCTATGAACACCCATATGAAACAGTAGAAGATCACTGACATGAGAGCAATTCTACTTCCTCAAAGACCTGATTATGGAATACCTTGTGCAGAACTACAAAAGAACTCAGAAATAACAGCAAATATTATTACAATGCATTCGGCCGAAGGATGTCTGCCTACAGGGTGCTGGTTATGGTTAGTCGAAGGCCCTGGTATCACTGCAAATGGAATTACAATTCATAATAACTCAACTGCCAATGTCAGTGGAATCATTCAAATTAAAACTCATCTCATTGAAGGATCCAAACAAAGAAAGGCAGCTGCAGTCACCATCATAGCAGCTACAGCACACGCCAAAAGACATAAGGCCAAGCGGCACCGAAAGTGAATACAGCTGAAGTGTCCTTCGTCGTATGATATCACCACTCATCGTAAGCAATCAAAATATTGAAACACGATCTGGATGAAAAATACAGCTCATGGTGTGTACAGAGCACTAAACTCAGTAGCTCCGGCAAGCAAGCCAGACTTGGAATATGAGGAAACTGCAACAAAGAACACTTTTCAGACTGAGCCCCATTGGTTCTGCTGCTTATCTGCCATACTGGAAGTCACAGGGTGCTGGATTCATAGCAACAACAAAAGATGACACATTATGACCTGTGTGGAGGCTGAACATTGTTATTTGTTCTTTACTGCTATGCCCGTAGTACAAAGTTTGTATCTTTTAAATAACCCTGGTGATCCATAATTTTGATTGAGAAACCAGTTCTCTAACCAGGAAGCAATGCAATGCTTCAGACAGTACAACAAGCTGCTTACCCTCATCAATTTGTTTGAGTTCAGCCTCAGCCTCTGCTGCTGTCAGATCTCCTGAGTTGACAACCACAACAACAGGTTTCTCATCTTCCTCCTCTGGAATGCCATCATCATCTTCTTCTCCATCTTCATCAAAACTTGGTATATTTCTCTAAATTGGGGAAAACAAAATATTCACCCAAGATTATTATGAATTAGCTTTCTCGAATCTTGTTGATTATTCTCAATAATTCTACTGAGGTGATAATAAGGGAACAAATAGTTTTTTATTATTTGTCGAGAGAATGCTTAAAGCAGAAGTTTTGGAAGCAGACTGAGAAGTTTTGGAAGCAGACTGAGAAGTTTTGGAAGCAGACTGAGAAGTTTTGGAAGCAGACTGAGAAGTTTTGGAAGCAGACTGAGAAGTTTTGGAAGCAGACTGAGAAGTTTTGGAAGCAGATTGAGAAGTTTTGGAAGCAGACTGAGAAGTTTTGGAAGCAGATTGAGAAGTTTTGGAAGCAGACTGAGAAGTTTTGGAAGCAGACTGAGAAGTTTGGAAGCAGACTGAGAAGTTTTGGAAGCAGATTGAGAAGTTTTGGAAGCAGATTGAGAAGTTTTGGAAGCAGACTGAGAAGTTTTGGAAGCAGACTGAGAAGTTTTGGAAGCAGACTGAGAAGTTTTGGAAGCAGACAGAAGTTTTGGAAGCAGACTGAGAAGTTTTGGAAGCAGACTGAGAAGTTTTGGAAGCAGACTGAGAAGTTTTGGAAGCAGACTGAGAAGTTTTGGAAGCAGACTAACTAGTTTGGCCAAGTCAGTAGGAAATGAAGAGGGAAAGCAAACATGGTATTAGAAAAATGTCATATGGAAGTTGGGTACGGTGTAGATATAACAGTTTGCTGTAAATCATGGACAATGCAATTCACATTTTTTAAAAGGTGGATGTGATTGAGGTGTTACCAGAAGGTGAATGCAGCAGACTATGGAATTATAATTTCATAGACTCACAGGACATCACCCAGGTCACTGAGAGAATGAACAGGCACATCTGTATTCTTTTAATGCTTGATCTCAGTGTTTTGACTACAAACTAAACCCGTGGAAAAAAAATAATACACTTTTAAAAATAATGTTATTAAAAAAATTGAAATAAATTTTCTGTGACATAACATCATGATAATAAAAAACTCAAGCTAGTTAAGCCTGTTATTATGCAATCCCTTCTCTAAATAATTAGCTCTGCTTTCTCTTTCTGTCTTCATGGAAAAGCCTTTTGATTTATTATATATTTCTTGCTTATTAAATAGAATATAATTTGCTAATCTTAATTTCTTTGATTTGGATATTTCATTTTCCAGGTCCACCCAAAAGATTATTTTAAATTGAGTGTTAAATAGGGTCATCATCATCATCATGTTGCATATTCTTTACAGAAAGTTGCACTCATCAAAACCTGTTGGAAAGAATCTGTCTCTAACCAGATATCTCGCTTCTTATAAAGTTCAAGGTCCCTTTAATGTCTTGAATCTTCTTGGTCTGCTCCTATCTTATTTTCCAGGAACCATGCCTTCCATTACTATTCTTTCCAGCCTACTGTGTCTTTTAATGTGATCATAGTATTTTAATTTTCACTGTAAGATATTAAAAGCTAATTCTTGCCAATGTTTAGGTCTTTTAATATACCATCATTGCCAATTTTGATTGTCCAAGATATCTTAAGAATTTTTCTGTAACATTTTGTTTTGAATGAACCAATTTTCTTCATTGCGTTAAAATGAAATCAATTCAATTTTAAAATACAAAATATAAACACGACATGACAACAAACTGAAAAGTTGCAAGCAAAAATGAATCATGGACATTCCACTTTGGCTAACGGTTAAGAGGGCACATTCTAAGACCCCAACAATCATGTCGATGCTCAGATGTCGAAGACTAAGATGGCTGGGACACGTCCAGCGAATGGAAGAAAAACACATCTCCAGGCAAATACTATATGGTGAACAAACACACGGAAAAAGACAAATCGGCAGACCTAAACTATGATATAGAGATATCTGTAAATCATCTCTGAATGACTTCTCCATATGTGAAAATGACTGGGAACATCTGGCAAGTGATCGCATATCATGGAGAGCATGTATAAGGAATGGTATAACATCATTTGAGACTGTGCTAAGGTTGACTCATGAAAAAGGATGGAAAACCCTGTGGATCAGTGGGCCTGACTTATTCATTCTGTGGTCATGTGTGTTTGTCAAACATTGGTAGAATTAGCCACGAGAGAAAATGTTTGACAAAAACAAAACCTAAAAAAAAATACACAATAGCCGCCACTAGATCGTCTGATAAGACAAAAAGGGCCATATACATAATAGCCGCCACTAGATCGTCTGACAAGACAAAAAGGGCCATATACACAATAGCCTCTACTAGACCATCTGACAAGACAAAAAGGGTCATATACACAATAGCCTCAACAAGACCTTCTGACAAGACAAAAAGGGCTATATACACAATAGCCTCCACTAGACCGTCTGACAAGACAAAAAGGGCCATATACACAATAGCCTCCACTAGACGGTCTGACAAGACCGAAAGGGCTATATACACAATAGCCGCCACTAGACCGTCTGACAAGACAAAAAGGGCCATATACACAATAGCCGCCACTAGACCGTCTGACAAGACGAAAAGGGCCATATACACAATAGCCTCCACTAGACCGTCTGACAAGACGAAAAGGGCCATATATGAGGGCACACCATCAGGGGAGCTAAAATGCTAGTCCAAACCACTAAACCAAAAGAAAACTTTGTCAAGTCATAAACTTCCTAGAGGAGCTGCAAACATGGAAAGATGTGATAGCTTGTAAGTTCACTGTTTTCTCATCTGACAAAAGAACATTAACAGAGACAGGTTGTGCTTTGCATTAACTTGTACATTCATCTTCTTCCTTTCAGCTCCCTGTGGAGCATAGGTCCTCAACAAACACTTTCAACTCTCCGTGGAGCAGAGGTCTTCAACAAACACTTTCAACTCTCTGTGGAGCATAGGTCTTCAACAAACACTTTCAACTCCCTGTGGAGCATAGGTCTTCAACAAACACTTTCAACTCACTGTGGAGCATAGGTCTTCAACAAACACTTTCAGCTCTCCATGGAGCATAGGTCTTCAACAAACACTTTCAACTCCCGTGGAGCATAGGTCTTCAACAAACACTTTCAGCTCTCCGTGGAGCATATGTCTTCAACAAACACTTTCAACTCTCTGTGGAGCATAGGTCTTCAACAAACACTTTCAACTCTCTGTGGAGCATAGGTCTTCAACAAACACTTTCAACTCCCATGGAGCATATGTCTTCAACAAACACTTTCAACTCACTGTGGAGCATAGGTCTTCAACAAACACTTTCAGCTCCCTGTGGAGCAGAGGTCTTCAACAAACACTTTCAACTCTCTGTGGAGCATATGTCTTCAACAAACACTTTCAACTCTCCATGGAGCAGAGGTCTTCAACAAACACTTTCAGCTCTCTGTGGAGCAGAGGTCTTCAACAAACACTTTCAACTCCCTGTGGAGCAGAGGTCTTCAACAAACACTTTCAACTCTCTGTGGAGCAGAGGTCTTCAACAAACACTTTCAACTCCCTGTGGAGCATAGGTCTTCAACAAACACTTTCAACTCTCTGTGGAGCATAGGTCTTCAACAAACACTTTCAACTCTCTGTGGAGCAGAGGTCTTCAACAAACACTTTCAACTCTCTGTGGAGCATAGGTCTTCAACAAACACTTTCAACTCTACGTGGAGCAGGTCTTCAACAAACACTTTCAACTCTCTGTGGAGCAGAGGTCTTCAACAAACACTTTCAACTCTCTGTGGAGCAGAGGTCTTCAACAAGCACTTTCAACTCCCTGTGGAGCATAGGTCTTCAACAAACACTTTCAACTCTCTGTGGAGCATAGGTCTTCAACAAACACTTTCAACTCCCTGTGGAGCATAGGTCTTCAACAAACACTTTCAACTCTCTGTGGAGCAGAGGTCTTCAACAAACACTTTCAACTCCCTGTGGAGCAGAGGTCTTCAACAAACACTTTCAACTCCTGTGGAGCATAGGTCTTCAACAAACACTTTCAACTCTCTGTGGAGCATAGGTCTTCAACAAACACTTTCAACTCTCTGTGGAGCAGAGGTCTTCAACAAACACTTTCAACTCTCTGTGGAGCATAGGTCTTCAACAAACACTTTCAACTCCCTGTGGAGCATAGGTCTTCAACAAACACTTTCAACTCTCTGTGGAGCATAGGTCTTCAACAAACACTTTCAACTCTCTGTGGAGCATAGGTCTTCAACAAACACTTTCAACTCCCTGTGGAGCATAGGTCTTCAACAAACACTTTCAACTCTCTGTGGAGCATAGGTCTTCAACAAACACTTTCAACTCCCTGTGGAGCATAGGTCTTCAACAAACACTTTCAACTCCCTGTGGAGCATAGGTCTTCAACAAACACTTTCAACTCCCTGTGGAGCATAGGTCTTCAACAAACACTTTCAACTCTCTGTGGAGCATAGGTCTTCAACAAACACTTTCAACTCCTGTGGAGCATAGGTCTTCAACAAACACTTTCAACTCCCTGTGGAGCATAGGTCTTCAACAAACACTTTCAACTCTCTGTGGAGCAGAGGTCTTCAACAAACACTTTCAACTCTCTGTGGAGCATAGGTCTTCAACAAACACTTTCAACTCCCTGTGGAGCATAGGTCTTCAACAAACACTTTCAACTCTCTGTGGAGCATAGGTCTTCAACAAACACTTTCAACTCCCTGTGGAGCATAGGTCTTCAACAAACACTTTCAACTCCCTGTGGAGCAGAGGTCTTCAACAAACACTTTCAACTCTCTGTGGAGCATAGGTCTTCAACAAACACTTTCAACTCCCTGTGGAGCATAGGTCTTCAACAAACACTTTCAACTCTCCATGGAGCATAGGTCTTCAACAAACACTTTCAACTCCCTGTGGAGCATAGGTCTTCAACAAACACTTTCAACTCCCTGTGGAGCATAGGTCTTCAACAAACACTTTCAACTCTCTGTGGAGCATAGGTCTTCAACAAACACTTTCAACTCTCTGTGGAGCAGAGGTCTTCAACAAACACTTTCAACTCTCTGTGGAGCATAGGTCTTCAACAAACACTTTCAACTCTCTGTGGAGCATAGGTCTTCAACAAACACTTTCAACTCCCTGTGGAGCATAGGTCTTCAACAAACACTTTCAACTCTCTGTGGAGCATAGGTCTTCATCAAACACTTTCAACTCCCTGTGGAGCATAGGTCTTCAACAAACACTTTCAACTCTCTGTGGAGCAGAGGTCTTCAACAAACACTTTCAACTCCCTGTGGAGCATAGGTCTTCAACAAACACTTTCAACTCCTGTGGAGCATAGGTCTTCAACAAACACTTTCAACTCTCTGTGGAGCATAGGTCTTCAACAAACACTTTCAACTCTCTGTGGAGCAGAGGTCTTCAACAAACACTTTCAACTCTCTGTGGAGCATAGGTCTTCAACAAACACTTTCAACTCCCTGTGGAGCATAGGTCTTCAACAAACACTTTCAACTCTCTGTGGAGCATAGGTCTTCAACAAACACTTTCAACTCCCTGTGGAGCATAGGTCTTCAACAAACACTTTCAACTCCCTGTGGAGCATAGGTCTTCAACAAACACTTTCAACTCCCTGTGGAGCATAGGTCTTCAACAAACACTTTCAACTCTCCATGGAGCATAGGTCTTCAACAAACACTTTCAACTCCCTTTGAAGCATAGGTCTTCAACAAACACTTTCAACTTTCCATGGAGCATAGGTCTTCAACAAACACTTTCAACTCTCTGTGGAGCAGAGGTCTTCAACAAACACTTTCAACTCTCTGTGGAGCATAGGTCTTCAACAAACACTTTCAACTCCCTGTGGAGCATAGGTCTTCAACAAACACTTTCAACTCTCTGTGGAGCATAGGTCTTCAACAAACACTTTCAACTCCCTGTGGAGCATAGGTCTTCAACAAACACTTTCAACTCCCTGTGGAGCAGAGGTCTTCAACAAACACTTTCAACTCTCTGTGGAGCATAGGTCTTCAACAAACACTTTCAACTCCCTGTGGAGCATAGGTCTTCAACAAACACTTTCAACTCTCCATGGAGCATAGGTCTTCAACAAACACTTTCAACTCCCTTTGAAGCATAGGTCTTCAACAAACACTTTCAATTTTCCATGGAGCATAGGTCTTCAACAAACACTTTCAACTCTCCGTGGAGCAGAGGTCTTCAACAAACACTTTCAACTCTCCGTGGAGCATATGTCTTCAGCAAACACTTTCAACTCTCCATGGAGCATAGGTCTTCAACAAATACTTTCAACTCTCCGTGGAGCATAGGTTTTCAACAAACACTTTCAACTCCCCGTGGAGCATAGGTTTTCAACAAACACTTTCAACTCCCCGCGGAGCATAGGTTTTCAACAAACACTTTCAACTCCCCGTGGAGCATAGGTTTTCAACAAACACTTTCCAAGTCATTCTATTTCTTGCCATTCTTTTAAGATCATTCCATGTCATATATAGTACATAAAGTAAAGTAAAGTGCCCCGTCAGGCCAAGTGGTGTATAGGGAATATGGTGTTAGTGACCATAATTTTTATAGACCTTCGGCACATGATTTTTGGGGTAATGTAGTCGGTATCATGCCCATGTCGCTTTACTTTCCCAGAAAAAATCTTGTACCCAATTTAAGGCTGGGGTAATGAAATAAACATGATAAGCAAAAAATATGGATTAGATATGAATATCAAAAAGACTAAACCTATGATCATACAATCATACTCAAAACCTACAGGTGGATATCACAAATGAAGGAATAGACCTGGAGACAGCTCAAAGTTATAACTATCTTGGACATACTATAAACAGTGATAGAAAATGTACAACTGAAATAAACAAAAGAATAGGAATGGCAAAAAGTAATTTGAATGCCATGAAAAATATACTAACATCAAAACAAATAACACCAGGGCTAGAACTAAGAATAACAAAATGTTACATTTTTTCAACATTCCTGTATTGTGCAGAAACATGAACATTAGACAAGAAAACAGAACAGAGAATTGAAGCTTTTGAAATGTGGATTAATAGAAGAATAGGTAGAATAGGATAGAAAGAAAAGAAAACAAATGATGAAGTCTTAAAACAACTAAAAATTAAAAGAGAACTACTAAATACAATTCAAACAAGACAAATGAGATTTGTGGGGCATGTTAAAAGACACAACAGCCGACTAAAAAGTAATCTTGGAAGGGAAAATACAAGGTAAAAGAGGCAGAGACAGACCAAGACTAACATGGATGAGTAACATCAAAAGATGGACAAGTCAGCCTATAAGACCTAGACCATCAAAGCAAGAGACAGAGTGGAAGCCAACCATCGATGAGGAGATGGCACTCAATGAATGAAGACTAAGTGTTAAGCTAAGACAAAGCTACTAATACTAACTTAGTAATTAAGTAAGACTAAGAACTTCTTAGTTTTACTTAGTTACTAGTAGTCTCTTACTTGAAGTTACAGAAATGACAAATAACTCTGAATATCAAGTTCAAGGGTTGTGGGGAGATTTGATCACCTACGCCAGCAGGCATGTGGTACCTGATAAAATGATGATTATTTTTGTTTAGTATATTTTCTGTAGCTCTACTCCCGGCCTCGCATAATTGTGTGTAGTGCATTGTATTGTACTCATGTACTGTATTGTATAATCAATTAAATCTGTAGTATGAGTATAGTATATTTGGTAATTTCCTAGTTTGATCAGATATAGTATTTCAGTTTGGAAGAGTGATGTCCCCTAAAATATGTCTGCCAAAATACAGTGGTTCTACGCATTCTTGGCGTTGGGGTCATTACGGCGATTGGTAATCAACCGCACAATTCCCTTCGATCAGAAGATCATAATTAGGCCGAGTGGCGTCGTTTTTGTCACGCGTTATAATATATTTATAAATATTTAACACTAAAGCTAAACCTAACCCCTGGACCCAACGCCCAATCAACAGATACTCCGAAATGATTACATGCCAGCGTAATGACCCCAACGCCAAGAATGCGTAGAACCACTGTATTTTGGCAGACATATTTTAGGGGACATCACTCTTCCAAACTGAATTACTATATCTGATCAAACTAGGAAATTACCATATATTTAATATATTATATTATCTATGTACTATGTTTTGTGTCTAGTGTCTATCTCCTCCATGTTTTTACCGTGTGTTCTTCCTGATGGTGTTTGGTCAAGATTTGTGGGACCCATTGTGAGCAAACCTTCCGATAATTCAGTTTCTTCCTAATCACCATCTGAACGGTCCCAGCCGATACAGCGAACTCCTCTGCCAGCGAACGTAAGCTCCGACGACAGTCCGCCCGTATTGCTGCATCAATCTCAGCGATGGTTTCTTCTGTTGCAACAATATGTACCTGCCCTGGTCGAGGAAGATCTTTCGTTAGCTCACGTCCTTCTCGAAACATTCGTGCCCAGTCCTTCACTGTAGTCTTGGACACACTTTTGTCACCGTACACTTCTTGCATTCGGCGATGAATGTCGACCGGTCGACATCCTTCGGCTGTTAAGAATTGAATCACCGCTCGCTGATCGACTTTCGACGGGTTCCTTATTACACCCGCCATTTTCCTCCCCAACGGTCCCGCAGCAAAACGAAACTACGCGGTGAATGGGCAGTGACTGACACATGGATGGATGGATGCGTTCGCCCGATGACTAAAGTATTCTTGAGTATTCGTAGACTTTAGACTTCCTCTTCGTCATCCGCCTTTAAAAGGACGTTAAGTGAACGTGATTGCGTTGTGTTGCAGTTTTCAGTGTAACACTGTGATATCTGCGCCTTTCGGCCCAACACATCCGACTTCAACACGACGTTTTTGAGTACCGGGTTGTCTTCCCTCTTCGATCCCTGCTCGCTTGGCCAGACTAGACAGGTTAGTCTGTTGCTGGAGGCACCGCGGAGAGGTGGAGCAGGGTCTGGATGGTTTTGGTTCACCGATCCTGGCGCAAGCCATCAGCTATGAGTCACTGACAACTTCCAGCTCTGGTGCTGGGAGGCGCGCCTTCGCCTCCGACTGACACATAATTCATTTCATGTTTACGTTAGATCTAGCTGCAGCATGTCTCCCTATATATATGCAGGAGGGATCAAGTCATCATACTTCGCCCACGCACTGGCCACAATAGAATGAGAAATCACATGTTCACCAAATTCAAAATAGGAACAACCAGCCTTTGCCACAGTACACTGGACAATATGACTACAAAACATGTTCTACAGGATTGCCCCCAGTACACAGACCCGAGAAGAGCAATGTGGTCCACGCCCACCTCCCTGGAAGAGAAACTATATGGGGCAATCGATTCACTTAAACAGCTGACTTCATGAGAGTCTGGAATCCTACTCTGATTGAGTCTTGATCGCAGAGAGAGAGAAAGAGAGAGAGAGAGAAATACTTGCAGCAGTTCGGGCGGGTTTCACTTGGACAACCCTCGTATTATTTACTAACTTATGCTTGCTGCTTGCTTGCTTGCTTGCGTTCGCCCGATGACTTAAGGAGTGTACCTCGTCATTATCCGTCCTTAAAAGGACGTTAAGTAGGCGTGTCTGCGTTGTGTTGTGGTTTACAGTATAACTGTTATATTTGCGCCTTTCGGCCCAACACATCCGACTTCAGCATGACATTTTTGAGTACCGGGTTGTCTTCCTTCTTCGATCCCTACTCGCTTGGCCAGACTAGACAGGTTAGTCTGTTACTAGAGGCACCACGGAGAGGTGGTTCACTTAATTAATAATTTTCACACTTAGACAATTGCAAGAAAATTTTCGGGAACAAAATATGCTGCTCTATATTGCCTTTGTGGATCTCACAAAGTCTAATTGTGAAATTATGTGTTGCTATTCCCCGTTTGGTGTATGTTTTACTTCTGACGTGTGGATGAACTGTGATTACCGATATTTAAGTGGAATATGATTTATTCTTCTTTGTGTCGTGTGTTCGCGCTTCGATAGGCAAGCACATGGTTCGACAAAAATGTCGCCGGCAGAGTATGTTCAACCCATATGTGAAAAGTCTGTGACGGTGGATGGGGCGGAGGAATCAGAAATGATCAACGGCCCAGAAAGCGAAAACAGCAAAGTGTGTGGTACACATGAGGCATATTCAGAACACGAAAGTGTGTGGTACACATGAGGCATACTCAGGACACGAAAGTGTGTGGTACACATGAGGCATACTCAGGACACGAAAGTGTGTGGTACACATGAGACATATTCAGGACACGAAAGTGTGTGGTACACATGAGGCATATTCAGGACACGAAAGTGTGTGGTACACATGAGGCATATTCAAGACACGAAAGACGAATGTGGCTGACCACCGTGAAAGAGATCGGAGCCTCATCACGTACTAGTCCAGAGGAAGCCATGGAGAGGAATTCGAACTTATGTCGGAGGAAAGATTTTAAAATAAGTGCTTGGAATGTTAGGACTCTATATCAAGAAGGGAAATTGGAAAATCTGATTCAAGAAGCAGAACGAATAAATATAGTTATTTTAAGCATATCAGAGACAAGATGGAAATAATGTGGGTACATAGAGGACGAAAAATATACATTTATATACTCAGGAAACACAACAGAACATCAAAGGGGGGTAGGAATACTGATAAAAAGAGAGCTACAAAAATATATAAGTACCCACTGGACATACAGTGATAGGATTATACTACTCAGGTTGAAAGCAAAACCATTCGACATAGCAATAATACAGACATATGCACCTACTCAAGACAACACAGAAGAACAAATAGAGGCATACTCATCATCATCATCAAGTACCGTGCCTACTGGCGTAGGTGATCATGTCTCTCCACAACTTTCGATCTCGACAGTTCTTTATCATTTCTGTTGTTGACCTTCTGCAAAGCCATTCTCTTAAGCTGTCTTGTATCTTTTCTCTTTGTTTCCCTCTATCTCTTCGACCCTTAATTTTTCCAGTTGTTACAATATATTCCAGTTGTTTTCTTCTCATTACATGGCCAAAAAATTATGATTGTTTCTTCCTAATATTGGAAATTAGCGCTCTTTTTGCTTTGACCTCTTTCAGAACATTTACATTACTCTTCTTAGATGTCCATGGTATTCTCAACATTCTTCTGTAAAACCATATTTCTACAGCCTCCAGTGATTTTCTTGTTTGTTGTCATATTGTCCATGATTCACATCCATATGTTAAGACTGGTTCTATATAACATTTGAGAACTCTTTTTCTTGTTTCTACTGTCAAAAATGGATTGCATAGTATCTTCCTCATTTTCTGGAAAGCTGCTTTAGCCTGAGCCATTCTGCATCTCACCTCTTTTGTACATCTTCCGTCGGAGGTTAACAAAGTTCCCAAATATTTAAATTCATTTACCTGTTTTAATATTGTTCCATTTGTCTTTATTTTGCACTGCGGTGATGTCTTTTTCTTTGTTGTTACCATTACTTCTGTCTTTTTGCTATTAAGGTTGAGTTCTTTATTTTTGCTTTATTTCACTATAATGTCCAACATTTCTTGTAACTCATTTTCACTCTTAGCGATTAATACTGTATCATCAGCATACCTTAGATTATTTATATTATGACCTCCAATTGTTATTCCAGGCATGCCCCTTATGGATCTTAAAATAATCTCACTATAAATATTAAACAAATCTGGTGACAGTACACAACCTTGTCTAACACCCTATTTTATTTGTTGAAACATTCCCAATCCATTTGGTTTCCACTTCTTATGGCCGCTGTTTGTTGCCAGTACATGTTCTTTATTATTCTTAGACCTTTGCTGTCTACGTTTATGCTTTCTAAAATTTTGATTATTTCTTGGTGCTTTACTTTGTCAAATGCCTTGGTGTAATCTATAAAACATAGGTATGGATCTGTTTTCACCTCTATGGCTCTTTCTACTAAAGATCTTATGATATAAATGGCATTGCTTGTTCCTTTATCTCTAACAAAACCACACTGTTCATTGCTAATTTCTGGACTGATTTTATTTCGCACTCTTCGCATGATGATTATTGTTATGGAAGGCCCCGGTATCACTGCAAACGAATTAAAATCCATAATTGCTCAACCGCCCGTGCCAGTGGAATCATCCGAATTACTAACACATCTCCCAAGCAAAGAAAGGTAACTGTAGTCCCTATCGTAGCAGTCTCAGCACACGCCAAAAGGCATAAGGCGAGATCGCGCAGAAAGTGAACACAGCCAACTGTTCCCTGTCGTACGATATCATCATTCATCGTAAACAAGCGGGATATCGAACCAGGATCAAAACGGATGAGACACACAGCTCACGGTGTGCACAGAGCACTTAACTCAGTAGCTCCTGCAACAAGCCGGACTTGGAATATGAGGAAACTGCAAGAAGGAACACTTTTCAGACATAGCCTTCAATGGTTCCCGTCGCCTATCCACCATACACCATGGAAGTTTGCGTCCTCCCGAAAACGATGATCGTCGTAGCACTGGATGATGTTAGGCCATCGCTGATGATTCTTAGTAATATCTTAGTTATATGACTCATAAGGCTTATTGTGCGATGATCATCGCATTCAATCGCACCCGATTTCTTTGGTAGGGCTATGAATATTGATTTGAGCAGGTCGTCTGGTATATATCCGCTGTTGTAGATATCATTCAATATTTTTTTTATTATTTCTATTCCAAAATCACCCATGGCTTCAATCTCTTCTTTAGTTATATTATCTGGTCCAGGAGCTTTGCCTGCTTTCATATTGCGCAAGGCGTCTTCCACTTCTTCTCTGAGTATTTCTGGTCCTTCTCCATTATCCTTAATATTTACTTCCGTTCGTTCATCATTATAAAGATCTTTAATGTATTCTGTCCATCGTTCCCTTATGTTTTCTTGATCAATCAACAGTTCTCCTTCCTTTGATCTTAGACATCCAGTTTTTAATTGCATTTTTCTTCCTGTTAATTCCTCAATTTGTTTGTACATACGTAGGGAGGTCAAAAAGTAATGCACACCAATTTTTTTCTCGGCTAATAATAAAGATAAGAATATGAAATTTTGCACACTTGGAATATGACATGTTCCAATTATGTGCACCAAATTGCACAGCATTCTGAAAAATATTACGCAATCTATGAACCGTTAAAATGGAGCTTGTCAACAATGTCCGTTACAAACAGCGAATTGTCATAGAATTTCTGGTTGCGGAAAAAGAAACTGTGGCAAACATTCATAAACGACTGTGTGCAGTGTACAAATGTTCTGCAGTCGATAGGAGCACAGTTAGTCGCTGGGTTCAGAGAATTAAAGCTGCAGAAAGTGTACGAGTGGAGTTGCATGATTTACCGCGTTCTGGACGTGTTGCCTCGGCTACCAGCACAGACATGTTAAACCGGGCTGATGCCATTATTCGTAAGGATAGGCGTATCACTAGTCAACAATTGGCATTGCAGCTTACAGTCAGCAAGGGAAGTGCAATCGCAATTTTTAAAACTCTCGGATATTCAAAGATTTGCGCTCGATGGGTTCCTCGGTGCCTAACAAATGATCACAGAGTTCAAAGGAAAACATTCTGTTCTGAATTGTTGGAGCGTTTCGGTGTTGAAGGAGAAATGTTTTTGTCAAAAATTGTTACCGGTGACGAAACGTGGGCACATTATTATGAGCCTGAAACAAAAATGCAGTCAATGGAATGGCATCATCCGCAGTCACCAAAAAGAAAAAAATTCAAAACATCTCCATCAGCCGGAAAGGTGATGATCACTGTCTTCTGGGACATTGATGGTGCGATTCTTGTTGATGTAATGACAAGAGGTGAGACAATCAACTCGACAGCTTACATCAATACACTGACAAAACTCAAAAATCGGTTCCACAGAGTTCGGCCTAATAAGCCATCTGCAGATTTGTTGCTTCAACATGACAATGCACGCCCTCACACAAGTCTGGTAACACGGGAAGCAATCAACAAATTTGGTTGGACTGTACTGCCCCATCCTCCTTACAGCCCTGATCTGGCTCCCTCAGATTTCCATCTGTTTGGACCACTCAAAAAATTCCTGCGTGGGACACACTTTGACAATGATGAGGATGTGATCCGTGCAGTTAAAAAATGGCTACGCGAGCTGGACAAAACTTGGTACAAACGAGGCATTCGTGACCTAGTTTCGCGTTGGCGTAAGGCAATACGCTTGGACGGAGATTATGTTGAAAAATAGGTAGTGTAAAGGGGATGTTCAGCTACAATCTGTGAAAATTTCACACATTTTGCCAGAATAGTTTCCGAGAAAAAAATTGGTGTGCATTACTTTTTGACCTCCCTTCATAGCTTTAGCATCTCCTTTTTGTTGCATTTCAATTTCTTTGCATTTCTCTTTTCTTCTTCTTCTTTTGTCCTTTCGAGTCGAAGACGGCACATAGGGCAGAACCACAATCTCAAAAACAGAAACCTTGCGTGCCAAAATGGCACATATTGCAGAGATCACTGCTTACTAAAATCTATGGCTGTTTCCATAACAATACTTTTTACAATGACAGCTTGTCAAGCCATCGACCAACCTCCTTAGTCGCCTCTTACGACATACCTGGAAGGTCACAGTGTCACTATTCTTTACTTTCCTCATAATGAGGCCCCTGTAACACACAGGAGATCTCTCTTTTAGCCATGCTTATTTTGCTTCATTGCATTTTACTACAATTTGTTTATTTAATCTCTTATACTCATCTTTATTTCGTCTTCTTGTATCCATTAGCTGCAAAATGTCATCAATTTCTTTCTTGAATTTGTCCTCACTGGTGGTATGAACTCTTTGATGTTTGTTGCATTGCTTCTTTTAGCATTTCCCACTGTTCTTCAATGCTTTGTATCTTCTCTATTGCATTGTACCGGTTCTGAATTGTGATTTTATATGTCTTGCAACTTCTTGTCTGATTTGAGTAAATCTAAATTTAACTTGATGTTAACTGAGGCTCGTTTTGTTGTTTTTAATTTTACTCTAAGCTTTCCCACAACTGGTACATGATCACTATTGCAATCTGCCCCTGGTCTAGTTTTCACACACACCAGACTGTTTCTAAATCTATTGCTTATCATTATGTAATCAATTTGATTACGTGCGTTGTCCCCTGGGCTTTTCCATATCCACAGACGTCTTGGATGTTGCTTAAACCAGTTGTTTCCTATCATCATGTTGTGTGTTCTTGCCCATTCAATAAGTTTCTTACCTCTTTCATTCCTCTCGCCTAAGCCATAATGACCAACTACTTCCTCAACTCTTTCCTTTCCTACTTTTGCGTTAAAATCCCCTAGAACTATGGTGTTTTCATGTGGTTTGCATTTATGAAGTGCCTCATTTAACTAGTCGTAAAATTTATCAATAGTTTCCTCTAGACTGTCTGCTGTTGGTGCATAAACTTATATAAGATTTATGTCTATTGGCTTTCCATTCAATTTCACTAAAAGGACTGTCAGATATTGGGTAAAAGCCTTTCACAGTTCTTGCTCTTTCTGCATCCAAGATACCTACTCCTCTTTGGTATTTAGTATCTCCAGAATAGATTATTTTATGTTTATCAGAATACATCTCCCCTGATCCGGTGTATCTCATTTCGCAAAGTCCCAGTAATTGTTAACCCATTCTTGTCATTTCTTGTATGATGTTTTCTAGTTTACCCTTCTGCATGAGTGTTCTCGCATTTCAAGTACCTATCTTTAGAGTTTGTTTTATCTTTATTTTTATTTTGCTTACAGTAGCTTGATGACGATCGGGTATCACCTGTAGCACATGATGTCCCCTACTGAACGAGGGTTTTCCATTGGAATCCCCTTAATGTTGTCGTTATTTCTATTGTTGTGGCGATTCATGATTGTACAAAGAAATTTGTCAGGTCAGGTAATTGTACCTGCTACTGTATGCAGTAAACAGTATAACCTGTGGCTGCCCTGCAGGTAAGCTCGGGAGAGTAAAAGGCTAAGGGAGTGTACCCCGAAGTAAAACAACCCCACTGCCTTGTGGGTGAGACTTTTTAGTCAAAGGCTAGCGGAGCCAACCGTAAACAAACCGACGGAAGGCAACAGAAAACCACCGCCGTAATTTCTTTGTGCAATCATGAATCGCCACAACAATAGAGGCATACTATGAAGACCTAAATAAAGTTATGAAGCAAGTGAAATCTTCAGACATCTTGATTGTAATGGGTGACATGAAAGCTAAAGTAGGAAAAGGTAGATATAAGACCATTATAGGAAATAACGTTTTAGGAAAAAGAAATGACAGAGGAGAAAGATTAATACAATTCTGTGAAGATAACAGGCTGATAATATGTAACACCTACTTTGAGCAAGAGAAAAGGAAACTATACACATGGAAAAGTCATGAAGATAAGAAGAGGAATCAAATAGATTACATAATGATAAAAGAAAGTTTCAGTAACAGCGTAAAGAAAGCCAAAACCTACCCAGGAGCAGACATTAATTCAGATCACAATGATTTTTGGGGTGAGGTGGTCGGTATTACGGCCGTGCTGCTTTACTCTCCCAGAAAAAAATCCGGTACCCATTATTTGGTTATGGAAAGCCCCGGTATCACTGCAAACGAATTAAAATTCATAATTGCTCAACCGCCCGTGCCAGTGGAATCATCCGAATTACTAACTTATCTCCCAAACAAAGAAAGGTAGCTGTAGTCCCCATCATAGCAGTCTCAGCACACGCCAAAAGACATAAGGCGAAACTACACAGAAAGTGAACACGGCCAACTGTTCCATGTCATACGATATCAGCATTGTAAATAATTGGAATATCGGAACATGATCAAAACGGATGAAACACATAGCTTACGTTGTGCACAGATCATTTAACGGTACCCATTAAAGCTGGGTGAACCTGGAGGCTGTCGATTGGGATCGAACCCTACCTCTTGACCTTTGTAGTCCAGTTCACTAACCACTGAGCTATCGTGGCTCAATGAAGCTCATGTCAGCTCTTATTGCTTGCATCTCGCCTCAGTGTTCATCTAGTTTGCCCTCCTTTTCCTTTATCATGTGGCTCCCATTTGAGGGCCTACTTTGAGATTCTCTTGTTGTCTCTTCTCATCACATGGCCAACATATGACCACCTTCTTCTCTAGTTGTCTCTTCTCATCACATGGCCAACATATGACCACCTTCTTCTCTTGTTGTCTCTTCTCATCACATAGTCAACATATGACCACCTTCTTCTCTTGTTGTCTCTTCTCATCACATGGTCAACATATGACCACCTTCTTCTCTTGTTGTCTCTTCTCATAAGATGGCCTAAATATGACCACCTTCTTCTCTTGTTGTCTTTTCTCATCACATGGCCTAAATATGACCACCTTCTCTTCACGTGGCCAACATATGACCACCTTCTTCTCTTCACGTGGCCAACATATGACCATCTTCTTCTCTTCACGTGGCCAACATATGACCACCTTCCCTTCTTCTCTTCACGTGGCCAACATATGACCACCTTCCCTTCTTCTCTTCACGTGGCCAACATATGACCACCTTCACCTCTTGATTATAGATGATATTTTGGATGTTTTGCCATTTCTCTTATTTGTACACTTGTCTTGAATTCATTCCATGTTATTCAAAGTATTCTCCTAAGCCATTTGTTTTCAAATGCCTCTAATTTATTTTCAATTTCTTCAGTTATTTTCCAGTTCTCGCATGCGTAAGGGCGGATAATATGTATGGTGTGGCTTTCGTGCATCCAAGTAAGATGCGCATGACCTTATTTTGTATCTATTCTAGTCTTTCCACCTGCGTGGAGCTGATAGAACCGCCAGTGCCTACTCAATAACAGTAACTTCCAGTCCTTGGTAGAGGATGACTCCGTTCACAGAGGTGTACTACGTCATCGTAATGGCTCATCATACATCCCTAGACCGGCCGTACGCTAATCTTACGGTCTGTTGTTGATGTGCGACGGGGATAATCTGACGACTAACTGTGTGTCTATATGTTCGGTATTGGAGTCAACAATGATGGCTCTAACATCATCAAACGCTATACATTTTTAAAAAATACGATGATCATCATTTTCAAGAGGACGTAAACTTCTGGTATATGGTGGATAGGCGGCGGGAACAATTGAAGGCTATGCATGAAAAGTGTTCCTTATTGCAGTTTCCTCATATTCCAAGTCGGGCTTGTTGCAGGAGCTACTGAGTTAAGTGCTCTGTGCACACCGTGAGCTGTGTGTCTCATCCCTTTTGATCATGTTTCGATATTCCAATTGTTTACGATGAATGATGATATCGTATGACAGGGAACAGTTGGCTGTGTTCACTTTCTGCACAGTTTCGCCTTATGTCTTTTGGCGTGTGCTGAGACTGCTACGATGGGGACTACAGCTACCTTTCTTTGTTTGGGAGATGAGATATTAATTCGGATGATTCTGCTGGCACAGGCAGTTGAGCAATTATGGATTTTAATTCGTTTGCAGTGATACCGGAGCCTTCCATAACCAAATAACCGTTCACAGAATGCCGTCACTATTACCCTCCGTGCTGAGAGGCTCATCCCAGCCTTCATTAAAACTATGGTTATGGTTAGTTGAAGCCCCAGTATCACTGCAAACAAATTAAAATCCATAATTGCTCAACCGCCCGTGCCAGTGGAATCATCCAAATTAAAACCCATCACATTTAAGGATTAAAACAAAGAAAGGCAGTTGCAGTCCCCATCATAGCAGTTACAGCACCCGCCAAAAGAAATAAGGAAAAATGGCACTGAAAGTGAATGCAGCTGAACAGTCATTTGTCAAACGATATCGTTCATCGTAAGCAATCAGAATATCGAAACACAATCCGGATGAAAAAAACAGCTCATGGTGTGCACAGAAGACTAAACTCAGTAGCTCCGGCAGGAAGACGGACTTGGAATATGGAGCACTGCAACAAAGAACACTTTTCAGACTGAGCCTCAATGGTTCCTGCCACCTGTCCGCCATATTGACCGGAAGAATTGATCTGTGCGCTGGGTTAAAGCAAGACTTCGATCAAATTGTATTCCCAAGTATTGTATTGTCTGGGCTCTCTCAACGACTGAAACCATGCCCACTAATGGAGTATGTGTGTTGACAACGAGAAAACCAAGTTAAAAAAAAAACATTATTTGAGCAATCATCTGATCTGGTAACAATTATTCTGCAGGAAACTGTAAAACAATGGAGAGGCAGCAGACAATGTGGAAGACAGCATCAAAGAATGGACAGGCTCATCTTGGCAGGTCCAAAAGGCGACTAGATAGAGATCAATGGAGAGGGTTGTCCATAGTGTACCAATGACACATAGGGTTATAGGATGAACGTATCATTTCATAAGAAGAGGTATGTTTACAGCACTCGGAAAAAATCACAAATAACAGAAAAAAAAACCACAGAATAATATATGATTCAAAGCAGGATCGAACCCATTACTCCTTGACACAGCACCTTGCTACGAGAAACCAAACATTAGGGCACACGACCAACTCAGCTAACTACTAGGATAAAGAATGAAGATATCTTTTCTGCTTTCAATATAGTTTAAAAAAAAAAAGTAAAGAGAACCGTCACGCCAAGTGGGGTATAGAGAAATTGGTGTTAGTGACCATAATTTTTACATACCTTCAGCACATGATTTTTGGGGTAATGTGGTAGGTATTATGCCCGTGCTGCTTTACTTTCCCATAAAAAAATCTGGTACTCAATTTAAAACTGGGTGAATCCAGAAGCCGTCGATCAGGATCGAACCCGACCTCTTGTCCTATGTTGTCCAGTTCACTAACCACTGAGCTATCGTGGCTCCCTTTCAATATAGTACTGACCATTTTTGCATGTTTGAAGTTATGGTTCTCAATTACTTGTAGCACTGCGGATGTTATGTTATCTTATCTTCCCCTGAAGCTTTATTGTTAGCCATGAGCCTTACAGCTGTCTCTACTTCATCCAAAGTGACATCATCTATGCTGATTAACTGCCAGGCTGGTGTGTTGGCTGTCAGGTGTAAAGGCATAACGATGCACTGAAGTACGAAGCTGATGTGTTGGCTATCAAATCCCCATGCCTTGGTATTGGACAATTAAGAGGTAATGGTATAAGAAGGCATAACGATGCACTGAAGTGCAAAGCTGCTGTAAAGCTGATGATAAAGGTGAAAGGAAAGAAAAAAGGAAACAAGGTGTGGCTACAGTTGTAACCATACATTTTTTTCAATTTTACCTATTGAACAGTAGATCTCCTGAAGTGTTCGACCCATAGTGACTTGATGCCTTCACTTGATGCTAACATGGTTCCATATTTGTTCATAAAAATAATTCTTAAATGTTATGTAAAGCCAGTTTAACATATGGATGTGCACAATGGACAACAGACAAGAAAATCACTGGAGGCTGTAGAAATGTGGTTTTACAGAAGAATGCTGAGAGTACCATGGACAGCTAAAAAGAGTAATGAAAGCGTTCTGAAAGAGGCCAAAGCAAAAAGAGAGCTAATTTCCAATATTAGGAAGAATCATGATTTTTTGACCATGTAATGAGAAGAGAACAGGTGGAATAGATTGTGACAACTGAGAAAATTGAGGGACGAAGAGATAGAGGAAGCAAAGAGAAAAGATACCAGACAGCTTAAGAGAATGGCTTGGCAGAAAGTCAACAATAGAAATGATAAATAACTGTCAATATTGAAAGTTGTGGAGAGACATGATCACCTATGCCAGCAGGCCCGGTACTAGATGATGATGAAGTAAAGAAAATAATAACAAACTGAGGTTACAACAGGAAAATCAAAGCATCTAGATCAAACCTTGGCTGCAACACTTTTCTATGTGGAGAATATACAGGAAATTACAAGAAGTTTTAAATAAAATGAAAGGAAATTACAGCCAATGAAAGTGATGTTTTTCAAGAAGAACACAATAGGAATATGAAGTAAAAGAGGGCTGCAGAACATATGGAGAAGCGTGCTAAAAACATAAAGTATGGACTAAGCTGGACATACTAACTCAAGACAGGAGTAAGTCAGGAGAAGCTCCAACAGAAGGTTAAAGGTTACATGTCTCAAATGATGTCAATGCCTCACCTTATTACTCTGTATTTATTTATTTATTAATATATTTATTTTTTTACAAATACTAACATCAGTAACCTCATAAACAGTAATGCATGATGAATCGTCCACACAAACCACCATATAATGAACACTTCACACATCACAAATAAAGGAACCTGCCATGCATTATTTAATAAGCGCATATGCACACACACTGTGCTATAATTGCTACTTCACATGTCCTTTACACATCCCTACTCAAACAAACCTCTCACACATCACAGACACATCAACATCTCAGGCACCCTCATCGTCCTCATCATCAAACGACAACAAAGACGTATTTTTAGTTTTCTTGGCTTGAGATTTCTTCCCTTTCTCTGAATCTTTCGCTGGTTTCTTTTTCACGACCTCTGATTCTGTACTGGTTTCTGACGACTCCTTTGAACGCTTGACTGGCTTCTTGAAAGTGATCTTTTCATCGAGCCTGGCTGGTCCTAAAATAAAAGTTGATGAATAAGAAATCTTAGACACAAGACCTATTGTTATAATAATTTATTTATATTATGTGTACTTTCCACAAAGTAAATTTTTTCTTACTGAAAATAAATAAGGAGAAATGAAAAAAAAATATAGAAGAAAAAAAAGAAAGAAAAAACAGTAAGGTTAAATAAAGCTTTATGTGATAAGTGGACGACACAAATTTGAACGAGGTTTTTTGAAAACATCGTTCAAATTTGTGTCGTCCACTTATCATGTTATAGCTTTAAACTTACTGTTTTTTTTCTATTTTATTTGTCTGCATATTTTTTTCATTTCTCCTTACAATTAGCTCTATTGCAGCTTCACATTTATAAGCATTTCTTTGCTTTGACTCTGAAAATAAATAAACTCTTTCCATGGTTCCTGGCATGTAGGACCATGAAGAGAGATCGCTACTGTTGTCTGTCCTGAGATTAATTATTAAGTTTGCTTTTCGAGAAGTCATTTATTAACCATTTTTAATCATGTTTGTCTTGGTCTCTTCACCTTGTTCTTAATGTTCACCTGTTAGGTGGGTGCTTTTCGTGGCAAGGCGCTGTGTCACTGAGTACAGGTTCGATCCTGCTTCGATCCATATATTGTTCTTTGTTTTTTTTTCTGTCGTTGATTATTTGACCCTGCCAAGAATATAAAGAACAACAACATAAATGGTTTGTCCACCTGGTCAGAATGAATCCCTAGCAATCATCACCATCAAAGGCGTTCTTCTCGAGAATGCATGGAAAAAGACTCAGAGGAAGACCCAGAAGAAGATGGATAGATGCAGTGACAGAGACATGTAACAGCAAAGGAAAATCACTAATTCAGACAGTTCAAGCAGCTCAAGAACGACAAATGATTTAACCTCGACACCTTTTCGGTACCAGTGAGAAAGAGAAAGAAGATTATTTGTCATTTTTTCTGAGAGCTGTAAACATACCTCTTCCTCTGAATTGATTTGTGTGCTGTGTCACCAGTTTATGGTAAAGACATGGAATCTGCGCCTCTCAGCCAAACACACCAGTCTTCGTCATGGGTGGATTTACTTAACAATTCTGCCTGGGCAGCAGCAGCAGTTTTTGGTCGACTCTTTTTAATTGCCAAGGGTTCTTTAATGTGTGTGAGTGATAGACATTCAATCTCACTACAGGAATGTAACGTCCCTGGGGATTCCAAACACAGATCCACGTCACTTCTTAGGATGATGAAAATGGTAGTTTACATGGGCACAGCCAGAAATGAGAAACTTAGTGACTGAGGAAATAACTGAGGAGGGGATCTGAGCACCTATGGACATGTTCAGAGTGCAATGATGATGACCCACAAATAACTCAATAACTGAGGAGGGGATCTGAGCACCTATGGACATGTTCAGAGTGCAATGATGATGACCCACAAATAACTCAATAACTGAGGAGGGGATCTGAGCACCTATGGACATGTTCAGAGTGCTATGATGATGACCCACAAATAACTCAATAAAGAAACCATGGATTCAAGATGAAAAATTTCCACTGTGGTGGCAGGATTTTATCCTTGGACCTAGATGTCCAGAGGTTGACGTCTTACCTCTGAACCACCCAGTGTTTCACTCTGGTCCTTTCACTGTCTTAAGTCTAGTACAGAGCTATCTTTAAATCTTTGGTCTAGTACAGAGCTATCTTTAAATCTTTAGTCTAGTGCAGAACCATCTTTAAATCTTAAGTCTAGTACAGAGCTATCTTTAAATCTTTGGTCTAGTACAGAGCTATCTTTAAATCTTTAGTCTAGTGCAGAACCATCTTTAAATCTTAAGTCTAGTACAGAGATATCTTTAAATCTTTAGTCTAGTACAGAGCTATCTTTAACTCTTTCACGACCAGAACAGGAAACAGGAATTTTCAGATTTGGACCAGAAAACTCTACTTTTTTTCCTGTTTCCAGAAATTTAACCATATACCTTTTTCATTTGACTACTTCACACAATAATTGAGATAAATGTGGCATGTGTTATATATCACTGGAAAGGGAAATGGATACAGAAAATGAAAATAGCAATATATTTCTGATATGTCATTATTAAAGGAATAGTTATATTTTAAAAAAAAATATTCAAGGTAGATAATTTTAAATTTAAAATATTGTATTTCACTTACCCATTTCCATCCAGATATGTGTTGCTATCCATTTGTCTTGAAATATTACACAACATAATCCAAATTCCTCGAAAATACAGTTTATTTGATGAATTTATGTCCACAAATAACAAAATTATGCACATTTTTATAAATGATCCCAGAATAAAAAATGTTCAAATTTTTGTACATCACAACAATATTATTTACAAGTCAAGTTTATTATTTTTATTGACACATATGTACTTATTGTGTGTGATATTCCCTAAAGCATGTTTTAGCGCACAGATGTGGCTTATCCGGACAACATGTACAATAATAGCTGCTTCGTTTTCTTACTTTCCGCTGCTCCGAACAATGAACACACTGCATGTCTTTCTCATCAAAATCAATGAGATGGATGGCACCCTGATATCTCTGCGGCTTCATGTTCCATTTTTTCCCCGGCTTGGATAAATCAACTTGAAGAAGGTTGTTAGGAATAGGTGTCTCTGCTCCTACTATGCTACACAAGTCATAAATAAGCAGCTCCTTGAAATCTGCAAAAGGCATAGGCTTTTCGGTGTTAGGGCGGCTCAAGTTATATAAAATATGAGCATTGAGTTGTGTGATCTCAATTATCCACATAAATATTTTCTTCCACCACTTGACTGTCTTCCTTGTGTGGTTCCCATAATATGAGATCATCTGGTCTACTCTGTCACATCCATTCATTGAGTGGTTGTAGCTATGGATAGGTGATGGATTCCTGACTTGACTCCTACCTTCAGTCCTGATCTCATATGTGACACTTCCATGTGTTGTCCCCAATTGGCAGGGCTTTTTGGATTTTTATCCCTCCAGCTGACACACATAACTTGCTCCTCATAATTGATGAACCACTTTGCCTCATTCACTGATATTTTTTTTTATTTTTGACTTCTGCTGGAAATCCGCGTCTGTTGGAATTTAGCGTTCCAGTGTAGTTGTGATTTTTCTGCCGCAGAAATTGAACAAGTGGCAGGGAAGTATAATACCGGTCAGCAAACACATGATGATGATCTGTGATGCCTTCCAGTAACTTGTCGAAAACTTTGACAGCATGTGATGAATGTGGGTCTGTTTCAGGCCTGTAAGCTGTGTCCATACCAAAATATACCAGGAGGTTGAAAATGTATCCGGTGATTGAGTCGCAAAGTCCGTATGATTTTTGATATGATATTTTTGGGCTTACTGGCATTGTACTGCTTGTACTTAAATCTTCCCTTGTAGCCTATAACCATCTCATCGATGCAGATATTTTGAAACGGATAAAACGCTTCTTGAAATTTTTCTATCAATGAATTGATGAACGGCTCAATTTTACATTTTCCAGCCGCATCAGGAACAGCCACATGAAGATTGATAAATGAGTAAAAATGCTGTCCGACTAAACATGCACCTAAACCAAGGACTACTTTTAAATGATTGAATGGACCAGTAATCCTTTATAGAATTTTTTTGCATTCATTCCCATGGCAATCAGGACTGCCAGAAACTGAAAAAAAGTATTACGGTCCAGCGGTGTCCATTTAGCAAAACTTGAATACCTGCGTACAGGAGTACTCAATTCCATTTTTTGCTGAGCATAATTGTTGATATTTTGAATCAGACTGTCAACAATTGTGTAGTCTAGTACAGAGCTATCTTTAAATCTTTAGTCTAGTACAGAGCTATCTTTAAATCTTAAGTCTAGTACAGAGATATCTTTAAATCTTAAGTCTAGTACAGAGCTATCTTTAAATCTTTAGTCTAGTACAGAGCTATGTTTAAATCTTTTGTCTAGTACAGAGCTATGTTTAAATCTTTAGTCTAGTACAGAGCTATCTTTAAATGTTTAATCTAGTACAGAGCCATGTTTAAATCTTTAGTCTAGTACAGAGCTATCTTTAAATCTTTAATCTAGTACAGAGCTATGTTTAAATCTTTAGTCTAGTACAGAGCTATCTTTAAATGTTTAATCTAGTACAGAGCCATGTTTAAATCTTTAGTCTAGTACAGAGCTATCTTTAAATCTTTAATCTAGTACAGAGCTATCTTTAAATCTTTAGTCTAGTACAGAGCTATGTTTAAATCTTAAGTCTAGTACAGAGCTATCTTTAAATCTTTAGTCTAGTACAGAGCTATCTTTAAATCTTTAATCTAGTACAGAGCTATCTTTAAATCTTTAGTCTAGTACAGAGCTATGTTTAAATCTTAAGTCTAGTACAGAGCTATCTTTAAATCTTAAGTCTAGTACAGGGCTATCTTTAAATTTTAATTCTAGTACAGAGCTATCTTTAAATCCTGTCTGTTTAAATCTGGAATCAAACTTGCACTCTTACAACACAACACCTTATCATGTAGGTGTGTTTATAAACTCAGCCAACTTGTGACTGATAATTGGAAATGTTTATGTTGTTCATGATTTTTCTGAAAATAAAAATATCTTAACCTCCTATGCTATTTCTGTTTCATCTGTATTTCACATTTTTATTTGAGAAACCAGTTCTCTAACCAGGAAGCAATGCAATGCTTCAGATAGTACAACAAGCTGCTTACCCTCATCAATTTGTTTGAGTTCAGCCTCAGCCTCTGCTGCTGTCAGATCGCCTGAGTTGACAACCACAACAACAGGTTTCTCATCTTCCTTCTCTGGAATGTCATCATCCTCTTCTCCATCTTCATCAAAACTTGGTATATTTCTCTAAATTGGGGAAAAAAAAATTTTCACCCAAAATTATTATGAAAAAGCTTTTCAAATTTGTTTAACTATTTTTTTCCAAATGTTCACCATTATTCTAATAATACAACAGTAGTGAGAAAAAAGGTATAGGACTTTTCTTGTTATTACAGATGATTTGAGCCCGCAACGGCCCATCCAGCAACTGAGTACAGTCAGCAACAAACAGCTTGACTGCATGCATCAGGATTGATGAACAATAAAGCTGATCAAAACTCTGCTCCACCTCCCAATGGTGCTCCTGGAAACAGATTATCCAGCCTGTCCAGGCCAGCCTCCCCAACAGCGGCAGGTTTTTTTCTGACTGACAAGGCTCCAGGGTTCACCCAGCCTCTAAAAATGGGTACCAGAAATTTTTCTGGGAAGTAAAGGCAGCCTGGCGTGACACCGACCACATCACCCAAAAATATGCCCTGGTTGTAGAAAAATATGGTCACTAACACCATATTCCCCATACGCCTAGCAAGGTGTGAAGGGAACCTTTACCAAGTGAGTAGAGATCAAAGGGAAAGGCAACTGGTAAACAAAAATGCTGTGCTGGAGTCAAATGTGTTGGGCCAAAAGGTGCAAATAAATCACAACACAACGCATCTATTTCCACCGAACATTTTTTTAAGGATGGATGATAAAGAAGACTATCAATTCTTTTGCAGTCATCGGGCGAATGCAAGAAAGAAATGATCCACCGCAATAAATGCAATTATATGTAACGAAGAAATAACTTTCTGTCAACTTCAAATCTAACCTAAGTGACAGAGTACGCATGATTACTAATAATCAGAATAACTATAGACTACCAGTACAAACAAATAGATCTTCATTTTCATATAGTATCTATACAACAAATAAACTGGTTTGCTCATCTAGACAGAAAGAGTGTCAAGGGATTCCTTACCATCTATCTATTGTCCTTTCGAGCCGAAGACGGCACATAGGGCAGAACCACAATCTCAAAAACATAAAACTTGCATGCCAAAGTGGCACATATTGCAGAGATCACTGCTCTAAAATATATGGCGCTGTTTCCATAACAGTACTTATTACAATGACAGCTTGTCAAGCCATCGATCAACCTCCTTAGTCGCCTCGAAGGTCACAGTGTCACTACTTACCATACAAAGCATATATTAAAAGAGAAGAAAGGCGAAGGGCAAGATGTAGATCCATGATCCAGAGTAAGATGGTCAGACAACATTGAAACACTACATCAATTGGCAATGACTGAAGCCACTAAAAGGCTTGAAAAGGGCAAGAACCAGAACTTTGTATCCTCCTTGACACACGAACAGGTACAGGAGGAAGTGAAGAAAAAAAGATCCATACTTATTGTTCTTAATCTTATAGCTAACTTCTAGCAATAGATTATAGCTGAGATTCATCAGTGAACCACTAACTTTTTAAAAATGTATATAATTGCCTTCTTATGCAAACTTAGTTACTGACTTAACGCTCTTATTCTTAAACTTACTTAATTATAATTAAGACCAATTAAGTTACTACCCACTTATCACTAATTATTGAACAGTTAAAAGTTAAATAACAACATAAAACTAAAAAGTGTAATTGTAATAATATGCATGCATGATCATGCATGTCTCTCTTTCTCTGTGATCAGGACTCAATCAGAGTAGGATTCCACACTCTCACATGAAGTCAGCTGTCGGGTTAAGTGTGTTGATCACAGACAGAACATCACAATTAGAGTCTGCCAGATCCACTCTGATTGAACACCCGTTAAAACGTTGCACTGTGTTCTGCGCCAGTGGCCCAGTGCATCCGATTTCAGCCAGCATTTTATTCAGGTTTGCTTTCCTTAGCCTTTGATTGTCCCCAATCTTCCTGCAAGGCAGCAGATTGTCTTTTCTGTATGGGGATTCTTCCCTTAGATGGTCAGCCCTCCCAGGTTTACGAGCACCATCTGCCCGAGTCACTAGAGGTACTAACACAGACATGCACACACAAAGATATGAGATGTGACTAACACAGACATGCACACAGCGATACCAGGCATGACTAACACTGACACACATCAAGACATGAGATGTGACTAACACAGACATACACGCAAAGATATGACACATGACTAACATAGACATGCACACAAAGATATGAGATATGACTAACATAGATACGCACACACAAAGATATGACATATGCCTAACATAGACATGCACACAAAGAAATGAGATATGACTGACATAGACATAGATATGCACACACAAATTGACACATGCCTAACATAGACATGCACACAAAGATATGAGATATGACTAACATAGACATGTACACACAAAGATATGAGATGTGACTTACACAACTTACACAGACATTTGAGACATGCACACACAAAGATAATATGAGATATCACTAACCTAACCAGACATGCTGCACACACAAAGATATGACACATGACTAACACACTACACAGATACACACTAAGATATGAGATATGACTAAACACAGACACACATAAAGATATGAGACATGACTAACACGGACACACCAAGATAATGAGATATAACTACCAAGATATATGAGCCATGGCTAGCATGCACACCCACACTACACACACACTACCAGCTAAGATATGAGCCATGGCGGCTAGCACAGAAACACACTAAGACTAAGAAATGAGCCATGGCTAGCACAGAAACACATTAAGATATGAGCCATTGCTTCACGGAAACACGCCAAGATATGAACCATGTCTAGCACAGAAACACATTAAGATACAGATATGAGCCATGGCTAGCACGGAAATTAAATACACCAAGACATCACGCATGCATGTTAAAGTTAAATATAGTAAACTAAACATCCAATCCAGCTGAGCGTACCTTAGAATTCACGGTTGGACCTTCCTTGTAACCAATTTTCTCTTTGAATTGTCTGATAAATGCAGGTTCTTCTTCCTGAATATATTTTACACCATGCCGAGGCATTTTGTAAACGGGCCAATCTGTCAACTAATTCCACACGAGTAGCTAACTAAAGGAAAGGCAGTAGGGTAGGACTTCAGTTTTCTGGATGAGCGGCCATTGAATGTTAAACGTCGACAGAGTCACCTCCCTTCAACTGTTTGTCTGCTCCTCTTTATTTCTCATCCTTTATCCTTATCGTTTTATTAATTTATTATCACGCTTGTTTTCAGTCAGGAGAGCTTCATACATACTACATTTACTTAGATTGCAGTGGTGAGGTTTGGATCAATGCATCCTTCTAATATGGTATTATTATAGGGCCGTGCAATTCTGTTGTGATCTTCTTCTCTTCTCTCATTTTGCCTTTCAGCGTCGAGGGGAGATATGTTGTTGTTGTTGCGTTCGGCAGCTTTCATCTATGACGAAGTCCCTAGAGACTAGGAACTGAATTTTGCGTGTTAATCCATTTATCCCTGGCAGCCGTGTGCACAGGGGTCCTTCGCCGCACAGGCAGATAACTCCGACTTCGGAGGTACTCATGTTTTTTTTTTTTCCGTCGATGAGTAACTGATGTTTCAAGCCGGGTCTCGCTGCTGAGACCAGGGGTGGTTGCCGCAGAGAGAAATCATAAATAAAAATCCCAACTGGCGTAGCCGAGATTTGAACCTATAACCTCTCTGTCCCGAGGCCGGCGTCTTGCCTCGAGACCAACAAGTCCCCCATGGATTGGGAATATGAGGAAACTGCAACAAGGAACACTTTTCATGCATAGTTTTCAATGGTTCCCGCCGCCTATCCACCATATACCCCGAAGCTCACGTCCTCCAGAAAATGATGACCGTCATACTTCTTTAAAAATGTATAGCACTTAATGATGTTAGGCCATTGTTGTTGACTCCAATTCCGAACATACAAACACACAGGGGAGATATAATTTGCGGTCTTTTGCTCTTCTGTTCGCCTCTGATGCTGATTTTCTCGCAACGTTTATTGAAAGCGCGTTGTGCTTTGATCTTTCTGCTTTGTCCCGTGGTCAAACCCTTTTATTTGTTGTTTCTTTATATATTCTCTGGCGGGAAAAGGGGGGGGGGAAGGTGTTTTCTTAATTTCTGATCTTATCTCTGAAGCTGCCTCATGTCATTCGTCTAACACATTTAATCTCAGTAGAGACTATTTTCTTATTGTTCTTGCATCTATGATTCATGACTGCCATTGGTAGCACAACGTTGGGATGAAGATTGTATTGTAGTGTATCACAATACAATAATGACAGACGACTGTCCATTGTCGCAGATTCAGTCTTTTTTTTTAATTTACGGGTAGTCTTGTGTAGTAAAAAAAAATGCCACTGGCCCATAAACACACTACAGGTAAAACTATATGGACCTGTGCAAGAACTAAAAAAAAAAAAAAAATAATAAAACCAGCAACATTTATGCATGAAACAACGTTGAAGATATAGGTCGATATTCCGGTCTCATCTCATTTCAGATCCCCAGACCATCTTACCTCTGAGGACTTCCAGGTTACTGGTATCGTCTCTTGCTCCTTCTGACACCCAAAGTCGAACCGACTCATAGCCTGTTTTGTCACTCTCCATCGGAGAGAGCTAAACTCTTCTTTAATCACTGGCCTCCTCTTCCACACCCTCCTTTCATCCATCCTCATGAGACTCTTTCTATTTATTCACTATGTTTGGCTCATTTTCGGCCTTCGAGATCCTACCTGACCTATCAATCATGTAACCAACAGGCACGTTGGATCCCAACCATTGTTCATATTCTCAATTGTCAATTTTGAAATCAGTATTTGACTTTAAATATAACAAGGAGAACTCTACATCCATTGATATAAAAAAGAGGAGTAAGACAAGGATGCATCCTATCACCAAGCTTGTTCAATCTATACACTGAGCAAATCTTTAAAAACATCTCAGAGATGCCAGGCCTAAACATTAATGGAAAGATAATCAATAACCTAAGATATGCTGATGATACTGTACAACTAGCAGAAAATCCTAAAGATCTACAACAATTACTTAATGAAATAAACATGACAAGCAAAAAATATGGACTAGATCTGAATATCAAAAAGACTAAAACCATGATCATAAACAAAGAAAATTCTAAACACCTACAATTAAATATCACAGTTGAGGGAATACATCTGGAGACAGTTCAGAGCTACAACTCCTGGGACATACTATAACCAATGATGGAAAATGTACAACTGAAATAAACAAAAGAATAGGTAATGCAAAAAGTAATTTTAATGCATTGAAAAATATACTATCATCAAAACATATAACACCAGAAAAAAAAAACTAAGAATTGCAAAATGTTACATCTTCTCAATTGGACCCCAAAACCAGTATACGCCACTGATATATATATATATATATTCGCATTTGTGTGTGTGTGTGTGTGTGTGTGTGTGTGTATACATGTATGTGTGGGCCTTATATACCTATAGACATTGTCAGTGTCTTTTAGTCGAGGTATCATAGACAGTGGTCCCCCCCCCCCCCCACTCACATATTTTTAGAACCCTTTACACGATTTGACCCTCTGGCCAGCAGGGTGTTTACAGGGCACACCCGCGACTCTCTTTCTAATTCCGGCCACGGTCCATGGCACAGGGAAGAAATTTTTCTTTTCTTAAACCAGTTTCGATTATTTTGTTTTGGATGTTTCATTACTAGTTAGCCATGTTTTATTTACTTACATATATGTGTGTGAGTGTGTGTGTGTGTTTGTTTTTTTGCTCCCGCTGAAGGCCTATTGAGCCGAAACGTCGTTCAAATGTGTGTCGTCTATCAATCACGTAAAGCTTTTACCAGACCATTTTTTTCAATTCTCCCTCATTACCTCTCACACTCGCGTGTCTTTGCGCGAAAAGGAAAGAGATTTTTATTACACAAGACCTTCGCAGAGACTCTAATCACCGCCGTAGAGCACAACCAGTCTAGAGCGTCTTGAGCATACTCACTGAATCTCTGAAGAGACACGTATTCGTATAAGTCTGTTTCTCAAGCCATGCCAGTGTTTTACTAACAGCCATAATTGACACGGTCACACTGCTTGTAGTCAGCGCGAAAGCATCACTGTCTTCCTTCACTGTTCTACCCGAGCCAAGAAAGCCCACGCGCTCTGTCATCATTCATCATTGAGTGCCGTCTCCGCATCGAAGGTTGGCTACCATGGAGCGCCATTCCACTCTGTGTCTTGCTTTGATGGTGCCAAATAACACCAGGAAAAAAAAAAACTAAGAATTGCAAAATGTTACATCTTTTCAATATTCATGTATAGTGCAGAAACATGGACATTAGACAAGAAAGCAGAAATAAAATTGAAGCCTTTGAAATGTGGATATATGGAAAAATAGATAGAATTGGATGGAAAGAAAAGAAAACAAACGATGACGACTTAAAACAAGTAAAAATGAAAACAGAACTACTAAACACAATTAGAATAAGACAAATGAAATGTTTGGGGCATGTTAAAAGACACAACAGCCTAATCAAAGTAATATTGGAAGGGAAAATACAAGGTAGTAAAAGAGGCAGAGGCAGACCGAGACTAACACGAACGAGTAACATCAAAAGATGGACAAATCAACCTATGACAATTTGCACCATTAAAACAAGAGACAAATTGTCATAGGCTGACTTGTCCATCTTTTGATGTTACTCGTCCATGTTAGTCTTGGTCTGCCTCTGCCTCTTTTACCTTGTATTTTCCCTTCTAATATTATTTTTATTATATTAATAATTAAAGTTAATTAAGAGAATGGCTTGGCAGAAAATCAGCAACAGAAATGATAAATAACAGTCGAGGTCGAAAGTTGTTGAGAGACATGATCACCTACGCCAGCAGGCATGGTACTTGATGATGATGGTTTAGTACCTTTTGGCTTAAAATCACAATTTTAATCTGGCAAGTCTGGCATCCATCGACTGACGACTCCAGCGCTGTGATGGTTGATAAGTCTTCTTATTCGCCCACTATTTTATCTCGTTTCTGGCTGTACCTAAACTTACACAAAAAATCGCTTGTATCCATTCTTCACCGGGTTCTATGTCCTCGATTCAACATGCCTGCTGAACAATATCCACATCCATGATTTTCCACTTTTTAACCTCCCGCGTGTTGTACTCATATGGTCACATTATAGGGGGTGTTGGCTAGCTGAAAAGCCGGCGTACGGTGTTCGAAGCCCGCGGTAGACAGAAAGGATTTTTTCTATCGGGGGTGAAATAAAAATCCTGAGTCTCACACGTCGTGGCGACTGCTTGACCAAGCGGCCTTTATCCCTCGGGTTCTATCGTTGCCCCCCGTCATACACCAGCAATGGTACTATGTGACGTCAAGATAGTTTTATAGGGGGTGTTGAGTTTATGCACTGATTCGGAGGTAGATAATGATGAACATTGAAAACAAAAGTGGAGTGGCTTTATGTCGGTGAGAAACAAAACGATAAGTGGAACGACGTTTCGGCCAAAAAGGCCTTCATCTGGAACAACAAACAACACAGAAATATAACTACATGGCGATAATGGCGTCTAGCATATTAATTATCGTCATGTAGTTATATTTCTGTGCATATTCCTTTATAATTTTTTGTGTTCATTGATCGAGAAGGGGATACAAGTAAAGAAATTAGAATCAGGATGGCTAAAGCAGCAATGTCTTTCAGAAGCCTTGAAAAGTTGTGGAAATCAAAACTCATCAGCACAAACACAAAACTTAGGCTATTCAAATCAAATGTACTATCAACCCTTACGTATGCGTGTGAAAGCTGGAAAACAACAAGAGATATAGAAACAAAGTTGAACGCATTCGAAAATAAATGTCTAAGGAAAATACTTGGTATAGCATGGAACGAATTCAAAACAAACGAGGAAATTAGAGAAATCGCCAATCAACCACTAATATCTTCAGTAATAAAGAAAAGACGATGGTCATACGTTGGACATGTGATGAGAAGAGATAATAACCGAATAGCAAAGCAAGCCCTCATTTGGGAAACAACAGGTAAGAGGAAAAGAGGAACACCCAGGGAGACACTGAAAAGAACATTGATGAGAGAGGCAAGAGCTGCAGGAATCGGCTCCCTCAATGAGATAGAACTGCTTGCACAGAACAGAGACAGATGGCGAGATTTAATAAAATATCTTTAAAAGAAAACTGCTGGAACAAAAAATTCATATAGGAGAAGGTGTATCTTGGTCTACGCCCTATGGGCTGGTTACGGCTCAAAAGGTCAATAGATAGATAGAATGAGAAGGGAACAACTGGAATATAATGTAACAACTGGAAAAATTGAGGGACGATGAGATAGTGGGAAGCAAAGCGAAAAGATACCAGACAGCTTAAGAGAATGGCTTGGCAGAAGGTCAACAACAAAAATGATAAACAACTGTCGTGACCGAAAGTTGTGGAGGTGACATGATCACCTACGCCAGCAGGCTTGGTACTTGATGATGATTGCTGAGACTCAGGTTCGCTGCTGTCTACTCAATCACAGATCATCATCACCATCATGTGCCATATCGGTTTGCGTAGGCGATCATGTCCTTGCACAATCTTCTATCTACCATAAATCATATCAATTCTGTTGTTGACTGTTTTCCATGCCATGATACCAAGCTATCCAGTATTTTCTCTCTTTGTCGTCCGCGATCTGTCCCTTTTTTTTCGCCAGTCGTAATTTAAGTATTCCAACTTTCCTCTTCTCATGATGTGCCTGAAAAATGTTGATTGTTTCCTTCTGGTGTTTCTTAGGAGCTCCCTCTTTGTGTTGGTCTTATTAGCTGTCAAGGTAACTTTCAACATTCTTCTGAGAAATACCATCACTGTGGTTTCTAATAGTCTTTTCATTTGTTTGTTTACTGTCCATAATTCGTTTCCATAGGTCAGAATTGGCTCTATATAGCACCGATGCACTCTCTTTCCCACTTCTATTGATATAGATTTGTTGCATAAGTGAAAAAGTAAAGAACCCCCGTCACGTCAAGTGGCGTATAGGGAATATGGTGTTAGTGACCATAAATTTTACAGACCTTCAGCACATGATTTTTGGGGTATTATGGTCGGTATTACATCCGTGCCGCTCTAATTTCCCAGAAAAAAATCCGGTACCCATTTAAGGCTGGGTGAACCCTTCCTCTTGTCCTTTGTAGTCCAGTTCACTAACCACTGAGCTATCGCGGCTCCCCATTTGTTGCATAAGACGTTTTTTATTTTCTGAAATGCTATTTGGCCTGGGCAGACAAGAGCGATGATCAAATGTTGGACATGTAATGAGAAGAGATAATAACCAAATAGCAAAGCAAGCCCTCATATGGGAAACAACAGGTAAGAGGAGAAGAGGAAGACCCAGAGTCTCTCTGAGTCACTGAGAAGAACATTGATGAGAGAGGCAAGAGCAGCAGGATTCGGCTCCCTCAATGAGATAGAGCTGCTTGCACAGAACAGAGACAAATGGCGAGATTTGATAAAATATCTTTAAAAGAATTTAAAACTGCTAGAACAAAAATTCAGATAAGAGAAGGAGTATCTTGGTCTACGCCCTATTGGCCGGCTACGGCTCGAAAGGTCAATAGATAGATAGATAGACAAGAGCTGCTACTGGTATTAGAAAACAAGATGAAATTGCTCAAACACTGCCTCAGCCACAACCCTCATCACAGACAAGCTCTTTCTGGCCTTCAGTACCACCTGGTCCACATGCTTGCTAAAAGCGAGACTCCAATCGGACCACACCCCAAGCATCACATTGCATTAGTTCTCTCGCCACAACCTCTGAACGCAGACATTTGGCGTTAACTTGCTGACTGCCATTATTCAAAGAAAATAATATTACCGATGCCTTCGGCAGATTGACAAGCTCTCCTGCCTCCCACACACGTATAGGCTCAATTTGTCCAAAAACACTCTCACTGTCTCTGCCCTGTTTCTATCATGTGTGAAACAGGTCAATTATTTTTCTTTCTCTTTGTGTGTGTTCTATTTGGTGAAACAGGTCAACTTGTGTGTGTGTGTGTGTTCTATTGGTCGAAACAAGTAAACTTTTGTATGTGTTCTATTGGGTGAAACAGATCAATGTTTGTATGTGTTCTATTGGGTGAAACAGATCAACTTTTGTATGTGTTCTATTGGGTGAAACAGATCAACTTTTGTATGTGTTCTATTGGGTGAAACAGGTCAACTTTTGTAGGTGTTCTATTGGGTGAAACAGATCAACTTTTGTAAGTGTTCTATTGGGTGAAACAGGTCAAATTTGTAAGTGTTCTATTGGTTGAAATAGGTAAACTTTTGTGAGTATTCTTTTGGGTGAAACAGGTAAACTTTTGTGTGTGTTCTATTGAGTGAAACAGGTCAACTTATGTGTATGTTGTATTGGGTGAAACAGGTCAACTTTTGTGTGTGTTCTATTTAGTCAAGCAGGCCAATTATTTTTCTTTCTTTTTGTGTGTGTTCTATTGGGTGAAACAGATAAACTTTTGTGTGTAGTTCTCTCAGGGGTGAAACAGGTAAAAATAATTTCTTGTGAAGGTGAATCAGATGAACTGTTTTTTTTTCTCTGTCCTTCGTGAAACCTGTAAATGTTTTTTTTTTTCATACGTAGAGTGAACAAAAAAAAAATAAAAATAAGTCAAACCTGCTCACACTGTGGCAACAACATGGACATACATCTTTCACTCCTTGGGAGCAGCCAAAAAAGGAACAATGCAATAAATATAGTTTTGTTGATAGTTTTATAAGTCGGAAGCAATGACATACTGCAGACTAAACAGTCTCAAATATTTACACGGAAGTCATTGAACACACAAAAAAGCTGCATAACAGTGACATAAACATATCTAAACTCTATGACTGGGAAACAAACAAAAGGCATGAATGAATTTATGATGATGACTGATGTTCTTCTTCTTTATTATCTATTCAATAGCATCTACACAGACTTCCAGTCAATATGGGTGGATAGGCAGCAGGAACCACTGAGGCTCAGTCTGAAAGTGTTCCTTGTTGCAGCTTCCGCATATTCCAAGTCTGACTTGTCGTCGGAGCTACGGAGTTAAGTGCTCTGTGCACACTGTGAGCTGAGCCTTTCATCCATTTTGATCATATTTAATATTCCGACTGCTTACGATGAATGATGATATCGTATGATGGACAGTTCAGCTGCATTCACTTTTGGTGCTGCTTGGCCTTATGCCTTTTGGTGTGTGCTGTTGCTGCTATGATGGGAACTGCAGCTGCCTTTATTTGTTTGGATTCTTCAATGAGATGAGTTTTAATTTGGATGATTCCACTGGCATGGACGGTTGGGTAATTATGCATTTTAATTTGTAACTAACGTCTACAGAAGTTCAGTTTGCTGAATATATGTTGTGAATTTGAGAGTTCTTCAGGTCTTCAAACAGTTTAGTGTTGATATGAATCAATTTGGGTAAATGTTCAGTCTGTAATTGACTAAACATATGGCAAATGATGGGGAGCCGCGATAGTTCAGTGGTTAGTAAACTGGACTACAAAGGACAAGAGGTAGGGTTCGATCCCAACCGACGGCTTCCGGGTTCACCCAGCCTTAAACGGGTACCGGATTTTTTTCTGGGAAAGTAAAGTGGCACGGGCATAATACCGACCACATTACCCCTAAAATTATGTGCCGAAGGTCTGTAAAATTTATGGTCATTAACACCATATTCCCTATACGCCACTTGGCTTGACGGGGGCTCTTTACTTTTTTTTACTATGGAAAATGATGACCAATGATTATGATGAAATATCACTGCATGCTGGGCAAACCAATAGATGTTCAGGCGTGTGCCCTGTCACCGCGCTAGCAGACACTGAATTAAGGACATGCATAATGATGACAATGTTCCTGTGTGTTACCGGGGCCTCATTATGAGGGAAGTAAAGAATGGTGACACTGTGACCTTCCAGGCATGTCGTAAGAGGCGACTAAGGAGGTTGATTGATGGCTTGACAAGCTGTCATTGTAAAAAGTATTACGCAAAAGTATTATTAAAGGCAATCTGCTCTCTCCAACTATTCAATGACTCAGCTTGACAGATAGCTGTTGTGGCATGGTAAGAAATAAATAAAAAAAAAAAAAACCGTTATGATGCACAGAGGAAAGAGTATTGTGAAAGGACATGATCACCTATGCCAACTGGGATGGCACATGATGATGAAAAGCTACTCTGAAGTTTCTCTGTCCTGTGCAAGATGCCCAGCATATGTAACAGTCAATCCCAGCTTGCCTGCGACACCTTGAATTCACCATGTTCTTGGTCTTCCTCTCTCACATAAACCCGGTACTATGCCCTCCATCATTTTTATAAGACTGGAATATTTTGTTTTCCTTGTTTTTGTGTTCTTTGGCATTCAGTCCTCTGGAGTATTATGTTAGTGCAAAATGGATTTATTTGCTCTTTTTTTTTCTATCCATGGAATTCTGGGTTATCTTCTGTAATAGTTGCATTCTTCTACTTCTGTGATCATGGCTCATTCAGTGGGCGTGGGCCACATCGACCTCCTCATGTCTGTGGGTTTTGGGGAAATTCTGTAGGATATGTTTAATGTTGTGATGTCATCTGGGGTACAGTGGAATTGGCTGGTAGTTTCTATTTTGAGTTTAGTAAACATGCGGTTTCGCATTCTGTTGTGGCCAGTGCACAGTGGCATTGGCTGGTAGTTCCTATTTTGAGTTTAGTAAACATGCGGTTTCGCATTCTGTTGTGGCCAGTGCACAGTGGCATTGGCTGGTAGTTCCTATTTTGAGTTTAGTAAACATGTGGTTTCGCATTCTGTTGTGGCCAGTGCACAGTGGCATTGGCTGGTAGTTCCTATTTTGAGTTTAGTAAACATGTGGTTTCGCATTCTGTTGTGGCCAGTGCACAGTAGCATTGGCTGGTAGTTCCTATTTTGAGTTTAGTAAACATGTGGTTTCGCATTCTGTTGTGGCCAGTGCACAGTAGCATTGGCTGGTAGTTCCTATTTTGAGTTTAGTAAACATGTGGTTTCGCATTCTGTTGTGGCCATTGCATAGGCGAAGTATGATAACTTGATCCCTCATTGATAAATTGAGGTATCCATCCCTCTCATTATGCTTTTGAGGTTCTTGTTTCCATTTTGCATGATCCTGGCCTTTACTGATGGAGTAGTTGTACTACTCCATACTAAAGGTATTTATGGATCATGCAGTTATTTGTTTATAGTTCACATTCCACAGTCATTATGTTGCTTTGTAAAAAATACAGGTCCCTTTCATTCTAAGATTTATATGAATACATTTATTATGAACTAATAAGTTTGTGTATGAATAAAAGTTTGTGTATGAACTATTAAGTTTGTGTATGAACTAATAAGTTTGTGTATGAACTATAGTAAGTTTGTGTATGAGTAAGTTTGTGTATGAACTATTAAGTTTGTGTATGAACTAATAAGTTTGTGTATGAACTATAGTAAGTTTGTGTATGAGTAAGTTTGTGTATGAACTATTAAGTTTGTGTATGAACTATAGTAAGTTTGTGTATGAGTAAGTTTGTGTATGAACTATTAAGTTTGTGTATGAACTATTAAGTTTGTGTATGAACTATAGTAAGTTTGTGTATGAGTAAGTTTGTGTATGAGTAAGTTTGTGTATGAACTATTAAGTTTGTGTATGAACTATAGTAAGTTTGTGTATGAATAAAAGTTTGTGTATGAACTATTAAGTTTGTGTATGAACTATTAAGTTTGTGTATGAATAAAAGTTTGTGTATGAATAAAAGTTTGTGTATGAACTATTAAGTTTGTGTATGAACTATTAAGTTTGTGTATGAACTATTAAGTTTGTGTATGAACTATTAAGTTTGTGTATGAACTATTAAGTTTGTGTATGAACTATTAAGTTTGTGTATGAACTATTAAGTTTGTGTATGAACTATTAAGTTTGTGTATGAACTAATAAGTTTGTGTATGAACTAATAAGTTTGTGTATGAACTAATAAGTTTGTGTATGAACTATTAAGTTTGTGTATGAACTATTAAGTTTGTGTATGAACTAATAAGTTTGTGTATGAACTATTAAGTTTGTGTATGAACTATTAAGTTTGTGTATGAATAAAAGTTTGTGTATGAACTATTAAGTTTGTGTATGAACTATTAAGTTTGTGTATGAATAAAAGTTTGTGTATGAACTATTAAGTTTGTGTATGAACTATTAAGTTTGTGTATGAACTATTAAGTTTGTGTATGAACTATTAAGTTTGTGTATGAACACAGTGTGTATGAATAAGTTTGTGTATGAACTAATAAGTTTGTGTATGAACTATTAAGTTTGTGTATGAACTATTAAGTTTGTGTATGAACACAGTGTGTATGAATAAGTTTGTGTATGAACTAATAAGTTTGTGTATGAACTATTAAGTTTGTGTATGAACACAGTGTGTATGAATAAGTTTGTGTATGAACTAATAAGTTTGTGTATGAACTAATAAGTTTGTGTATGAACACAGTGTGTATGAATAAGTTTGTGTATGAACTAATAAGTTTGTGTATGAACTAATAAGTTTGTGTATGAACTAATAAGTTTGTGTATGAACTATTAAGTTTGTGTATGAACACAGTGTGTATGAATAAGTTTGTGTATGAACTAATAAGCATGTGTAAGAACTAATAAGTTTGTATATGAACTAATAAGCATGTGTAATAACTAATAAGCATATGTAAGAACTAATAAGTTTGTGTATGAACTAATAAGTGTGTGGTATGAACTAATAAGTTTGTATATGAACACAGTGTGTATGAACTAATAAGTTTGTGTATGAACTAATAAGCGTGTGTAAGAACTAATAAGTTTGTGTATGAACTAATAAGCGTGTGTAAGAACTAATAAGTTTGTGTATGAACACAGTGTGTATGAATAAGTTTGTGTATGAACTAATAAGCGTGTGTAAGAATGAATAAGTTTGTGTATGAACTAATAAGCGTGTGTATGAACTAATTCTATATAAATAACTCTTAGTATTTGTAAAGATTGATACACATTTTGAGAAATGTAAAATCACAAATAATAAAAATATTTAATTCAAATCTTGTAAACAAACCTAACTTTGGCACAGATGTTCACAAATAAGATGTGAGGATTTTGACACAAAGAATGACTTACACAGGGATATATCAAGAGTGAATATTTTGTAAAAAATTTTCAGTGAGCACAAGCAACAAAAAATGTTTACAATTGTGATGTACATTAAAGGCATAACACAGAAATACAAATTGTAGACAAGTTTGATTAGAGTCTTAAGACAGAGATCAATAAAGTGATCTGTGACCAACACAACTTGTGAAGTCTTGTAGGACAACTAAATGGAAACAAACTTCCACTTAGCTCGGTCAATGCAACTTGTGGAGTCTTGCATACAGGACAATTAATTAGAAACAAACCTCCACTTAGCTCAGTCAATACAAATTGTGGAGTCTTGCATACAGGACAACTAATGGGAAAAGAACCTCTACTTAGCTCAGTCAATACAACTTGTGGAGTCTTGCATACAGGACAACTAATGGGAAAACGAACCTCCACTTAGCTCAGTCAATACAAATTGTGAAGTCTTGCATACAGGACAATTAATTGGAAACAAACCTCCACTTAGCTCAGTCAATACAATTTGTGGAGTCTTGCATACAGGACAACTAATGGGAAACAAACCTCCACTTAGCTCAGTCAATACAACTTGTGAAGTCTTGAATACAGGACAACTAATGGGAAACGAACCTCCACTTAGCTCAGTCAATACAAATTGTGGAGTCTTGCATACAGGACAATTAATTGGAACAAACCTCCACTTAGCTCAGTCAATACAACTTGTGGAGTCTTGCATACAGGACAACTAATGGGAAACAAACCTCCACTTAGCTCAGTCAATACAACTTGTGAAGTCTTGAATACAGGACAACTAATTGGAAACAAACCTCCACTTAGCTCAGTCAATGCAACTTGTGAAGTCTTGCAGGGCAACTATTTGGAAACAAACCTCCACTTAGCTCAATCTGTGACCCAATAACTTGTGGAGTCTTGCATACAGGACAACTAATGGGAAACAAACCTCCACTTAGCTCAGTCAATACAAATTGTGGAGTCTTGCATACAGGACAACTAATGGGAAACAAACCTCCACTTAGCTCAGTCAATACAAATTGTGGAGTCTTGCATACAGGACAACTAATGGGAAACAAACCTCCACTTAGCTCAGTCAATACAAATTGTGGAGTCTTGCATACAGGACAACTAATGGGAAACAAACCTCCACTTAGCTCAGTCAATACAAATTGTGGAGTCTTGCATACAGGACAACTAATGGGAAACAAACCTCCACTTAGCTCAGTCAATACAAATTGTGGAGTCTTGCATACAGGACAACTAATGGGAAACAAACCTCCACTTAGCTCAGTCAATACAAATTGTGGAGTCTTGCATACAGGACAACTAATGGGAAACAAACCTCAGCTAGCCCAGTCTGTGGTCAACGTTTGGAAACTGGCTGAAGTCTGGTTCACACTGTGCATTTCTACCGCCACTAGTTCATGTTATTCCAACTCTGGATGTCTGCGCTACAACATAATTTGTTCATCTGTTGTTTAATTGTTTTAAAATATAAACAGGATTGTTCATCC